>CM060326.1:3453377-3490877 GCA_030674155.1 Stramonita haemastoma | reverse complement strand
GTGGATTTTCATTGATTACTGATCGAATCCAACACTCCTAATCCTACCTATGGCGGTGTTCCGGAGAGTAGAAATGAGTTCATGGCCTAGTTACTACAATTACTAGTAACCTGGGCCTATTCAGCAGGCCTACTTGGCGCATGCATCCGGTACACAGACAATTCCTTCCACCACAGTGTAGATCTATCATTATGGTGATCGATTCACTGCAATTTTTCATTGGAAGCAGCTTCGGGAAGCGATTGTCCAAACAAAATATAGCTACATAATTATTATACATATATACCTATTCATATATATATATATATATATATATATATATATATATATATATATATATATATATATATATATATATATATGTGTATGTATGTTAAGTGGTGGACATACTTTTATATAGTTTTAAGCTTAGCCCATTTCATTTCTAAAGATAAATATTAGATCTGTGGTCTTAGCCCCCCCCCCTCCCCCTCATGCTCTCTGTCTCTCAGTCTCTCTCAGTCTCTGTCTCTCAGTGACTGTCTCTCTATGTCTTTGTTTCTCTCTCTCTCTCTCTGTGTCTCTGCGAACGCACGCAGAACATCTTGCGCACACATTAAATCCTGTTACGCTTTTCGTAAGAGTAGGCCATCATGTGCCGGTGGGAACAGATGACAATATTTACAAAACTGCATACACGTGGGGACTGGATGAAAAAAAGCACATGATTGCTTATTCTGTTATCCTCAATATAAAAGAATAAATAAATAAATCTCTCTGGGGAGACAGATAGCCTAGTGGTCAGAACTTTGCACTCACAATTTGACAACCCGGGTTGGATTTTGGTCAAGATTTTTCTCCTGGAGTTAACATCAGTGCTGACTCCACTCTCCGCAAAAGTCCTTCGGATGAGACTGTAATAGTGTAAACTGAGGCCCTAAGTGCGAACACATGCAGAACATCTTGCGCACACGTTAAATCCTGTTCCACTTTTCGTAAGAGTAGGCCATCATGTGCCGGTGGGAACAGATGACATTTACAAAACTGCATACACACGGGGACTGGATGTAAAAAGCACAAGAGTGCTTATTCCATTATCCTTATTCCATTATCCATTATCCACAGGGGGACGGATAGCCTAGTGGTCAGAACATTGCGCTGGCAATTTGACGACCCGGGTTCGAGTCCGGTCGAGGAAATTTTCTTCCTGGAGTTAACATCAGTGCTGACTCCACTCTCCCCAAAAGTCCTTCGGATGAGACTTTAAACCGAGGCCCCGTGTGCGAACACACGCAGAACATCTTGCGCACACGTTAAATCCTGTTCCGCTTTTCGTAAGAGTAGGCCATCGTGTGCCGGTGGGAACAGATGACAAGATTTACAAAACTGCATACACACGGGACCGGATGAAAAAAAGCACATGATTGCTTATTCTGTTATCCTCGATATAAAAGAATAAAAGAATAAATAAATCCTCGATATAAGATAATAAATCAAATCAAATCTCTCTCTCTCTCCCCCCCCCCCTCTCTCTGTCTGTCTGTCTGTCTGTCTGTCTTATAGTCATACAGTGATACACTCACTCACTTACAGAGGAGTGAAAGAAGATACTCAGAACTTCAGACATCTGGAGTATACTTCAATTTTTTTTTTTACTTCTGAAGTCAAATATATGTTATACAATTAATAAATTAAGTTACTGATAGTGATACAGGACTTTGTTGTGTGCATGATTTATATTTTAATAGATGTTTTGATTTTTAACTCTCATGAATGATGTGTAAGCTTACAATATGTTTTGCTACTTTTCAAATTAATCCTGATCACAAATTTTGTCAAGTTTAGAGTAGTAATGGTTTGATCTTCCCCGTGGGAATTCCAAGAGCCGGTCACTGTGTCAGCTGGTAGAAATAGCATCCCCACCTTCTGGAAATGTTGTGCTAGCTAGGTATTCCCTCTTTTCTCTCTCTGTATCTGTCTCTTTGTTTCTGCATAATTCCTTTTCTTCCTGTCACCTCCTTCTTCTGTTTTTTGCCTTTTAAACTTTTTTTCCCAAGAAAGACTTAAAAGATAACAATTCTCTCCCACATCAAAGTCGGATGGATGTGATGGGCCTGACTTGTCAGATGCTTGATTTCAGCGCATTTCATTTTCGCTCATGTAAGATTATGACAGACAACAGCAATTGGTGAAGAAGAAATTTGACTTCACTTCTCTAACTCTTATTTACAAACTTGTATAAAATTTACAAACCACTTGATCAGTTTATGTGATGACATTTTTCTCAGCATGAATTTTTTTTTTTTTTTAATCACTGTCTTGGTGTTTTGTGTGGTTGCAGACCAGGAAGTAGAATGGTAAACATTGATGTCAGCCACAACTGTGCAAGGATCCTTTGAGATAAGGTACCCTGACCTGGCTGGCTGCTGTGACAGGGCATGATGAGACCAGATAGAGCACAGCTGTAACTGTATGAACCAAACATCACACTGTAACTGTATGAACTATACATCACACTGTAACTGTATGAATTATACGTCACACTGTAACTGTATGAACTATACATCACACTGTAACTGTATGAACTATACATCACACTGTAACTGTATGAATTATACGTCACACTGTAACTGTATGAACTATACATCACACTGTAACTGTATGAACTATACATCACACTGTAATTGTTTGAACTATTCATCACACTGTAACTGTATGAACTATAGATCACACTGTAATTGTTTGAACTATACATCACACTGTAATTGTTTGAACTATACATCACACTGTAACTGTATGAACTATACATCACACTGTAACTGTATGAACTATACATCACACTGTAATTGTTTGAACTATACATCACACTGTAACTGTATGAACTATACATCACACTGTAATTGTTTGAACTATACATCACACTGTAACTGTATGAACTATACATCACACTGTAACTGTATGAACTATACATCACACTGATTTTGTATGAATTATACGTCACACTGTAACTGTATGAACTATACATCACACTGTAACTGTATGAACTATACATCACACTGTAACTGTATCCATGAACTATACATCACACTGTAACTGTATGAACTAAACACCACACTGTAACTGTATGAACTATACATCACACTGTAACTGTATGAACTGTACATCACACTGTAATTGTATGAATTATACATCACACTGTAATTGTATGAACTATACATCACACTGTAACTGTATGAACTATACATCACACTGATTTTGTATGAACTAGACATCACACTGTAACTGTGTGAACTAGACATCACACTGATTTTGTATGAACTATACATCACACTGATTTTGTATGAACTATACATCACACTGTAATTGTATGAACTATACATCACACTGTAACTGTATGAACTATACATCACACTGTAATTGTTTGAACTATACATCACACTGTACTGTATGAACTATACATCACACTGATTTTGTATGAACTATACATCACACTGTAACTGTATGAACTATACAACACACTGTAACTGTATCCATGAACTATACAACACACTGTAACTGTATCCATGAACTATACATCACACTGTAATTGTATCCATGAACTATACATCACACTGTAATTGAATGAACTATATAACTATTCTACGAACAATACAACACACTGTGCAGCACAGAGAAGTCACAACTCTAAACAGCGCTACCAAGAACCTTTCACTTCGCTGAAAACGGACGAGCGTCATGATGTTTCCCCAACTCTGCAAATCCTGCATGCTGGTGAAGACACAGACGTTGTGTCGTGTCACATTCCGCCTCCCTAAGCTGACACAGACACCCAGGACGTGTCTGCTGACACTGACCAAGCAACTGCTGTGGACGTCGGAGAAGAGTGACCGTTGGAGAAAACTAACCAGACGTGTGCTAGCCTACAGCCTCGCCCCTGCAGGGGCCAGCTGGGTTCTGTGGAAGAGGACGAACTCTACCAGCAGGTGTGGCTTCTCCACAGTTTGGCCGGCGTGGGTCTCCGCGTACTGTGAAGCAGGTTCAGTCAGCATTCAGCCGTCACAGCGCCAGAAAACGGCGATGGAGAGTTTGGTCAAACTGCTGGGGAAGCTGTACAGCGGCGTCCTCTTGTGCCTACAGTGCGTCAAAGTGAGCGTGATGTTCGGCCCCCTGCTGTGCCTCTACCCTCTCACTCTCCTCAGCGGCAGACTGTACGCGGCGTGGCTGTGGGCTCTGTTCCACGCAGTGCAGCGCTGCGGGCCCATCTACGTCAAGCTGGGGCAGTGGGCCAGCACGCGGCGGGATCTGTTCAGCCCCCAGTTCTGCCAGCAGTTCTCCCTCCTGCACGCGGCAGTGCGGCCGCACGACTGGAGCCACACGGAGCAGGCGCTGACAGCGGCCTATGGGAAGCGCTGGCACGAGGTCCTCAAGATCGACAAGACGCAGAAGCCGCTTGGCTCAGGCTGTGTGGCTCAGGTAAGTCTGCAATGTCATACCTGTGGAGCTGTATATCTATATAGCTGTGGATCTATATATATATAGCTGTGGATCTATATATCTATAGCTGTGGATCTATATATCTATATACCTGTGGATCTCTATATACCTGTGGATCTCTCTCTCTCTCTCTCCACACCTGTGGATCTATATATATATACCTGTGGATCTATATATATATATATATATATATATATATATATATATATATATATATATATATATATATATATATATATATATATACCTGTGGATCTCTCTCTCTATGTATATACCTGTGGATCTATATATATATACCTGTGGATCTATATATATATATATATATATATATATATATATATATATATATATATATATATATATATATATATATGTATGTATATATATATATATATACATATATATATATATACCGTAAAATCCCTAGCATACGCCCACCACCCCTGTGCACAGATTTAGGGCAAAATTGGGGGGTGGGCGTTTGCTAGGGATAGACCCCTTTGCACAAAGTAATTTTTGTCCTCAACTGTTTAATTGTGTGAATACAAACCCGGAAAGCATGTAACTTAGGTTGTGTGAGTAGAAGACTTGACCTATCCACAGAAAATTCATGGGCACACTCCGAAACATTCCCACCTGCTTCGTTATCCAGATACTGGAGGGCTTCCAATTTGAAAGATACAGTATAAGACTGTCACTTCGACATTTTGCAAAAATGGCACAGAGAGATTCAAGAACCAACTTCCGGCCATCAGGAAACGTTGTCAAAGCACCCGTACGTCACTGATAGACAAAAGCGTCAGTGGAAAAAGCATGACGTAATTTTAATTCACTTTGTTGGGGATGGGTGGGAGTGAGGAGAGAGGACAAAGAATAAGAAAAAAGGAAAGAAACACGAAAAGGTAAAGAAAGGGAAAAGAATGACTTTTAAAACAGTCTGCACAAATCCTAGTGAAAGTGAGCATAATCTCTTTGAAAAAAACAGGGTGAGCGTTTGCTAGGTAGTTACCCCTGTGCACAACTTTTGGCCCAAAGTGGGGGTGGGCGTTTGCTAGATGGTGGGCTTATGCTAGGGATTTTACGGTATAATATATATAATATATATATAATATATATATATATATATATATATATATAAATATATATATATATACACCTGTGGATCTATAGATAGATAGATAGATAGATAGATAGATAGATAGATAGATAGATAGATGTGTGTGTGTGTTGAATCACCATTTTTTGACAGAAGCTATAGCTTGGGGGTTAAGACCATTTTGACGTCAATCCCCTGGGTCCATGAAGTCATGGGTTCGATTCTTGGTGATGGCATCTGGTGAAATGAAGGGTGGGGGATTTTCACTATCTCCCAGGTCAACTTCAAGTGCTGGTCTGCTAGTGTCTTAATTCCCTGTATATATATACACATGCAAGAAATGCATGCTTCCTGTAATTCATGTCGGCGTTTGGCAGAATATGGAAACACAGACATGCCCAGAATACAACCTGTGCAATGAAAGAAGCTGCTCTGAAGTGTGACTGTCTTGGCTGAGGGCAGGCGGGGAGCAAACCCCCTGCAACACAGGAGAAGACCTGGCTCTAGCTAGGCATCCCTCCTGGTCAGGGAATGCAGAGAAGAGAGAGCAAAGACTTATTCCATATAAGGCTGTAACCCTGTTGGAAGGGGGTAACGACAGATCATCATGTTGCTGTTATTGTTTTTGTTTTTTTTTTTTAAAATAGTAATAATGATAATAAGAATAACAACAACAACAATTTGATAATAATAGTAATAATAATAATAATAATAATAATAATAATAATGATGATGATGATGATGATGATGATGATGATGATGATGATGATGATGGTGCAGAGAAGAGAGAAATCTAGAGAGAAGAGAATTCACCTACTGTTTCTGGTCACAGCAGATGACTGTGCATGAAATGCTTCAGGTGTACAAGGGATTTATACATGTATGGACAGTACTGTACTTCTGTAGGGACGTGTGTTTCAGGTGTGTAAAGAATGTATTGTTTGCTTCAGGCGTACAGGGGATATATTACACTCACCTGGACTGTAGTGATGCGTGTTTCAGGTGTATACTATAAAGTATGAGGACGGCATAGCTCAGTGGTCAGAGCTCTCGCTTTCCCCTAGCCAAGGTTACGCAGCATCAAGCATAGTTACCAAGGGGATGGGTGACCGTTTGCACACCTCTCCTTCAGTACAGTCCCCCAGTTCACCCAGCTGTAAATGGGTACCTGCTCTCTTTAGGGTCAGGGAAGGTAAAGTAGCGAGGGAAGGGAGATGGGCATCGCCCTCAATATGCTGGCCTCTACAGAAGCTGAGGTATGTGATGCCTTGCGCCCTTATGATCACATAGGTTATGGGACACCTTTAACTTTTTTAACTACTATATAGTATATTTTGAACTGTATGTTTACACTACAGGTGTACAAAGGGTATACATTCATGCAGACAGTAGTGATGTGTGTTTTAGGTGTATAACATATATATTGAACTGTATGTTTTCAGGTGTACAAAGGATATATTCATGCTGACAGTAGTGATGTGTTTTTCAGGTGTATAATATATATATTGAACTGTCTGCTTCAGGTGTACAAAGGATACATCCATGCAGACAGTAGTGATGTTTTTTCAGGTGTATAACATATATATTAAACTGTCTGCTTCAGGTGTACAAAGGATACATTCATGCAGACAGTAGTGATGTGTGTTTCAGGTGTATAACATATATATTGAACTGTATGTTTTCAGGTGTACAAGGGATACATTCATGCAGACAATCTGCCGTCAGAAACACTGGAGGCCATAGAGGACAGTGAAACTCTGGACGACGTCTACTTCAAAGACGGTCAGTGTCAAATCCCTGGTTCCTGACTTTTCCTCCTGTCAGGTAAACAGTCGTGTGGCCACAGGTAGTGACAGCATGGGAGGGTGACCAACACGAGTTTCCTCTTCCAGAGAACAGAGTTAGGGTAGTGCCAGTTCTGATGTCCTTTCATGTGTCTTATCCTGGTATCCGATGTGATCTATGGGGAAAATAAAGTGAATCAGATTTGGATTTAAAAAATACTAAGGCTTCTATTGTTTACTTCCCTTGTTTTGTTTCTTTTTCTAATTTGATCTGGTCTTTGGATGTTGATGAACAATAATGTGTACGGTGTTTTGTTTGAAAAACTTTACTTGTATAGGAAAGCACCATGCCAAAGTCAGATTCGCTGGGCCTGAATTGTCAGGTGCTTAACAGCGTCACAACACATTTGTGACACTCCACCACAAAATGAGTCGCTTAGCACATAACCCACTTTTCCGCTAGGAGCAATTTTAGGTAGATGGGGGTGAGGTCGATTTTGAGATTTTGATGGATTATAAAACTAGAAACATTTATTCTACCTTCTAGTGAAATATTAAGGCATAATTTTGTTTCCTTCTGTCTTTAAATATGTTTTGAAAATAGACAAGCCCTCATTCTGACTGCCTGTTAGGATGCTAAACTTGTCAATTTCTCATTTTGTCATTTCCTGCTGTCTATCATTTCAATTTGTAAGAACTTTTGATAGAATTGGTCGATTTTCAATCTGTTGTTTGTATTGTATAGCAATGTTACTGCACATTAATAACAGGCCAATAACTAAAAATTGACCTCTTGTGCAGTGCGACTCCTTTTGTGGTGGAGCGTCACATTTTTGCTCACATGACAGACAGCAATAGCTGCTGTCTGAGCATTTGTCAAAGAAGAAAAAGAAGAAGAAGAGAAAAGAAGAAGTAGAAGAAGAAAAAAAAAAAAAGAAGTAGAAGAAGAAGAAAAAGAAGAAAACAAAGATGAAGAAGAAGAGGAAGAGGAAGAAGAAGAAGAAGAAGAGGAAACATGTATTTATTATTTCATGTGATTGTTTTGCATTGTGCAGGTGTTGAAATACACAGTCTCACAGAAAGCTTTCCACTGCCAGGTGAGTAACTTATACATGAAGTCAGTATTGTGTTAACGTGTGAGTCATTCCATTCTGTACCTCTCCTTTAAAAATTTTTTTTTTTTATTCTTTTATATTGAGGATAATGGGATAAGCACTCTTGTGCTTTTTTATATCCAGTCTCCTGTGTGTTTGCAGTTTTGTAAATGTCATCAGTTCCCACCGGCACAGGATAGCCTACTCTTATGACAAGCAGAACAGGATTTAATGTGTGCGCTGTCTTCTCTGTGTGTGTGTGTGTGTATGTGTGAGTGTGTGCGCATGCATACAGCGCATATATATATATATATATATATATATATATATATATATATATATATATATATATATAACACACACACACACACACAATTCATTATGCATGTATAACTATTTCAGTCTGTTAAAATAGTGTGCTGTTTCAGACGCTGACGATTCACTGTATCGGATCAGCCGGAAGTGGAGAACAAGCTGCCCTATGAGGATGACCCCAGCTACATCGCTGTAGCTGTCAAGGTATTGTCTGAAGGGGGAGAGGGGGGGCAGGATAGGGGGGGGGGGGGGCAGGAGAGCCTAGTGGTTAGAGTGTTGAGCTAGTGATGTGACAGCACAAGTTTGAGTCACCACCAAGAGGCCGCCCATTCACAGGGACTTTCCCCTGGAGTTAGCATTGTACTGACCCCTCTCCCCCGAAAGTCCATTGGATGAAGCTTTTCTTTAAACACATGTTTATTTGTTCTTTTAGTTTGAAGAAAATGGAATAAGCACTCGTGCGCTTTTTTTTAATTTTTTACTTCCAGTCCCTTTGTGTATGCAGTTATGTAAATTTTGCCATCCCTTCCCACCGCACACAGTGGGTATAAACCAATGTCCCATGTACGAACACTCAGAGAACATCACGCGCACACTTTAAAACCTGCTCTGGCTTTCACAAGAGTAGGCCATTGCATGCCGATAGGAATAGATGCAAATGATTAAAAAAAGAAAAATTTGCATGCACGCTGGTGTTGTGTTTAGACAGACATCCCTAAAGAAGTAAAAATTCAGCTTCCTTGATGGTGGGCCAACAGTCACCTAGGCAAAGTCTCACCATCTGATTCTCAGCTCTACCAAGGAACACCTGAATAGAGACTGACCGCTGTGGATAGCTGAGCAGGTAGCTTAGTAGGTCAGCTTGAGGTTTGACTTTGATTATAGTCAAGGCTTGATGTTTATTACTTGTTTCATGCTTGCCGCCGCTGTGGTGTTGGGTTGTACTCGAATAAGGTTGCGGGTTCGATCCAGCTATCGCTATGCTTCCTTGAAGCACTTTCGTTTTCACCACCCAGTGTAAAAGGTCAACCTTGGTTGGGTTAACAAATGTGCGTCACATCAGGGTGATTATTGACTGTAGCTCTTAAGCCAAGGAAACCGGGATAGAGCTGAGGCCTGTGGACGTAGGCGTCGGGACAGTTGACTGTGACATTATCATGCCTTCAGTGCCTGGGCTTATATCACAGTGTATCTCTTGATCAAACATTGACGCTGATGGTGTGTGTGTGTGATAATGACAGTGGTGACTGTGTGGGACAATGGTGACTGTGTGGGACAATTGTGTGACTGTGGTGTGGACAGTGGTGACTGTGTGGACAATGGTGACTGTGTGGGACATGGTGACTGTGTGTGACAGTGGTGACAGTGTGTAAGTGTGCTTGTGACATGGTGACTGTGTGGACACTGGTGACTGTGGGACACTGGTGACTGTGTGGGACACTGGTAAAATGACTGTGGGACAGTGGTGACAGTGAATGTGGTGACACTGGTGACAGTGACAGTGGTGACTGATGGTGACAGTGGTGACAGTGACAGTGACATGGTGACAGTGGTGACAGTGATGACCCTGGTGACAGTGACAACCCGGTGACGTGACGACATGGGTACAGTAGGACCATGGGTGACAGTGACAAGACTGGTGACATGACAATGACCCTGGGACAGTGACACCCCTGGTGACAGGTGACGTGGTGGTGACCATGGTGACAGTGACAATGACCCTGGTACAGTGACAAGACCCTGGTGACAGTGACAGTGACCCTGGTGACAGTGACAATGACCCTAGTGACAGTGACCAAGTGACCCTGGTGACAGTGACAATGGGTGACAGTGACAATGGGACAGTGACCCTGGTGACAGTGACAATGCGGACAGTGACAATGACCCTGGTGACAGTGACAGTGGTGACGGACATGACCCTGGTGACAATGACCCTGGTAACATGACCCGGTCAACAAGTGACAGTGACCCTGGTGACAGTATACAAGACCCTGTGACAGTAACAAAACCCTGGTGACAACAACCCTGTGTGACAGTGACAACAGTGACAGTGACCCGGTCTCACTCACTGCAGGTGGTGCACCGGACGTGGGTTGGCAGTTGGCACGTGACCTGAGGCTGATGCGGGGCATGGCTCAGGTGCTGGAGACCCTGGTGCCTCCCTGCGCTGGGTCAACCTGACCCAGTGTGTGGAGCAGTTCTCCCTCTCCCTCACCAGACAGGTAGCAACATTGGGGGGGTGGGGGGGGTGAGTGGGGGGGGGGTGGGTGGGGGGAGTGAGTGGGGGGGGGAGTGGGGGGGGGGTGGGGGGTGAGTGGGGGGTGGTTGGGGTGGAGTGGGGGGGGGGGGGGGTTGTGGGGGGGGTGTGGTGGGGTTGTGGGTGGGGTGGTGGGTGGGTGTGAGTGTGGGGGGGGGGGGTTGGGTAGGGGGTGTGGGTTGTGGGTGGTGGGTGGTGTGGTGGGTGGGTGGTGGTGGGTTGTGGGTGGGGGTGGTGGTGGTGGTGGTGTGGGGGGTGGTGTGGTTGTGGTGGGTGGTGTGGGTGTTGTGGTGGTGGTGGTGGTGGGTGTGTGGTGGGTGTGATGATGATAATGATGATGATGATGATGGTGGTGGTGTGAATGTGATAGTGGTGGTGGTGGGAGGGTGACTAGGGTGGGTGGTGTGGGCAGGTCACATTGATTGTGAAGGAATTGGTTGTTGCTTCATGGGATAAATTATGTATCTATACTGATACCAGAGCTGTTGAATATCCCTCCAGCCAATATGACTAAAAAGCTGCTGTAACATGGACAAAAAAATAATTTCATGGCGACAGATTGAGATCAGAATAAAAAGGTAAAGGTGTCCCATGACCTATGCGGTCATAGGGGAGCAGGCATCAAAGACCTCAGCTTCTCCAGGGGCCAGCATATTGAGGGCAGCGCCCATCTTCTCTCCCTCGCTGCTTTACCTTCCCTGACCCTCAAGAGGGCAGATACCCATTTGCAGCTGGGTAAATTGGGGGGACTGTACTAAAGCCAAGGCACGCAAACGATCACCCATCCAACTGATAACCACGCTCGATGCTGCTTAACTTTGGCTGGGGGAAAGCGAGTGCTGTGACCACTGAGCTATCCCCAGATCAGAATGGAGAAGATATGTAAAGCATGTGTTGGATCAGATGGATGTGTGGACATCAGAACTGCTAAAGTGGGGTTATTTCTGGTGGAGATACTGTCTGATGAGATACAGATAATCTGGGTATGTCAGGTTGATATGATTATTATGGTTATGATGATGATGATGATGATTTTATTATTATTATTATTATTATTATTATTATCATTATTATAAACAATATCGTTATTGTTATTATTTTATTTCAAGAATAATGGAATAAGCACGCATGTGCTTTTTTTTTTTTACATCCAGTCCCCATGTGTGTGCACTTTTGTCTTTTTGTCATCCATTCCCACTGGCACACAGTGGCCTACTTTTCCTAAAAACAGAACGGGTTTTTACATGCGCGCAAGATGTTCTGTGTGCGTTCGCACATGGGACCTCTGTTTATAGTCTTATCCAAATGACTAATATGTTGATACAGGTTCTTTGGATGATTGATACTATGAAAGTGAATACAACAGCTACAGGAAGGATGGATAGCCTAGGGGTTACAGATGATTGATACTATGAAAGTGAATACAACAGCTACAGGAAGGATGGATAGCCTAGGGCTACAGATGATTGATACTATGAAAGTGAATACAGCAGCTATAGGAAGGATGGATAGCCTAGGGGTTACAGATGATTGATACTATGAAAGTGAATACAACAGCTATAGGAAGGATGGGATAGCCTAGGGTCAGAGCATTGTGCTTGCAATCTGGTGACCCAAGTTTGAGCCCAGGTTTGACTTATGCCAAGATCCCTGTTCAAGGGGATTTTACCCCTGGAGTTAACATCATTGCCGACTCCACTCCCTTGAAAGTCTTTCAGATGAGACTGTAAACCGAGGTCCTGTGTGTGAATGCATGCAGAACATCTTGCGCACACGTTAAAACCTGTTCAAACTTACAGAAGGGCAGGCCATTGTGTGTGGGTGGGAACGAATGACAAAATTTACAAAACTGCATGCACATAGGGACTGGATTTTTAAAAAAGCACATGAGTGCTTATTTCATTACCCTCAATATAAATAGATAGATTAATAATAAATGAATAAATATAAATAATGTGAAAAAGCACATGAGTGCCTATTCCATTTATCCTTGAAATAAATAATAGTAACTTTTTTTTAAAATGATAGTAAAAGGGTTTTTTGTGTGTTTTTTTTCCACAATTCACAAGTCACTAAAAGTTTAGTGTTTTGCCCTGAGTGATCACTCCTTAAGGTGGGAAGAAGTCAAGTCAATATGTGTGCTGTGTGTACTGTATGTGTACTGACTGTATGCTGTGTACTATATGTGTGCTGTGTGTGTCAGATGGACATGGTTCAGGAGGCGCGCTGTTTGAAGCGTTTCCACGCCGACTTTGCCGACATGTCCTGCATCAGAATTCCCGTGCCAGTGATGTCCCTTGTGCGCCGCAACGTTCTGGTGGAGTCATTCGAGGTGATTCTATTTCCGGTTTTGTGGCTGATGTCTTGTGTCACAGCTCTCTCTCAAATCCAACATCACTCAGTTGAGAGTGCTGAATTTAGCACGCCCTTTCCTTTTACTGTCCAAGTGGGGTCAGTTCATGCTATAATTAGCACCAGCTGGCCCCAGCTGGGCTGGGATGGGGTGGAATGGAGAGCAGCTGAGAGTGGGGGAAACTGACTGACAGCTGTGATGTCCTTATTGATGGTGTTGATGTTGGATCTCAGTGGAAACAGAATAGTTGTGTGTGTGGTTTTTACTGGGTTTTTTTTTTAACTATGGATGTTTTCTTGCAAGTGAAGGTGTTTTTTTTTTTTGCATGGCTGTGATTGTAAACGTTTTATTTTTATTGAATATTATGTTACTTGGTGTGTGTATGTGTGTGTGTGTGTGTGTGTGTGTGTGTGTGTGTGTGTGTGTGTGTGTGTGTGTGTGTATTGATCAAGGGAAATAAAAAATACTTCAGTTATTAGATGAAGAACATTTGCAGAGCATATCATTAATAAATGAGAAAGTAAGCTGTTGTCATTGTTTGTAAAATAATTGACTGCGTGTGCACATGCGTGCACACATATTTGCATGTGCATGAGGTAAATAGAAAGTAAGCTGTTGTCATTGTTTGTAAAATAATCGACTGCGTGTGCACATGCTACACACATATTTGCATGTCATAGGTGTGTGTGTGTTGTGTGTGTGTGTTGTGTGTGTGTGTGTGTGTGTGTTTGAATGGATACACTTATGCTTACATAGATGAAGTTTTTTTACTTTGTGTGTCTGTGCATGCCTTTTAGAGAAAGTGTATGTGTGCATGCATGCTTGTGTGTGTGCCTACTTGTCTGAAGGCACTCTCTGTGACATTCCGATAGGCAGAGTTTAACCTTATGGACGTGACACAGAGTGTGTGATGTGGCAGATGAGCGGTCAGCCTGTGGGTAACCTTACAGACTGACACAAGCGGTGTGTGGCAGAGGGGAGCCTGTGGGTAACCTTACAGACGTGACACAGAGCGGTGTGTGGGCAGGAGGGGGAGCCTGTGGGTAACCTTACAGACGTGACCACACAGCGTGGATGTGTGGGTAGGAGGGGGAGCCTGTGGGTAACCTTACAGACTGACACAGAGCGGTGTGTGGGTAGGAGGGGGAGCCTGTGGGTAACCTTACAGACGTGACACAGAGGGCTGTGGTAGTGTGGCTAGGAGGGGGAGCCTGTGGGTAACCTTACAGACGTGACACAGAGCGGTGTGTGGGCAGGAGGGGGAGCCTGTGGGTAACTTCATCACCAGCAGCACAGAGGACACCTGCCCTGGCCTGAGAGAGAAGCTGGCAGACATCGGCATCGACGCCTTGCTGCAGATGGTCAGTATTATCTGTTGTTGTTTGTTTTGTTTTTTGTTTTGTTCGTTCAGCGAGGGAGAGGAGATGGGCGCCACCCTCAGTATCCTGGCCCCTGGAGAAACTGAGGTCTCTGACGCCTCGCTCCCCTACCACCACCTAGGTTATGGGACACCTTTACCTTTACCTACCTTTACTGCCACATCCCACACTGACCAGTGCCCCTGTGGCACAGGACCACAACCCCCCCCCCCTCCCATATCCTGTAGTCCTGTCCTTCCTTCAACACTCTGAGACACCAGACTATGTGGCTCAGCCCTGTAGAGCTCCAGGAAAAACTGGGAAACCAGCAGGGTCATTGTGACAGACTGCAGACTTCATCATCCAGACTGCACTGAAAATGTAGCATGGCCAGGGAATGCAGAAGTACTGCTGCCATATTGGTCAAAGATGTCATGTCTTACACGCACAATTTGACTTGACTTGACTTGACACATACACATTGTCAGCTGGATCAGCATAAGCAAATATATCATCATCATCATCATCATCATTGTTATTATTATTACCATCATCATCATCATTAGTATTAGTAGTATTATTATCATTATCATCATCATCACTATGATGATGGTTATTATTATCAGAATGATGACGACGACAACGATGATGATGTCATCATCATCATCATTCATTATCACATCATCATCATAATCACCATATTATTATCATCATTCCTCATTATCATCATAATCATCATCATCATCATGGTCACCATAGTTATTATCACCATCATTATCATCAATCATCATCACATCATCAATCATCATTATCATCATCATCATTATCATGGAGGTTGGTGTTGGTGTGTGCAGGTGTTTGTGAAGAACTTTGTTCATGGTGACCTTCACCCTGGAAACATCCTGGTGCAGAACGCTGAGGCCTTCACAGGGGAGGTAAGCATGCAGGGTGTGGGGGATGTTCCAGTTGTGTCCTCTTGTCAGGCTCTAGGCCTGTGTAGCAAAATAAGCTTGTGGTTAGTTAGTTCTTCAGTTTAACATCCTTCTTTCAATAAGTGATGTCAGACAGGAAAGTGTGTGTGTGTGTGTGTGTGTGTGTGTGTGTGTGGTTGTGGTTGTGGTTGTGTTGTGTGTGTGTGTGTGTGTGTGTGTGTGTGTGTGTGTGTGTGTGTGTGTGTGTGTGTGTGTGTGTGTGTGTGTGGTGCGTGCATGCGTGCATGTGTGTGTATAGGGGGGAGGAGGAGCGTGCACAGAGCTAATTATCTGCAAATAACTATAAAACCAAACCAAACAAAAACCCTTACCAAAAAGTCTAAACCACAACAAATGATGGGTGGTACTGGTATTGTGGCTAATCTCCCCAAAGGACAACAGCTTGAGTTTCCTATAGAAACATCTGCTGTAACTGAAAGTTGTCTACAGTATAAGCCTTAGGGCTGACTGCACTGTGTAGTTCTATAACAGAAAAAAACTGGATGTGATAGGTGTGGCCCAGTGTGCTGGACTGTGAGTATTGGGTCATTGTATTTCATACAGTGTGGAGTGTTGTATTGTGGACACCTGGATGGTCTGAGGTAACTACTCAGGGTTTGTTTGTTTTTTCCTTAATCATACAGTCCTGTCTTCCCTGAAATACCTGTATCACCACTGAAGTCTCAAAGAGAAGTTAGGGTGTTTTGTTGGTTTTTGTTTTGTTTTGCAAGAAATCTTTTTTGACCTTCTTTTTGAAATATTTGATTCGTGAAAGAAGCTTACCTTGATTTTAGCATTTTTATATATGGCCAAGGAATTCATCAGGTACAAGAAATTCATTTTGTTACTGTTAAACATGGTGTGTGTGTGCATGCATGCGCGCACATGTGTGTGTGTGCGTGTGTGTATGTGTGTGTGCATGTATGTGTGTGTGTGTGTGTGTGTGTGAGTGTGTGTGTGCATGTTTGAGTGTGTGTGTGTGTTTTGTGTGTGTGCATGTGAATCTGTGTTCATGTGAGTGGTGTTTGTGTGCTCATATGTGTGTGTATTCATATGTGTGTTTATTCATGTGTGTGTACACGCACGCACGTGCCCATGTGGACAGAGCGAAGAGAGTGTGGTGATGGTGGATTGTGGGGGATGTTGTCATGGCGACGGTGACCCCCAAGGAGTGCCCGGTGCGCCTGGTGCTGCTGGATTGTGGCATCACCGCCTCCCTGGGGAAGGAGGACAGGGTCAAGTTCCGCCAGGTGTTCACCGCTGTGGTCAGAGGCCAGGTGGGTTGTTTTTATTTATTTTATTATTATTTTTTTTTTTATTCTTTTATATTGAGGATAATGGGATAAGCACTCATGTGCTTTTTTTTCATCCAGTCCCCGTGTGTGTGCAGTTGTGTAGATATTGTCATCTGTTCCCACCGGCACACAATGGCCTACTCTTCCGAAAAGCGGAACAGGATTTAACATGTGCGCAAGATTTCTGCATGCTTCACACACGGGACCTGGGTTTACAGTCTCATCTGAACGACTTTTGGAAAGAGTGGAGTCAGCACTGATGTTAACTCCATGGGAAAAATCCCCTCCAAACGGAATCGAACTCGGGTCATCAAATTGCCAGTGCAATGTTCTGACCACTAGGCTATTCCGTCCCCATTGTCTGTGTGTCTATAACGACAGGTGTTGACCGCTGTGGTCAGAGGCCAGGTGTGTTGAATGTTGTCTGTGTGTCTGTCTGTGTGTCTGTAACGTCAGGTGTTCACTGCTGTGGTCAGAGGCCAGGTGTGTTGAATGTTGTCTGTCTGTCTGTGTGTCTGTCTGTCTGGATTTAACATCAGTGCAGAACATCTTGTGCACACGTTATATCCTGTTCCGCTTTTCGTAAGAGTAGGCCATCGTGTGCCGGTGGGAGCAGATGACATTTCCAAAACTGCATACACATGGGGGACTGGATGTAAAAAAAGATTACGTTTGCTTATTCTGTTATCCTCGATATGAAAGAATAAAATAAAATAAAATAAAATAAAATAAAAATAAGATATACAAGAAACAAGAATAAAATAATAATAACTTTATAAAAATAAATTACCCCCCCCCCCTCCTCCCACACACCCACACACACCCAACTGACTCCCTGAAGCTTGAAGGACAGGTGAATTGAAGGTGCGAGGTGTGTGCAGGGGGAGGTGGTGGCGGACCTGTTTCTGCAGAAGTCTGAGCGCATGGAGTGTCAGGACCCTCAGGCCTTCCGGCAGGACATGGCAAAACTGGTCAACGCTGCTCGCGAAACCACGCTGCAGCTCTCCAAGGTCAGGGTCGTGGGGGGTGTTGTGGGGGGGGGGGGGGGGGGGGGTGTTATGTATGGGGGTGTGTGTGGGGGGAATTGTAGTGTGTGTGTGAGAGAGAGAGAGAGAGAGAGAGAGAGAGTGTGTGTGTGTGTGTGTGTGTAGTGTGTAGTGTGTGTGTGTAGTGTGTGGGTGTGTGTGGTGTGTGTGTGTGATGTGGTGTGTGTCAATCAATCAATCAATCAATCAATCAATCAAATTTTTATTTCCAGATGGTACATTGAGTAAGCAGCGATCTGCTTTTTTCCATCAAGCCATCTGTGTGTGGTGTGGTGTGTGTGTATGCGTGTGTGTAGTGTGTGTGTGTGTGGTGTGGTATGTGTGTGTGTGTGTGTGTGTGTGTGTGTGTGTGTGTGTGTGTGTGTGTGTGTGTGTGTGTGTGTGTAGTGTGTGTGGTGGTGTGTGTGTGTAGTGTGTGTGTGTGGTGTGGTGTGGTGTTGTGTTGTGTGGTGTGGTGTGGTGTGGTGTGGTGTGGTGTGGTGTGGTGTGTGTGTGTGTGTGTGTGTGTGTGTGTGTGTGTGGTGTGTCTCTTTCTCATGTACTAATATCATCTCTGTTCTTTCAGCTGCAGGTGTCGGTGTTTGCAACTTCTCTTTCTCACTTACTGATATCGTCTCTGTTCTTCTCTTTCTCACCTACTGACATTGTCTCTGTTCTTCTCTCTCTGACTCACTGACATCGTCTCTATTTCTTCTCTCTCTGACTCACTGACATAGTCTCTGTTCTTCTCTCTCTGACTCACTGACATCATCTCTGTTCTTCTCTCTCTGACTCACTGACATCATCTCTGTTCTTCTCTCTCTGACTCACTGACATCGTCTCTGTTCTTCTCTCTCTCTGACTCACTGACATCGTCTCTGTTCTTCTCTCTCTGACTCACTGACATCGTCTCTGCTCTTCACTCTCTGACTCACTGACATCGTCTCTGTTCTTCTCTTTCTCACCTACTGACATCGTCTCTGTTTTCTTCTCTCTCTCTAACTCACTGACATAGTCTCTGTTCTTCTTTCTCTGACTCACTGACATAGTCTCTGTTCTTCTTTCTCTGACTCACTGACATAGTCTCTGTTCTTCTCTCTCTCTAACTCACTGACATAGTCTCTGTTCTTCTCTTTCTCACTCACTGACATAGTCTCTGTTCTTCTCTTTCTCACTCACTGACATAGTCTCTGTTCTTCTCTTTCTCACTCACTGACATCATCTCTGTTCTTGTCTTTCTGACTCACTGACATCATCTCTGTTTTTTCTCTCTCTGACTCACTGACATCATCTCTGTTCTTCTCTCTCTGACTCACTGACATCGTCTCTGTTCTTCTCTCTCTCTGATTCACTGACATCGTCTCTGTTCTTCTCTCTCTGACTCACTGACATCGTCTCTGCTCTTCACTCTCTGACTCACTGACATCGTCTCTGTTCTTCTCTTTTCTCACCTACTGACATCGTCTCTGTTCTTCTCTCTCTCTAACTCACTGACATAGTCTCTGTCTTCTTTCTCTGACTCACTGACATAGTCTCTGTTCTTCTTTCTCTGACTCACTGACATAGTCTCTGTTCTTCTCTCTCTCTAACTCACTGACATAGTCTCTGTTCTTCTCTTTCTCCACTCACTGACATAGTCCCTCTGTTCTTCTCTTTCTCACATCACTGACATAGTCCCCTGTTCTTCTCTTTTTCTCACTCACTGACATAGTCTCTGTTCTTCTTTCTCTCTCACTGATCATCATCTCTGTTCTTCTCTCTCTGACTCACTGACATCAATCTCGTTCTTCTCTCTCTGACTCATTCCTTCTCACTTTGACTCACTGTCATCATCTCTGTTCTTCTCTCTCTGACTCACGTCATCATCTCTGTTCTTCTCTCTCTGACTCACTGACATCATCTCTGTTCTTCTCTCTCTTGACCCCACTGACATCATCTCGTTCTTCTCCTCTGACTCACAGACATCATCTCGTTCTTCTCTCTTTGACTCACTGACATCAATCTCTGTTCTTCTCTCTCTGACTCACTGACATCATCTCTGTTCTTCCCTCTCTCTGACTCACTGACATCGTCTCTGTTCTTCTCTCTCTCACTCACTGACATCATCTCTGTTCGCTTTCTCTGACACACTGACATTGTCCTCTGATTTTTCCAGCTGCAGGTGTCAGTGTTTGCAACTTCTCTTTCCTCACTTACTGACATCATCTCTGTTCTTCCTCTCTTTCACTCACTGACATCGTCTCTTTTTCTTTTAGCTGCAGTGTCAGCACTACTGTCTGATGTGTTTGCAACTTCTCTTTCTCACTCACTGACATAGTCCTCTGTTCTTTTCAGCTGCAGGTGTCTGCGTTGCTGTCTGACGTGTTTGCTGTGCTCAGTCGACACCAACATTCAGCTGGAGTCCAACTTCGCCACCATCATCCTGGCCATGAGCATCGTGGAGGGGTTGGGGCGGTCCCTGGACCCCCACCTCAACATCCTCAGCAAAACCAGCACCCTGCTTCTGAGTCCAGCTTTTATTGGCTAAAGTAGGACGCTCGGGATGACATGACACAAAAAAACTTTAGTGGAAAGTGGGAGAGGGAGACGGGGGTGGGGGCGACAGAGCTGTCATTTTCCCCCACTTTCAGCTCCTCTCAGCTGCTACTTGTCTCATCCCATCCCATCCCATCCTAGGTGGGGCCAGCTGGTGCTATTTATAGCAGGAGCTGACCACATTTGGACTAAGTAAAAAAGGAAGGGCACGCTTAATTTAGCACTCTTGACAAGGCCCAACTGAGTGATGTTGGATTTGTGTTGCACTGTGTTTGACGCAAAAAAACTTTGAGGAAGTGGGACATGGGGGAGGGAGGGGAGACAGAGCTGTCAGTTTCCCACACTTTTAGCTACCATCAGCTGCTATCCCTTTAAAAAAAACTTTTTTTTTTTCCCCTCAGCTGCTATCCATTCCATCCCATCCCATCCCAGCTGGTGCTAATTATAGCAGAAACTGACCACACTTACTTGGTAAAAGGAAGGTGTGCATTAATTTTAGCACTGGGCCCTAGACCCTTGACTGAGTTTTACTGGATTTGTGGGCTGTTGGGGGGTGGGGGTGGGGTGGGGGGAGGGGAGGAGAAAAAAAAAAAGGACAGAGATGACTAGTGTCATTTATTTTAGTGATCCTGGTTTTTTTGGGGAGAAAATCTTCCCAAAGTTGTAATACAGCTATGTAAATGGTGAAGTGGGGGGGGGGGGGGGACAGTCACATGCACAAAATATCACCATTGGTGAACCTCAGGGTCTAGCTGAGTCAAGTCAAGTCAAGTAAGTCAAGTCAAGTCAAGTCAAAACACTTTAATCATCCCTGAAGGGCAATGGTGGGGGGGGATATGTTTCCCTATTAGAGTGGCTTTTTCACAGAATTTTGCCAGGGACAACTCTCTTTTTTGCGAGGGTTCTTTTACATGCGCTGAATATGTGTAACATACAGACCTGGGTTTTATCATCTCATCCGAGAGACTCGCACCCAGACCACCACTCATGTCTAATGGATGGGGAAACAGTTTCAGGTTCAAATGGGGACGAACCACCACACACTTTGAACCTGGACTTTTTGGTTTTTAGACAGGCGTGCTTCCTCTAGACCACCATCCACTGGGCGGGCTTTGAATCCGACATACCATCCAGACAGACAGACAGGGTCAGAGAATGAATGAAGCGTTTTGATCCATTATTTATTTTCATGTTGATGGAGAGATTTGAGGTATGTGCTGGAAAAGTGTTAGGTAGAATGGAGCGTTTTGTGTGTATGTGTTTGATCTGTAATGACTTCATGGTCCGTGTGTGTGTGTTGTGTGTGTGTGTGTGTGTGTGTTGTGTGTGTGTGTGTGTGTGTGTGTGTGTGTGTGTGTGTGTGGGGTGGAGAGAGAGAGAGAGAGAAGAGAGAAAAGAGAGAGAGAGAGAGAGAGAGAGAAGAGAGAGAATAGTCTTTACTTTTTAAGGGTGACAGGTATGCATTCACATACCTTTTTTAATCCGGCCCTTGCCCGATTGATAGATAGATAGATAGAGAGAGAGAGAGAGAAGAAGAGAGAGAGAGAGAGAGAGAGAGAGAGAGAGAGAGAGAGAGAGAGAAGGATAAGTTTTTTTTGTATATCATGTGTGATAGGAAAAAAAAAATGATAAACCATTGTTTGAAAATCCATTTAATGCTGTTAAGTTTTACTAACATGTGATGTGCTATAGGCAGTTGTGTGTACACAGACAAAAAGTATTATTGTTTTCATCAGGCATCCTCACAAAGACACATGCAGAGGGAGAAAGCAAGAGAGAGAGAGAGAGAGAGAATATGTTTTTTTGTTGCGCTCATATTATAAATTGTTTTTTTTCAGTGCCATGTATTTTGAGGCTTTTATCTCTCTTGATATTTGTGTTTGACAAAAACGCTTTCATACTTGTAAACAGAAGAAAAATTTTTTTAAAAAAGAGCCCCCCAAAAGTTCTTTTGTGTTTGTGTGTGACTTCAAGGAATGGATGACAAAGTATACAAAATTTACAAACTGCATACACACAAGGACTGGATGCAAAAAAAAAAATCACATGCATGTTTATTCCATTATCCTTGAAATAAAAGAATAAAATGAATAAGGATCTGAAAAGGTTTTGAAAGCTTATCACCACACAAGGTGACTGAATTTTTGAAGGTTCAAGGGGGATAATCACCCACCCGGGTTTAGCTGGGAGTTGACATCAGTAGGGTACTGACTCCACTCTCCCTAAAGCCTTTCGGATAAAAAAAAAAAAAAAATAATAACAATAATTAAAAAAAGAAAAAAGCCCTTCGGATAAGCCGGCCCTGAGTACAAATGTACAGAACATCCTACACACATCGTTAAAAGCCTGTTTATACCTTTTGGAAGAGTAGGGCCATTTTTGTCAGTAGGAATAGATGCAAAGAGCTCACATACATGCCGAAGATCAAATACGCACATTAAAAATCCCGTAATTCAAGTCAGAGTTAGCAGGTTACAGAACACGGCTTGCTCAAAACAGGGAAAATCCGACTTCTTTAGTTGGCGGCTGGCACTGCACTCCGTAACCCAAATTCCATCCCACCGCTAGGCTAGGCCAATCTAGGGCACCGCGCGGTCAGGGGTCAGAGTCCAGCATCTGGCGAATGCTGCTATTCTTTCCTTCTTTGCTGTCTATTAGCCACCGAGCAAATTTCTGTATGAAAGGCTTTTTTACCATACGATGCCGGATTCCCACCATTTTTTAACAATGATCATACTTCAGTGAACAAAACTTAATACTTGCTTTAACCTGTTTGTTGTAACTTTGTTGGTGTAATTTGTGTTAACTATTTTAAAAAAATATTTTTAAAACCATTGGTCTCTCAAGAGACAAAGCCCGGAGTGTCAGCTTGTTGCTCTGTGTGTGTGTGTGTGTGTGTGTGTGTGTGTGTGTGAGTGTTGGTGGTGTGCATGCGCACAGCGTGAATGCATGCTGAGTGCTTGCATGCCTTGCGTGCATACGCATATCAGTGTGTTGTGTGCATGCATGCGCGCATGGTTGTGCGCGGACATGTGGGGTGTGTGAGTGAGTGATGAGTGAGTGTGTGTGTGTGTCCGCGCGCGTACGTGCGTGTATATTTCTGCGGCAATAGAGAGAGAGAGAGAGAGAGAGAGAGGGGAGAGAGAGAGAGAGAGAGAGAGAGAGTGTGTGTGTTGTGTTCCTGTGTGTGTGTGTGTGTGTTGTGTGTGTGTGTGTGTGTGGGGTGGGGTGTCAAAGTCAAGTCAAAGTCAAAGTCAAACTTTTATTTCCAGGGTGGTACATTGAGTAAGCCTGCAATTGCTTTTTTTCATCAAGCCACCATCTAAACAAAATAAATAAATAAAAATAAAAAAAAAAAAAATTAAAAAATTTTAAAAAAGGGGAAAAAAAGAGAGAAAATCATATTTGAACAAGGAAAAACTTTAAAAAAGATATGTGGTACAAATGAAAAGATGAAAAATGAACTTGAAAAATATTCACACCAAAAGAAGAAACTACATACTCACACACACACACACACACACACACACACACACACACACACACACACACACACACACACATATATATATATATATATATATATATATAATATATATATATATATATATTATATATATATATATATAAAATATATACCACAGACACACAAGGAAATTAATGCATGGTTTTCCCTTTAAAAAATCGTTTTACAAAACAACAGTGTTTGTGTGTGTGTGTGTGTGTGTGTGTGTGTGTGTGTGTGTGTGTGTGTACTGTGTGTGTTTCTGCAGCAATAGAGAGAGACAGAGAGGGAGTGTGGGGAGAGAAAGAGAGAGAAAGAGAGTGTGCGTGCGTGTGTGTGTGTTGTGTGTGTGTGTGTGTTGTGTGTGTGTGTGTGGTGTGTTTTGTGGAGAGAGAGAGAGTCTGTTCCTCTGTGTATGTTTGTGTGTGTGTATTTGTGTGTGTGTGTGTGTGTGTGTGTGTTGTGTGTGTGGGGTGTGTGTGTGTGTGTGTGTGTGTGTTACTCCCCTTTCTCGTTTTTACTTTGATGTCAAAGTGTAGATTTCTGTGTGGTTTGTTCTTTTTTCACAACACTGAAATAGTCACGCTTTTGATCACAACATTTTTTCAACATGATCAGAAGATTTTTTTGTATAGTATCAGAAACATCAATGAAATATATATTTTTTTAAAACCCCGTCATTTGTGAGCTATTTCTGCCTGATGACACTGACAAGACATTTGTTTTCTACTGTGTGCTCGTGGTTATAAGCTGTACTGGAATTAGTAACTAAACCTTCAGCTGTAGCGAAACCACTAAAATCTGATGAAACAGTGGACTGTGTACGTGCTGAATCGCCATGACTATGCAGTAGGTCTAGTGTTTAGAGTGAAGTGAGATACCTAGCCGACACTAATGACTGCCAGACTCTCACCCCACGCTGTGTATCCCGCTGTTTCTCGCGCGCTGCAGGTGGTAGACTACTACGGTGTGTTCATCTATAGCTTCGCTGTGCCCACAGAAAAAAACTCTCAGCAAAGAAAAACAGTTACTCTGCATGCAGACATGTTCAATTTTCTCTCTATATTTGTTATTTGTATATTACAAATGTCTGTTCTTTTAGAGAGAGAGTTAAAAATGACTGATTTTTGTGACTGTGTTTTTCCTGTCCCTCCCCTGCTCATCTTCACCCATGTTTTGACTGCTCTCACGTCAACCAGTGTGAAAGAAAGTATATGGAGTTTGGTGTCAAAAGAAAGCTTGTTTAAAGCTGATTGTAAGGAGAGCTTTGTTTGTCTTTTTTTGGACGAATCACTGTGCAAAACGATGCGTGAAAGAAACCATGGTAATCTACAGCTGAACACGGCTATAGCACTAGCTGCTACTGCCGTCTTTCCTTTTGCCCCGTTTATTTATATCAACGCCCTGCCAGCTGCGGGTCATGAACTTTGAGCAGGGAACTAAAGAGACCGCTATGAGAAGCCGTGAGAAATACACACATACCTAGTATACATCCCAGAAGTCGGAATGCGGCCACCTTCATGGCTGGCAAAAGCAGTCACATATATGTAAAAATCTTGCCATTGGTGACCCTTGGAGCTGTAGCTTAGGAATGAAAAAAAAAGGATGGGGGTTATCAGTGACTTTTATCAGTTTGAAACAACCGCTCCAGTCAAGATGCTGAACAGGTGATGTGTTTCAGAAGGTATCCGTCAGTCTGGGAAGACTGGAGTTGAGCCCTACGCTGTAGAGCGCAAAGCCTGGGTAAGTAAGTATGGAGGGAAGCTGTTACCCATGCAGCAGATACCTTCTCTTCACGTCGCTGGTATGGTCATTGGAAAAGCAATCGCCAATACGCATGGTTCCAGTGCTATAGCAGGAGCTGCTAGAACGTTGCCATATACGGCCCCGAACTGCCCTGGGGACTCCAACTCCACGATTTTTTCCTCGGGGATGGTGTCTAAACATATCACCTGTGTGCATGCTGGTTTTTATTTATTTTTTAAAAAAAATTGTCATCCACTTCTACGGGCAAACAATGGCCTGCTCTTCCTAAAGGCGAAACGAGTTTTCAACATGTGCGCAAGATGCTCCGCATGCGTTCACACACGGGACCTCGGTTTATATTTTCTTTCGAATGACGTTATCACTCAGTTTGATTTTTTCATCAAACTATGAAGAAAGGGTGAGGCTGGGAATCGAACCCAAAACCTCCCTGTTTATTTGTTGGCAGGCGAACACCTTAACCACCCTGCCACCTTCCACCTACCTCCTGTGTGTACAGGTGTGGCTCCCACCAAAGCCAGGCATTTCACTCCCATCCCTGTGTAGAGGCACCAGATTCAGGAGAAAGAAAAAACAACTTTGTTGTCTTCACTCCTGGGTCTGGATGTTTTTGAATAAACAAACTGTGATAAATTCTAGACTTGGAAAATTGCTTAATCTCCAACAGCAACACACACGCGCACACACACACACACACGCACACACTCGTGCGCGCCCGCACACACACATACACACACACACACACACACACACTCTCTCTCTCTCTCTCTCTAAAAAAAAAAAAAAAAAAAAAGACAAGTAGAAAAAGAAAGTGAAAAGAAAAAAAAGTTGTTATTTAAGTTATATTAGAGTCCCAGCGGAAGAACTCCGATTTAGGGACTATTGTAGACAGAAGGTCCCCCAGCCAGGCGAATGTCTCCCACCCTGGCGCCTCGGGCCTTCCCAAAAATGAAAAAAATTCTGTTGAAGCAGCAGGAGAGAACGGCCCGCCAAGCACCAAAGTGTCGCACGAGCCAAAGCCGCTTTTTAAAGACAAAACAATAGAAAAACGGTAAAAGTTATTCACAATTATTCAAACTAATAATTTATGGTCCTGTATTAATTCAATTTTACAAACTACCAAGTAACAATGAGAGGGGAAAACAAAGAATATTGGACTTGTAGGTAGGTTACTTGTGCTTTTTACTTCCACTTTAATGTATTTTTTCTTTTCTTTTCTTTTCTTTTTTTTTAGTTTCCAACATGCACACAGATGGAAAGATACCAATATCTTACTCAACTCAAGATCAGACTAATGCGCTCCCTTGTCATATCCATATTCCTATAGGCTATACCTGTGAATCGTGGACCCTGGCAGCCAATTTGGAGAGAAGAGTACATGCGGTAGAGATGAGATGCTTCCGGAGACTCCTTGGCATCTCCTACAGAGACCACATAAGCAACAAAGAAGTGCATAACAGAATCCAGCAGACCATTGGGCCCTACGAAAACCTGTTTACAATCCTAAGGAAGTGTAAACTTAAATAGTATGGGCATGTCACAAGATCAAAAGGACTTGTTAAAAACAATACTGCAAGGCACTGTCCAAGGAGAAAGAAAAAGAGGCAGGCCAAGGAAGAGATGGGAGGACAACATCAGCGAATGGACAGGCCTAGAACTCAACAAAACCCTGAGAAAGGCAGAACAGAGAGAGGAATGGAAGGAACTTCAGGGGTGCCCCCACGGTCGCCAGACTAAGGGATAGATAGATAGATAGATAGATAGATAGATAGATAGATAGATAGACAGATAGACAGACAGATAGATAGATAGATAGATAGATAGATGGATAGACAGACAGATAGACACTGATGGTGTGTCTAGACATCAACCCAGAAGTCGGAATGCAGCTACCTTAGTGGTGGTCAATGGTCCTATACACAAAACTTCACAATTGGTAAACCTTGGAGTTCTAGCCAAGGATTAAAAACAAAAATCAGAAGGCTAGCCGGCGTTTTGGCTGCTTTTTAAAAATTCATATTATTTTTAGATTCAGCTCTATATAAATTCCATATATCATCATCATCATCATCATCGTCATCATCATCATCATCACTAATGTTTTCAGGTACACGCATTCATAAAGCACCAGTATATCCCTGATTAGAAGTAATTAGCACTTGACGTCTGGTTGAAAAGTCCTACCTGCTTTTTTCAATGATTTTTTGAAAATAGAATTTTATCATCAGTTTATTCACTAAAGTTTCCCAGTCAACTGTGATTATTATTTGAGAGAGAATTTTTTTTTAATGACAAATGAGTCAACATCTATCAAACAAACAATCAAAGAAGCCCCAAACATTCTGTACGTCATGTACACCTGAGCAATGTTAAAAGACAACGATACTGATAACAGCAACTTGTATGACAGACAACACAACAACGGCGACGCATTTTATTTCCTCACGGACTCGGATCCTAGTAACAAATCAGCAGTCATGTGCCTCTGTGTGTGTGTGTGTGTGGTGTGCGCGCGCGCGCGCCTCCCCCCCTACCACCAGCCCTTAACCACGCCCCTATTTTGAGATCCCTCCTTCTCATATTCGGCACTCTTCTGTCAAAAAGATAGTGACGTCATAGAGAAAAACACGAGGGCGATCAGTCGGATTTGCAACAGGTTTTAAGCGTTTTTTGTTTCGACAACAGAGTGACAAGCTACGTGTGGTTGCTTGTTCCAAAAACTTTGCTCCGCTGGCGTCTTGTCAGCAAGCAATGGTGTAGATTTGTATAAAAGAGATCAATGAAAGAACTACCCCCAAAAGTCAGCCTTGTGTTCAGTGTGTGTCATTGCCCTGTTGGTCTCACCTTGTTTTTTTGCAGTGGGCAATTGCAGTGTGCAAGCAGCAGTGCGGTGGATGACAACTGATAAATTGTGACTACTGTGAAGCACAGTAGGCCTAAGGACATTTTCATCTGTCGAAGAAAAGAAGAAATGCATTGGATCGACCTGTTCTTGGAGCAGACAAATAGAATAATAAGGTGACCCGGAAAAGCTTCACATTTTGTTTTTGTTTTTAATCTTGTCGTGGGGTTGCCGGGACTGTTCGTCTGCTCTTATTCAAAATGGAGACTAAGGAAGCAGAAAGCGAGTGCTCTGCGGCGACAAAGACTGCACACGCGGTCAGTGCTTCAGAGACAGATGCACATTCTAAAACGAAAAAACAGGAGTCGAGCAGTAATGTGTCCGAAAGTGGGGTTGCAAAAGAAGAAGAGACAGACGCAGGGTGGAAGAAACAGACGTTTACGGTGTGGTATCTGGGCTCCGCTCTCATGCATCGTCTGTACACCCAGAGCCTGCAGCCTTGGTTATGGCCGAGGTCAAACGGAAAAGAGACGGCATCAGAGAGGTAAACAATAACAACACCTGGCAGAAAAGAAGGCGTAGATAGATAGATCTACCAATATGTAATGATAGGTAGAAAATTATGATTTCATTCAGACATTTTAGTGGGCTTGGTCATGTGATGTGAATAAAAGAACTGAAGTTAACTACCATTATTGTGAAAATAAAAATGTTTTTGTATGACAATGATAAAAAACCAGAAGTATAAATAAAATAAAAACTTTGGTGACATGGATAACAAGTAGGTGCAGTATGCATTCTTTCATTGTTTCATGCGCCTCATTTTAAATGCAACCAATTTAGAGTACACTCTGGTAAGCACACACACAACTGACAAGTGAAGTGCACAGCACACATAAATCTACACATTACATGTGTGCACATATATATTTGCACACACATACCTGCCCCCCCCCCCCCCCACACACATACATGTTCTCTGAGTATACTTAAGCACCTACTGCTACATTAAGTACATTATTACATGATATTACCACCTGTAGATATCATTGGTACTAGGTAGGCATCCATCAGTCTTGGAAGACTATGGAGTTTCGCTCTATGCTCTTGGGCGCAAAGCCTGGGTAACTAAACTGTATGGCGGGCAAGCTGTTACCCATGCAGCAGACTCCCCCCCCCCCCCCCCCCTGTTTTGACATTGCTGGAATGGTCCATTGGAAAGGCAATCACCATTATATGAATGGGAAGAAAGGGTGAGGCCAGGAATCAAACCCAGAACCTCATGGTTTACTTGTTGGCAGGTGAATATATCTTAACCATCTTGCCATCTTCCTTCCTATACAAATCATAGTAACACATAATATTTGTATTGCCATGTGCATACTTACATGTGCACTCTTAGCTACCCTTAAATCCTGTACTGTTGTAATACACTATACATTACAGGCAGACGCATGTCTTATGCACAATCAGAAAAAACATTCACAGCTGTATAGACTCATTAGACTGACATTCACACATTACACAACACACACACACACACACACACCACACACACACACACACACACACACACACACACCACAAACACACACACACACACACACACACACAAACAAACAGTAGAAACACACACACACACATACACACACACACACACACACACCACACACAGACGCAAAGCAAAACCCCCAAAACACCACACGCTTATCTGACGCACGCGTATCAAACTACAGGCTTGTATTGTAAAGTAAAAAAACACCAAAACACCACATCCTGTTTCTTAGAGCTGTTTATTTCATCAGAGCTCTGTCTGCATCTTGCTGAACTTACACACCCACGACACACAGACACACACAACACACACACACACACACACAACACCACACACACACCACACACACACACACTTTAACACACACACTTTAACACACACACACTTTAATACACTAAGTGAAAGACTTAAATTAAAGAAAACACACTTTAAACAGTGACAGACACACAGACACAGACAGACAGACAGACAGACAGACAGACAGACAGACAGACACAGACCCCTCACACATGCATGGATGGCGCATGCACGCACGCACACACACACACCCCTATAAAGTACACAGTACTGAGACACAGTCACACAGACACATGGACACACACACACACACACACACATTTCCGCTTTTCGTAAGATTAGGCCATTGTGTGCCAGTGGGAACAGATAACATAAATTTGCACAACTGCATAGACATGGGGACTGGATGAAAAAAAGCACATGAGTGCTTATTCTATTATCCTTGATATAAAAGAATATAAAAAAAAATAAAAAAAAACAAACACACACACACTCACAAAATAACACACAGACACAGACACACACACAGATACACATGTATACAGTATACACACACATATAATACACATACAGCAGCACACATGCATGCACGCATCGCACACACAACACACAATGCACACACAACACACAACGCACACACAACACACAACACACACACACACACACACACACACACACACACACCCACACACACACACACACACATACCACACACACACATACACACACACACACACTTGCAGAGTAAAAATTCAGATGATGAACAAGGGAAATAATTTTGGTTTTTCCATACGCATATGATTACCACACTAAGGTGTAATTTTAAGCCAGTAATGAATGCATAAAATTCATACTATTACTAGCCACCAGCTGGTATACAAACTGTAAATGATATAAGCAGGGAACACATGGGGATACAAAAAAGGAAGGTCCTATTAGTATTATAAAGGTAAAGGTGTCCCATAACCTGTGTAGTCAAAGGGAAGCAAGGCGTTAAAGACCTCAGCTTCTCTAGGGGCCAGCATGTTGAGGGCGGTGCCCATCTCCTCTCCCTCGCTGCTTTACTTCCCTGACCCTAAAGAGGGCAGGTAGTGAGGTACCCATTGACAGCTGGGTGAAGTGGGAGGACTGTACTGAAGCCAAGGTGCACAAACGGTCACCCATCCAATTGGTAACCATGCTCAATCGCTGCTTAAATTGATATTATATCTGTTATTGATTTGAAAATATGAATACATGTACACATACTGGAGAAGTTTTTAAAAAGAGCACTTGAGGTAGTTTTTAGTTTCAGCAATGACCATTGCTTTTGCTGGACTTGACACAACTTTAGGCCCATGGATTTATAAACCTGCACTCTTTAGAGGATGGTGTGTGTGTGTGTGTGTGTGTGTGGTGTGTGTGTGTGTGTGTGGTGTGTGTGTGTGTGTGTGGTGTGTGTGTGTGTGTGTGAGTGAAATCTTTTCACGTAGATCTATTGTATTTAATTGTTGTTTACACTTTTAAAGTATTTTTATACCTAGTGATATCAGACTTAATCAAGGGAAAAAAAGAAAGTGGAGAGAGGTATGTGTAAGTATTACAAAAAAGCACAAGACAGAAATGATCCCTTCCAACTAATTGAATTATTTCTGGTTATAAAAGGCTATAAAGTAACAGTTTCTTTTGCCTGTATGTGTGTGTGTGTGTGTGTGTGTGTGTGGTGTGTGTGTGTGCGTGCGTGGTGGTGTGCGTGCGTGCGTGGTGCGTGCGTGCGTGTGTGGTGTGAGTGTGTTCCCCATTTTAAGTTTTTATTTCAAGATACTAGTGTATATATATATATCTTATGTAGAGATGATCTTGATTAATATGCTCACAAACTATCCAACTAAAATCATAATTTGCTACCAAAGCTGCCCCAAAGGAAGACTACAAAAAGAGGCAGAATATCAATATTGCTAAAAATATAATTTATAGTTAAAAAGATTTCATGAACAGAAATAAAAGAACTAGTAGATAATGTTTTGTGCCTGATGCTTCTGTTTTTGTTTTGCATTGTTCCTTGGCTAGAGTTTCGAGGTCACCAATGGTGAAATTTTTTTTGTGTGTGACCATTTTACACCCACCATTAAGTTATATGATTTACATTTTATAAAGATCAGTTAAACTGAAGCATGTTTCAAAATTAGAAAATGCAGCATGTGTTCTATGCTTATGAATGTAGGACAACCAAACACACACAGCTACTGATGCTCTTATCATGTGAGTGAAGGTTGTGTTCATCATTTCATTTACCTACATAGCGTGTTGCCCATAATTACTACTACATCTGTCTGGACAGTTATTTTCCTGATCATGTTAATGTATAATACTTCATGATTGTACCTTTTAGTGACAGTGGTTTAAAATATCAAGTTTGTTCATTAGCAAGTTGTGTCAATATTGCACTGTAGCAGCACAGCTTTGGAAGGGGTGTGGTGTGTGTGTGTGTGTGTGTGTGTGTGTGTGTGTTGTGGGTCGGGTGTTGTGTTTGGGGTATGGATGTATGTAAGTGTGTCAGTGTTTGTGAGTTTGTGAGTGTGTGTGTGAATGATAAGTCGCAGAGAGAGAGAGAGAGAGAGAGAGAGAGAGAGAGAGAGAGAGAGAGAGAGAGAGAGAGAGAGATTTTGATATGCTTTGGCCAAAAGAGTGTAGAACTCAGAAACTGAGTAGCACGAAGTAATGGTGTGCTTTAGCAAGTAAATAATGCTAGTGTTATACAGTAAATATCTCATTTGAACATTCAGCATGAAAAAAAAAAAGAAATGAAAAAAAAGACAGAAATAACTTTGTATACCTCATACGCACTAACTGCTGTGGTTACTATAATTGTACCATTTCCACCATAGCTGCTCAACTACTTGGGGGAGGTGGTATTGGTGAGGGTGGTGTTGCTGCTACTGCTCATGATCGTAGTACTTACTACTTAATAGTAGTAGCTTAGTTTTGGTGATGCTACTGCTGCTGCTGCTGCAACTGTTATTATTACAGTTTGTTATTAGTTACAGTTTACTAAGTACTTCTATAGTAATCTTGCTAGTATTACTACTTAAACTTTAGTATTACCCCCACCATTACCATCATCACCACCACTGTTGCCGCTGCAACTAAGTTGTACAATTAATGGTAATAATACATGGAATTTATTATAGCGCCATACACTACAAAACTACTAGTTACTGTTTTTGTTATAAACCACATCACAGTTATTTGAGTGAATGTGTACATGATTCTTATCAAAACACTTATTTATAATCTGACCAGGTCAATGTAGAGGTGGGTGCCGACGGTTTTCTCCGAGCCAAGGGACGAGACCCCTCAGGCCAGGAAACAGGGGAGACCATTCTGGAGCATCATTTGCAAGGATTGTCCCGATTCGCTCGACTGCACCAGGATCCGCGATGCTTTGCTTACCTGACCCGCACTCAGATGGGAACTGACTTCATCTGCCATGTGTACCTGGCCACGTCTGATAACACGGTGAGCATGGCTGTAGTAAGGCTGTAGTGTGGCTGTGGTGTAAGGCTGATGTGTGTGTACATGTGTGTATACCCTCTCTCAGAAGGAGGTAAGACATAAGATGGGAACTGATTTCATCTGCCATGTGTACCTGGCCACTCTGATAACACGGTGAGCATGGCTGTAGTAAGGCTTAGTGTGGCTGTGGTGTAAGGCTGATGTGTGTGTACATGTATGTATGTATACCCTCTCTCAGAAGGAGGTAAGACATTAGATGACAGGATGTGATAGGCTCAACAGAGGTGTGTGTTATTACAGGAGGCTGTTTGTGAAAGGAGGAAGGAGGGGGGGGGGAGGGGGAAGGGGTCCTTGGGTTGGATTTTAGATTTGTGGTTGGCTTGTAAGTTTTTATGCTGCTCTGCTTTCAGGATTTCTTGCAGTGATCATTGCTAATGATGGCTGTCTGTTTGGTAGATATGTCTGTTTGGTAGATCTATCATCTCTGTTTGACATGACGTTGAACATGATCTCACAAACACTGAATCAATTCTGAAACACTATTTATTGACTCATATTTTGATTGCTTGTGATCGATGAAAAGTAATTTTTAGGAAATATGTGCCACAAGCATGTTGAAGGTATACAGTGCTTCATTTTTTTGGGGGGAAACACATTGATATGTTTATGCACACAAACTTTGGACCATAACTGCATATGGATTCCCCCCCTCCCCCTCCCCCCAAAAAAACACCCAAAAAGAGAAAAGCTCAAAAGCTGTGGAAAGTTAACTTTAAAGAACAGCTATGAATAACAGTGTTGTTTACATGATTTGCTATTTGAAAATAAGCCCCCGAATTCTCACAGATCTCTACACTACACCTTCATGTGCCCTATCTGACAGTGGCATGATCAGCAAGATCAGACCTTATACTGTAGCTTTAAGATTGTAACATTATGTCTACGAATTTGAATACCTTAAAAATTTATATTGTCAAGTCAAAGACACTTTTAAAATCATCCCTGAAGTGCAATTACATGATCCTGATCACCTTGAAGAAAATACAGTGGACTGGAATGGCGCTGATGTACTTAGAGGTGGGTATATTATGGTCATCATGATCTTTCTGTACTTAGAGTGGGTATTTATGGTCATCATGATCTTTCTGTACTTAGAGGGGGTATTATGGTCATCATGATCTTTCTGTACTTAGAGGGGTGATAATGGTCATCATGATCTTTCTGATACTTAGAGTGGGTATTTATGGTCATCATGATCTTTCTGTACTTAGAGGGGTATTTATGGTCATCATGATCTTTCTGTACTTAGACGTGGGTATTTTATGGTCATCATGATCTTTCTGTACTTAGATGGGTATTTTATGGTCATCATGATCTTTCTGTACTTGAGTGGGTATTTATGGTAGGTCTAATATACATGATCTTTCTGTACTTAGAGGGGTATTATGGTCATCATGATCTTTCTGTACTTAGATGGGTGATAATGGTCATCATGATCTTTCTGTACTTAGAGTGGGTATTATGGTCATCATGATCTTTCTGTACTTAGAGTGGGTGATAATGGTCATCATGATCTTTCTGTACTTAGAGTGGGTATTTATGGTCATCATGATCTTTCTGTACTTAGAGTGGGTGATAATGGTCATCATGATCTTTCTGTACTTAGAGGGGGCGATAATGGTCATCATGATCTTTCTTTTCTATTTTTTCCCCTTTCTGGATAAGAGTTCTTTGCAAGACATTGGTTATGTAATGAATTCATGTATCTTCAGTTTGTTGAAGGAGTTTTCAAATACCATTTTTATTACAGTCTCTAAAACACTAAAACATCAAGATGGCAGTACTTTTTAAAGAGGATGACCTGGTCATAAAGCCATAGCATAAATGTAAAATGCAGTCAAGTGCTGTACTATTGGGGGTGATGATGATGATGTGTTTCTCGCCACAGCACTAGTGCACAGGTCTGTAGGTTCTGCTGTAAAGGCTGTCCTGTCCCGTGCATGTACACTAGTGTCATGGCGAGACACCATCCCAGAAGTGGAAAAGCAGCAACCTGTTTTTTGTTTTTTTATTAAAAATTATTTTTGGGGGACAGCAGCAACCTTAATGGTGGCTAAATGGTTTCGTAGTATACATGCAAACTCTCAGCATTGATGAATCTCAGAGCTCTAGCTGAAAAAGGAAGAAAAAAAAAAGTAATTAGCATTTTTCATCCTTGACACAGTGTGAGTTCTAATATATATGTTCTTCATGGTAGGCCTGGCTGTGAGCGATAAAAGTGAACGAGTGACTGAATGAATCATGAAGCCGTTTCAAAGAAAAGATGAATGGATAAGTGAATAAATGAATGAATAAAGAAACTTGTGTATTGTATGCACACAGAAGGTCACCTCAAACAGTTTGTATGTGATCAGTGTATAGAATGTAGACACAAGATATGCTTGAAAAATGCTAAAGTTGTGTTCATTGAAGCCAGAAAGTCCATATAAAGAAAAAAAAATCAGAAATAGCTTTAGAAATCATGTACGCAGTGGGCCTGTGAATCAAGAGACGTGATATATAATTAGATATCAGCTCTCTCTGGGCCTCTGATAGACCAGTCTACTGTGTAAAGCTAGTTAGCTACTGCATGCGTAGCTGGAGACAAACTTTTTTTTTTGCGATATTTTATTTTTCTGTATTTTTTTTCCACTGTACAAACTAATACAATGCAAGTGAGTGAATGCTTAAGGTGACAAACAAACAGAAAGGTAGAACAGTAAATAATAGGTGAAAAAGCTTTCAGAGACCAACCAACCAACCAACCAACCAACCAACCAACCAACCAACCAACCAATTAAAAAAAAACAACAACCACCAACCAACCAACCAACCAACCAAAAAGCCCAACAACAGAATGTGGACTGCGGAATAGGACTCCATTCACATGCACCTCTGTTCACATGCACATACATACATATGGAACAGATGACTAAATTGACAAAACTGCATACATAAGGGAACTGGATGTAAAAAATAAAAAAGCACATGAGCGCTTCTTCAATTATCTCTCAAATAAAAGAATGAATAAGTAATAAAATAAATAAAAAACACAGCCAGACAAGCAGATAAAATATGCATACAGTATACATGTGTATACCTACATACATGCATACTGATGAAAGCTGTGGACGAGTCAGAGCTAGTGATGGACTAGAAAAGGATCTGAGTGGGGATGACAGCTTGTGGCTGACAGTCAGCTGTCAGTGCCGTGCAGGGCACAGTGTGTCAGTCCTGCCTGTGGCAGTGACTGACTGGGGTCCAGAGGCAGTGCACTCATCGGAAAAGTGAGAGGCCCTGGATTCGACCCCCATACTGAACCCAAAGTTTTTCCCATCCACTGGACCTGAGTAGTTCTCTGGGGTCTAGTCTTTCAGAGGAGGTGATGATGGCACTATAGCCAAGTGGTCAAGATCGTTCGACTTGTCCTTGAGGCCATAAGTCATG
>CM060326.1:3443377-3445877 GCA_030674155.1 Stramonita haemastoma | reverse complement strand
ACCTGTTTATGTGAACTTGGTTTTGGATTTGTTTGGCTCAATCAAGGTGTTGGAAGTTGTAGAGAATTTATAAACACTTTCAGACAAAGACTGATTGACTGCCGATGGCAGCAATGGAATGATCATATACAAACCAGTGAAAGGTATCAAATGTATAGACAATTTATAAGTGCACATGATATCAAACCTTACTTAAAGCTTGATATGGACATACATTTGAAAAGAATTATGTCAAAGTTTAGACTTGGTGTATCAGATATAAATGTTCATAAATTCAGATACAGAGGATATGATGCTGATGACCTCAGGTTACTATGCCCGTTATGTAAGCAAGCACCTGAAAATGAGGTGCATTTTGTGTTATGCTGCCCAGTGCTAGAGGATGTTAGGCAGAGTTACATCCCTGTGAAATATAGAAAGCAGCCTAATTCATTTAGACTCTGTTTACTCATGGCATCAAGTCAGCCTGAGGTTGTGCGCAGCCTCACTCTATATTTGTGTAAAGCCTTTAGAATAAGAGATACTTTATTATCTTAAGTCATATTTTTGCTTCTGATTTTGTTGCAATACAATTCTGCTGTTGTCATTGCTGTTGTCTTTTATTCCACCAAAATACTAAGCAGTTTGGCAACCCCCTTCATGTATGGGCCAATGGCCTTTCTGTGAATAAATTTTTCGAGTTCGAGTTCGAGTTCGAGTTCTCTCTCTCTCTCCTTCCCTCCATCTGTCTTGTGTTTTTCCCTCCTTCCCTCCCGCTCCCTCTCTGTCCTCCTCCCTCCCTCTCTCCCTCCCTCTGTTTATGTCTGTCTGTCTCATTGTCTATTTGTATGTCTGTCTCCCTCTTTCTTGCTCTCTCTCTCCCTCTGTCTCCCTCTTTCTTGCTCTCTCTCTCCCTCTATCTCCCTCTTTCTTGCTCTCTGTCTCCCTCTGTCTGTCTGTGTCTGTCTGTGTCTGTCTGTCTCTCTGTGTTGTATATGACAATGGCTTTAAACAAGGGTGAAATTTGGTTGAAAATAACAACAGGCAACAGCTGGATCACACAGATGGGTATGTTTGCACAAGTTTACATGTATACACAGTCTGCCTGCCATTGAGACAGCAGCATGTTTTAGACAAAAACATGTCAGTATGATACATATAAATATAAATCCAAGAGGTAAGTGGGTCTGCTGTGGTATAAATTATAATCCAAGGTGTTGGCACAGGGAGAGGGGAAGAGGGTAGTCATTCACTGACCTTTTATATATATATATTTTTTTTGTTTTTAATACAAACCTGTTTTTGGTACTAGGGAACAATAGATATCTGTTTGGTCAAAGCACCTGCTCTCCCCAAGCAAAGGTTAAGCAGAAGTTCAGGGCGTGGTTACCAAGTGGATGAGGACTGTTTGCATGCCTTGGCTTTCAGTACAGTCCACCCAAGTCCACCCAGCTGTAAGTGGACACCTGTCCTCTTTAGGGTCAGGGAAGGTAAAGCAGCGAGGGAGAGGAGATGGGCGCTGCCCTCAGTATACTGGCCCCTGGAGAAGCTGAGGTCTCTGATACCTCGCTCTTCAGTGACTGAGTGGATTATGGGACACCCCTAAGACCCTTGACATGACCTGGTGTTTAGGGTCTGTGTTATTGGGATCTGTGTTATAGGGATCTGTGTTATAGGGATCTGTGTTATAGGGATATGTGTTATAGGGATCTGTGTTATAGGGATATGTGTTATAGGGATCTGTGTTATAGGGATCTGTGTTATAGGGATCTGTGTTAAAGGAAATTTATTATCATCCATCCCCACAAATGGTATCTTGTGATTGTATATTGGTTTCAACAGGGTTTTATAATAACAAGAAATACAGCCGCAACATATGAAATAGGAGTACAACACGCATTTATAAAGTGTACTCTAGAAAATAATGCGCAGGAATAGGCTGCAGCTTAACAACAACACATCATGAAATTGAAAATAAAAGTATGAGTATAATGTGCGAAAATATCAGGAAAAGAAACAAAGAAGCAGGAGGAAAATAGAACAAAGCAAAACAAAAATGATACAGTCGGGAAGATGTGTGAAGATAACGAAAAATGATGCAGCATTAAGTTACATTACATTCTAATACAACAAGCTGTGACAAGGTCTGCTCCAGGAAAATGATAGAGACACAGTAGAATCCTTTAGTCCTTGTTGGCTCTTGAAAAGGACAAACATGACTCTCTGTCTCTGTCTCTGTCTCTCTGTCTCTCTCTCTCTCTGCTTTCGGCTGTTCCTTGTGTGGTTTGATTTGGCCAATGTCCAATTTTCAGCTGAATTTGTTGCTGTGTTCTTGCATCTGTCAACCTGTAATGCTTGTCACATGTAATTACCTGTTTTTGTTGTTGATTGTTACTGTGTGGGGGTGTATTTTTATATCCCTGTATCCAAATATTTTGGTGTAGTTCCAAAATAGTTCTTTAAAAAAGCCATAGATAGAAATGTGCCATGGAGTAAATTGAACCTGTTTCATGTTTTATGG
>CM060326.1:3432949-3443277 GCA_030674155.1 Stramonita haemastoma | reverse complement strand
TGTTTTTTTTTTTTTTTCCCCCTTGTGTTGAACACTTTTTTGGAAGTGTTGTAGTGTTCATTTTTTTGTTGTTTTTTTTTTTTTTTTTTTTTAAATGAATTGTGTTATTTCCCTGGGCCCTTTTTTCTTTTTCCCTCCTCCTCTGTTTGTGTTCTGTCTTCTGTCTGTTTTCCCCCGTCTGTCGTCTTGTCTTTGTCTGCCTGTCTGTCTCTGTCTCTGTCTGTCTCTTTTCTTCTTTGTCGGTTTTGTCTGTTTCTGTCTGTCGTCGGGGCCCCCTCCCTCCCTCTCTTCTCTCTTCTCTCGTTCTCTGCTCTCTCTTCCTTCTCCTCTCTCTCTCTCTCTTCTTTCTCTCTCTCTTCTCTCTCTCTTTCTCTCTTATGCTGGTGTGTGTGTGTTGTGGTGTGTGTGTGTGTTTTGTGTGTGTGTGGTGTTTGGTGTGTGTTTATGTGTTGTGGTGGGTTTGTGTGTGTGTGTGTGTGTGTTGTGTTGAGTATGATGTGTTGTGCTGTGTTATGTGTGGTGTGTGGTGTGTGTGTGTGTGTGTGGTGGTGCGTGTGTGTGTGTGTTGTGGTGTGTGTGTGTGTTGCGCGACGCCATATTTTGTATATGTGTGTGTGTGCATGTGTAGGTGGGTAGGTGCATTTCATGAACACCACATCCGTGTTTGTGTGATTTTTTCCGTAATTCATACTGTATTCCTGATTCGCCTGCTCTGATTTGATCTGACCTGACGCCTATCCTTGTTGCTATTTGAGTGTGATGAATGACTTACACCAGTGTGTTACCTAAGGTTAGATTGGTTGGGATCCTTCAGGACTCATGATTGAGATTAGTGACAGTTCAAAGGCTCTTTAGTACTTGGTGTGCCATTTCATTTAACGTCTCTTCGCAAATTGTGGGATTGGGATGGGAATCGTAGTTAGTCAATAGTAGTGGCGTTAAAAGTTGGTGGTGCTTGTGCTGTGATGTACAGGGTGGTGTGTGTGGTTTTTTGTGTGTGTGGGTGTGTGTGTGTGTGTGTGGTGTGTGTGGTGTGTGTGTCAAAGTCAAAGTCAAAGTCAAAGTCAAACTTTTATTTCCAGATTGGTACATTGAGTAAGCATTCCAATTGCTTTTTTTTTCATCAAGCCTATCCATCTAAAAAAAAAAAAAAAATAAAAAAAAAAAATAAAATAAAAAAAAGGAGAAAAAAAGAGAGAATAATCATTTGTGAGACACTTTTGTTTTTTTTGTGTTGGGTGGTGTTTTTTTTGTGTGTGTGTTGTTTTGGACATTTGTGTGTGTGTTCTGTGTGTGTGTGTGTGTGTGTGTGTGGTGTTGTGTGTGTGTGTGTGTGTGTTTGTGTGTGTGTGTGTGTTCTGTGTGTGTGTGTGTGTGTGTGTGTGTGTGTTTGTTTGTTGTGTGTGTGTGTGACACTGTGTGTTCTCGTGTGTGTGTGTGTGTGTGTGTGTGTGTGTGTTGTGTGTGTGTGTGTTGTTACTGTGTGTGTTGTGTTGTATTGTGTTGTGTTGTGTTGTGTGTGTGGGGTGCATGTGTGTGTGTGTTGTGTTTTTTGGGTGTGTGTGTTGTGTGTGTGTGTGTGTGTGTTGTGTGTGACACTGTGTGTTTGTGTGTGTGTGTGTGTGTGTGTGTGTGTGTGTGTGTGTGTGTGTTGTGTGTGTATGGTCTAATATACTAGTCTTTTTGACCTTCCTTTTCTAAGAATTCTTGGATAAGTTAAATGTTCACAGATTCTAAATTGGCATTTGGTAAATATTACACACACTATCCAGTCCCTACAGCGAAATCTCCTTAGGGACAATGTACTAAATGCAATCACAACAATATGCACAAATGGTTAGACATCAGTCAAGTAGTGATTTTGTTATGTCATAATGTACAGTTGTATTTGTTTTTATGTTTTTATTATGTTATTGTTGATTGGCCCATTTCCTTGTATTGTGTGCTGCTTGTAGTAGATAAGTATTTTATTGCACGCATGCATCAACTGAATCCTGTCCCCCCTTCCCCTGTCTGATTTCACAATGAACAGGACAGACAGGACAGACAGACAGACAGACAGACAGAAGACAGACAGACAGAAAAGACAGACACACACACACACACACACACCACACACAGCACACGCACATGCACACATGCTCTCTCTCTCCTTCTCTCTCTCTCTCTCTCTCTCTCTCTCTCTCTTCTCTCTCTCTCTCTCTCTCTCTCTCTCTCTCTTGCCATGTATCAGAATGTCAAAAGTAGAATAAGATGTACTAAACTGACTGACATAATATACTGTACCCCTGGTGTTAAACAGGGTGATGTATGTAGCCCTTTACTGTTTTCTGTTTTCATTAATGAGTTAGCAGAGAAGTCATCAATAATGGTAAAACATGGGTGCCACTTTCTCCCAAGATGTCACAGAATTGTTTATTCTTCTACTTGCTGATGATGTTATCCTGCTATCTGAAACAGTTGTTGGCTTACAAAGCAGTTAAATAGCTTGAGCAGTGCTGCATCGGCACTTGATCTTAGGGTTAATCTGAATAAGAGCAATATCGTTGTATCAGAAAAGGTGGGATTTAGCTGTTCATGAAAAATGGTTGTACAATGGAAAAGTCATGCCCGTGATTAATGTATATAAATATTTTGGAATCTGTTTTTCTACAAAACTTAGTTTCACAACTGCATGTAAGATTGGCAAGTCGAGGTAAACGAAGCTTTTTTATTGGTTTTGAGGAAATTGCGAATATTGAATTATAACTTTTTGACTGTTCATTTAAAATATTTGATGCCCAAATACAACCCACTGTGCTATTATGGTGCAGAAATTTGGGGGTTTTGGGTGCAGCTGTAAGCATTGTGAATCAGTGCACCTCTTTGCATTAAGCAGTTCTTAGGCTTAGATAGACGAACCCCCCACATGACTTGTGTATAGTGAAACTAATAGATATCCTCTGTCTGTTAATGCTGCTGTAGATGTATTAGATACTGGATTAAGATTCTACATATGGATGAGAAAAAGGCTACCTTTTAAATCTTACAAGATGCTTTATGTCTAGATGTGAAAGGGAAAAAAAAATGGGCTACACAAATTTCGCCTGTTTATGTGAATTGGTTTTGGATTTGTTTGGCTCAATCAAGGTGTTGGAAGTTGTAGAGAATTTATAAACACTTTAGACAAAGACTGATTGACTGCCCATGGCAGCAATGGAATGATCATATAAAAACCAGTGAAAGGTATCAAATGTAAGACAATTTATAAGTGCACATGATATCAAACCTTACTTAAAGCTTGATATGGACATACATTTGAAAAGAATTATGTCAAAGTTTAGACTTGGTGTATCAGATATAAATGTTCATAAATTCAGATACAGAGGATATGATGCTGATGACCTCAGGTTACTATGCCCGTTATGTAAGCAAGCACCTGAAAATGAGGTGCATTTTGTGTTATGCTGCCAGTGCTAGAGGATGTTAGGCAGAGTTACATCCCTGTGAAATATAGAAAGCAGCCTAATTCATTTAGACTCTGTTTTACTCATGGCATCAAGTCACCCTGAGGTTGTGCGCAGCCTCACTCTATATTTGTGTAAAGCCTTTAGAATAAGAGATACTTTATTATCTTAAGTCATATTTTTGCTTCTGATTTTGTTGCAATACAATTCTGCTGTTGTCATTGCTGTTGTCTTTTATTCCACCAAAATACTAAGCAGTTTGGCAACCCCTTCATGTATGGGCCAATGGCCTTTCTGTGAATAAATTTTTCGAGTTCGAGTTCGAGTTCGAGTTCTCTCTCTCTCCCTTCCCTCCATCTGTCTTGTGTTTTTCCCTCCTTCCCTCCCGCTCCCTCTCTGTCCTCCTCCTCCCTCTTCCCTCCCTCTGTTTATGTCTGTCTGTCTCATTGTCTATTTGTATGTCTGTCTCCTCTTTCTTGCTCTCTCTCTCCTCTGTCTCCTCTTTCTTGCTCTCTCTCTCCCTCTATCTCCCTCTTTCTTGCTCTCTGTCTCCCTCTGTCTGTCTGTGTCTGTCTGTGTCTGTCTGTCTCTCTGTGTTGTATATGACAATGGCTTTAAACAAGGGTGAAAATTGGTTGAAAATAACAACAGGCAACAGCTGGATCACACAGATGGGTATGTTTGCACAAGTTTACATGTATACACAGTCTGCCTGCCATTGAGACAGCAGCATGTTTTAGACAAAAACATGTCAGTATGATACATATAAATATAAATCCAAGAGGTAAGTGGGTCTGCTGTGGTATAAATTATAATCCAAGGTGTTGGCACAGGGAGAGGGGAAGAGGGTAGTCATTCACTGACCTTTTATATATTATATTTTTTTTGTTTTTAATACAAACCTGTTTTTGGTACTAGGGAACAATAGATATCTGTTTGGTCAAAGCACCTGCTCTCCCCAAGCAAAGGTTAAGCAGAAGTTCAGGGCGTGGTTACCAAGTGGATGAGGACTGTTTGCATGCCTTGGCTTTCAGTACAGTCCCCCCAAGTCCACCCAGCTGTAAGTGGACACCTGTCCTCTTTAGGGTCAGGGAAGGTAAAGCAGCGAGGGAGAGGAGATGGGCGCTGCCCTCAGTATACTGGCCCCTGGAGAAGCTGAGGTCTCTGATACCTCGCTCTTCAGTGACTGAGTGGATTATGGGAACCCCTAAGACCCTTGACATGACCTGGTGTTTAGGGGTCTGTGTTATTGGGATCTGTGTTATAGGGATCTGTGTTATAGGGATCTGTGTTATAGGGATATGTGTTATAGGGATCTGTGTTATAGGGATATGTGTTATAGGGATCTGTGTTATAGGGATCTGTGTTATAGGGATCTGTGTTAAAGGAAATTTATTATCATCCATCCCCACAAATGGTATCTTGTGATTGTATATTGGTTTCAACAGGGTTTTATAATAACAAGAAATACAGCCGCAACATATGAAATAGAGTACAACACGCATTTATAAAGTGTACTCTAGAAAATAATGCGCAGGAATAGGCTGCAGCTTAACAACAACACATCATGAAATTGAAAATAAAAGTATGAGTATAATGTGCGAAAATATCAGGAAAAGAAACAAAGAAGCAGGAGGAAAATAGAACAAAGCAAAACAAAAATGATACAGTCGGGAAGATGTGTGAAGATAACGAAAAATGATGCAGCATTAAGTTACATTTACATTCTAATACAACAAGCTGTGACAAGGTCTGCTCCAGGAAAATGATAGAGACACAGTAGAATCCTTTAGTCCTTGTTGGCTCTTGAAAAGGACAAACATGACTCTCTGTCTCTGTCTCTGTCTCTCTGTCTCTCTCTCTCTCTGCTTTGGCTGTTCCTTGTGTGGTTTGATTTGGCCAATGTCCAATTTTCAGCTGAATTTGTTGCTGTGTTCTTGCATCTGTCAACCTGTAATGCTTTGTCACATGTAATTACCTGTTTTTGTTGTTGATTGTTACTGTGTGGGGGTGTATTTTTATATACCCTGTATCCAAATATTTTGGTGTTAGTTCCAAAATAGTTCTTTAAAAAAGCCATAGATAGAAATGTGCCATGGAGTAAATTGAACCTGTTTCATGTTTTATGGCTTTACATGAATACTTGTCAGCCCAGGTAAACCAGCCTCTTCTCACCCATGCGGTAAACCAAATGTTCCTGTGAGCTGCTTTGTGCCTTGACTGTCTTTTTGCACAAGTAAAGAGAAATAAATGCTGATATAATTATATGTTATATATATGCACAAAATGTCTCTTTCACCTAAACCCAACATGGGAACTTAAATTAATTAAAAGAAATTTTTTATTATTATTTTTTTGCAACATGGGAACTTGTGGTTTAATCTTTGACAGCATAGTAATGTTATTTATGTGTTCATGTATGCCGACAGTTTATAATGCATCATCCTAAAAAATTCTCTGACTGATTCTGTGGTGAGATTTATAAGGAAGATGAAAAAGGCCAAACACATCAGAATCCTCCCTTAATACTATCATTAGGTTTATTGTGATTTTCTGGGCTGATGGAGGAGCGTGCAGGATTTGAAAGCTTGCATAGTCTGGAAGGCAGACTGCGGCTGTCTAAATTGCGGGGGGGGGGGGGGGGGGGGGGGGGGGGGGGGACTGTGGTTTATGCAAATAATATCTTACTATTGGTGCACCTCAGAGCTCTAGCTGAGCAACAGAACTCCCCCTCCCCCCAACACACCACACACACACCCACACACACACACACACACACACACACACACACACACACACACACACCACACACATACACCCCCCCCCCCCAAAAGTTTACATTACAGACAAAAACAGATGTGATGCAATTTAGTGACTTTATGTTTGTAACGGATAGTTTTTGTTTTTTTTATATAATAAAGTCTGTCCAAAACACTATCACACACAGTGTGACACTTCTTCACACCTGATGTTACAACGTAATGTCCTGGTATAGTGGCTTGTGTGGTGGGCTAAAGGCCAGGAAGTCAAGCGTTTGATCCTCCTCACAGGTATATAATTTCTCTCTCTTTATTTCTGTCTCTCTCCTTACCTTTATATCATCTCTCTCGCTTATTCTCTGCCTTCCCAGTCCACTCTCCTGCCTTTTTTTCAAGCAAATCTTTCAAATGATATTCTGTTTTCATTACATGACACATTTTGCCTGTGTTTTTTTGTTTGTTCTGGCGACCTGGTATTGATACTTAGACACTGGGATGGGCATAGGACGTCCATCCTGCAGTGGTATTTGCCTATGTGGCATTTATGGGTACATTTTTGTACTTTGAAATCTTTTCTTTACATTTTCTTGCAACCTGGGTTGATAAATCAAGCGGAAGGGCTGGCATCCTCAGCACAGCCTGGTTTATAATTATTCTGAAGGAATGAAACGATTTAGGTATTCTGTCATTTAATTAATGTTGTTGATTTTTTCATATGAATAGTGTTAGATATTGAAAGGTATTAGGACTTGTTGGTTTTGAACCTGAAGTTGAGAGTTACTGGAGCTACTGAAACTGAACGAGATGACAGACAGCCCTGATATGGCTTTCATGGTGGGTAGGGCTGTAAACAGTATGGTGTGGTGTGGTGTGATGTGTGGTGTGGTGTGATGTGGTGTGGTGTGGTATGGTATGGTGTGGTGTGGTATGGTATGGTGTGGTCTGGTGTGGCATAAACTGAATGAGGTGACAGCCCTGATATGGCTTTCGCGGTTGGTAGAGCTATAAACGATATGAAATAGAATCTTCCTCACACTGGTCCAGAAATAGCCTAACCATTTCTGCAGTAGGCGGTATCTTGCCTGGTGTATACATGATGGATGGGAACAGGCATTGATCACTGAACAGTCAGTGGATTGATCCAGCAGTAGAGCAGTGCCTCTTCTAGATGGGAGGCTTATTGGAGCTGACTGTTGACATGGCAGCCTGGTCATGTCATGATGATTACAGTAGTGCTGCACATGCTGTGACTGCCTAGAGATCTGACTCAGCCCTCACAGCATACCAGGGGAGATGTCTTCTCACCAGGTAAGAAAATCAAGTTTGTCTGGTGCATTATCCAGTAATGGAAGCTAAGAGTGCACCACACAGACACACGAATACAGATACAGACAGAACGACAGATAGATGGGCAGACAGACAGACAGACACGCATGCACGCACGCACGCATGCACACACACATGCACACACACTCTCACACTCACACATGCACTCATGCATGCACGCACGCATGCACACACACACACACACACACACACACACACACACACACACACACACACACACACACACACACACACACACACACACACACACACTCTCTCTCTCTCTCTCACACACACACACAGACACACACAGACACACACACACACACACACACACACACACACACACACACACACACACACACACACACACACACCACACACACCACACCACACACACACACACACACTCAGACAAGGAAGTGACTTTAAGGTTAGGGACAGTAGGCAGTATAATCCATAATCATTAATATTGTCACATAGCATCACCCTCAAAGACTCACTCTTAAAACATAATCCCCTCCCCAACTTCACCCCCTCCCCCCCAACATCTCCACGCCCACACCACCCTCACAGGGCCAGCTAGAGAGACACACAGATCAGACCAGACTAGACTAGGCTCTGTAGCTAGCTAGGAAGCTAATCCTGGCAGCAGGGTCTCCTAGGAGAGCGAGTGGGCCATTGCCTCCCTGTGCCCTCAGCTGTAATTACCCTATTTCTGGGCTGCTGGGAGCAGTCAGTGTCCTAACAAGCATGCCCATGTCCATTAGGCCATGGATGGAGTAGTGAGTGTCAGGGAAAAAACACTGGGCGTGGGGGTGTTTGTGGTGGTGGTGGGGGTTGTGTGTGGTGGTGGTGGTGGGGGGCAGTGATGGTGGGGGGTAGTGATGATGGTGGTGGTGGGTAGTAGTGGTGATGGTGGGGGGTAGTGATGATGGTGGGGGGGGGGGGGCAGTGGTGGTGATGGTGGTGGAGGGGCAGTAGTGATGATGGTGGGGGGGTAGGGATGATGGTGGTGGGGGGCAGTAGTAATGGTGGTGGTGGGAGGGGGACAGAGGTGGTGGTGGTGGGAGGGGGACAGAGGTGGTGATGGTGGTGGGGGGACAGTGGTGGTGGTGGTGGGGGCAGTGGGGAGGAGGGAGAGGGCAGCTGGGGCATAGTCTGCAGAGGTCAGCAGCAGCAGCTGTCATCATTGATTTTGGGCCCAGGCTAGCAGCCCTGTGGCTTGTTTTCTTTTTTTTCCTCCTTTTTTGGCTTCAGTTGATGGGCTGAGAGGGTGAGCAGTTGGCGGTTCATTAGTAAGGAAGAGGAGGAGGAGGCCTGTAGCTGCTTAGCCTGTGTTGTCTTTGTATTTTATATATATGTGACGCTCCACCACATAAGGAGTCGCATTGCACCAGAGGTCAATTTTTAGTTATTGACAAGTTATAAATTTGCAATAAAAAAGCTATTCAATACAAAAAACAGATTGAAAATTGGACAATTCTGTGCAAAGTTATTACAAATTGAAATGATAGACCGCAGTATGTGACAAAATCAGAAACGGGCAAGTTTATTTTCGTAACAGGTGGTCAGAATGAGGGCTTGGGTATTTTTAAAACACATTTAAAAGCAAAAGGAATAAAAAGTATGCCTTGATATTTCATTACAAGGTAGAATAACGGATATAGTTTAATAATCGATCAAAATCTCCAAATTGACAACTTGACCCCCACCTGCCTTTAATGGCTCCGAGCACGAAAGTGGGTTATGTGCTAAGCAACTCATTTCGTGGTGGAGCGTCACATATACTATCTGTAGACTGTGGACAGAGTTATTGGCGTTTTCATTTATAGCTAAGCGCTAGCATAGTCTGTGTGCTTCAGTGGATGCCAAGAATAATGGGTGAAAACTCTCCAGCAGGAGATAAGTAAAAAAAACAACAACAAAAAACCCACAAAAATTCCACACAACTCCAAAAACAAATCACACACATGCATGTATGCACACTCGCACACATGCAGGCACATACACATGCATGCACACGCACACACGCACGCATGCACATACGCACACGCACATGCACACACACACACACACACACACACACACACACACACACACACACACACACACACACACACACACACCAAAAAACACACCCCCACCCCCACCAAACTAATAAAGCAACACGAAATGAAAACCACAACCACAAAACAAAACACACAAAAAAAACGAACCAAAAACTCTAGACCAGACCAAACCAAACCAAAGCAAAACAAAGTGTGTGTATGGCTGCTTTCAAAGACTCTGCCATATAGGCAGCCATACTCTGACTTCAGGGGCTTTGTTTTCTCCTCTGAAGGACAGTACAGGTTTGTTGTGCTAAGTCTAAAGCTTGTCATGGCTGAAGACAATCTCAACACTATCTATCTATCTATCTGTCTATCTATCTATCTATCTATCTATCTATCTATCTATCTATCTATCTATCTATCTATCTATCTCTCTCTCTCTGTGTCTGTCTGTCTGTCTGTCTGTCTGTCTGTCTGTCTGTCTGTCTGTCTATCTATCCCTTAGTCTGGCGACCGTGGGAGCACCCCTGAAGACTTGACAACCAGTTCCCTCCATTCCTCTTTCTGTTCTGCCTTTCTCAGGGTTTTGTTGAGTTCTAGGCCTGTCCAATCGCTGATGTTATCCCCCATCTCTTCCTTGGTCTGCCTCTTTTTCTTCCTCCTTGGACAGTGCCTTGCAGTATTGTTTTTGCAAGTCCTTTTGATCTTGTGACATGCCAGTACTATTTAAGTTTGCGCGTCTT
>CM060326.1:3422949-3427949 GCA_030674155.1 Stramonita haemastoma | reverse complement strand
ATTTTCTGCCCTCTTGCTCCATTCTCCTGCCTTTTTATTTCCAGAAAGACTCAAAAGATAACGATTCTCTCCCACACACTGAAGTTGGGATCAGCTGGACCTGACTTGTCAGGTGCTCAACATCTCACAGGATTTTCCCTCAATAATGACAAACAACAATGGTATTGTCTGAGTGTTTGAAGAAGAAGAAGAAAAAAATCTTTTCAAGTTAGGAGTTAGAGGTCTGAATTTTATGGATGGATAGAAAAAAAAAGAATATAAAAACCCAGCATGCACACAGGTGTTGTGTTTAGACACCCCCCTCCCTGAAGAAAAATCGGGGAGCAGGAGTCCCCAGGGTGGCTCAGGGCTGTACATGAAAAAAAAAAAAAAGGTAGGCGCTGCACATGTGGCAACGCGCTCTCCCCGGGGAGAGCAGTCCGAATTTCACGCAGAGAAATCTGCTGTGACATAAAGTGGTATAAAAAAAGAAAGAAGAAAAAAAAAGACTTGGTTGAAGAAAAAAGGGAAAATGCACTCAAAGGTCGGATATGAATTTTCACATTACATTACATTACGTATCCTGGTGTCTTTTCAATGGACCGAAGGGTCACCAAGGGTGACTCAACAACCAGCCCTTCTCGATCCATCCATCTCTGTCTTCTGCTGCTCACTCTTACATAATAAACAGAATCGTGCTTGTCTACAGCCCCCCTGTTGGTAAATTTAGGAGTGTTAAAAGGGCAGTTCCTCCCTTAAGATTTGAATAGAAATTTATGGGAAGATTTTTCTGCTGTAAATATGAAATAAAAAATACATATATACCCGGTACTTTTAAAAGTATGTGAAAATAATATACAATTTTGCTGAGTTGCTCAATGTTTGGCTGGTTACTACCTCCATTCCCCCCCTCCCCCTCAAACACACACACACACACATAATACATACACACACACACACACACTTGCACACGCATTCGCACACATGCACACACACACAACACACACATACAACACACACACACAACACACACACACAACACACACACACAATACACACACAACACACATACAGAACCCGCCCCCCCCCCCCCCCACACACACACACACACAATAAAAGGTTGAACTGGAATCAAGTATCATGTTTAAAAAAAAAATAAAAAGAAGAAGAAAAGGTTGAATCGAACGGAGTATGAAGGTAAAATAGAAAATGTACATCACATGCATGTATTGACTGCAGTATACAGCTGTACTTAGACTGTGAACATGTCCAAGGTATCTACACAGAGTTAAAGTCTGTCCCGAGCCTAAGGCTCATCAGGCCGGTGCTTATCCCGGTTTCTGTGGCGTTAAGCGACAGAGAGTCATAGACTCCACCCTGGATAGGACGCCAGTCTATCGCAGGCCTTTTTCCAAGGGCACAACGCCATAGCCGAAAGCTGGGATCGAACCCGCAACCTTTAGATTACGAGTCCAATGCCTTTTAACCACTAGCCTACAGTGGCGGCTAGTTATCTCCACAGAGTGCAGTGTACTGAAGGCTGTTATCAGCCAGCATTGACGTCAGTCAGTCAGTCAGTCACACAGTGTTTTCCATTGACGTGGCGGTCGCCTTCTTGGCTGATTAATTAATCAGTTAAGACATGTGCCAGTATGGGAAGTAGGATAAGTGTGTGTGTGTTGTGCGTGTATGTGTGTGTGTGTGTGTGTGTGTGTGTGTGTGTGTGTGTGTGTGAAAGTGTGTGTGTGGTGTGTGTGTGTATGTGTGTTGTGTGTGTTTGTGTGTTGTGTGTGTGTGTGTGTGTGTGTGTGTGTGTGTGTGTGTGTGTGTGCGCGTGCGTGTGTGTGTGTGTGTGTGTGTGTGCGCGCGTGCACATGTGCATAAAATTGTGCACACATGTATTTATGAATGAATGTGTGTGTGGTTTTTAAAAAAAAGTGTGTTTGCATGTATTATGTGTGTGTGTATACATGTGTATGTGTTTTTTTACTTTGTATGTTTGTGTGCGCGTGTGCGTGCGTGTGTGTGTGTACGCGCGTGTGCGTGCGCGTGTGCGTGCGTGTGTGTGTACATACTCATTTATACCACTCCTGCATTTGGATACATATATGCAAGTGTGAGTCTGAACATATATATGTACAGAGACAAGTCACAGATATAAAAAAAACAACCCCCAAAAAACCCAGGGCTAACAGAACAAGTCAACACAGGTATACACACCAACACCTTTTCACCTGTAGAATAGCAACAAAGGAAGTGCAGGTGTGGGGTTGCACAAACCTGGAGCACAAGTTTACTGATCAAGCAAAATCGCACCAATCCTGATCGAGTGAGTGAGTGAGTGACTCGGTGAAAAAAGAACAAGAAAGAAAAAAAGGAAGCGAACTTGAAGTGTGTTCTACCCACTTGAGTCATTGTAAAACACCGATTCCCGATAAGTGGGATCATGTGTATTGTAAGATCACGTGTATCGTGACTTTAGTTCTGTTCAGGAGGGCAGTTGACTTGATGTGTGAGGAACGCACGCATGCAAGCACGCACGCACGCATGCTCGCAAGCACACCACACCACACCACACCACACCACACCACACCACACAGTCTCACATACACACGCATGTACACACACACATATACAACACTCATCCGACACGACACCACACCACACCTTACCACACCACACCTTACCACACCACACCTTACCACACCACACCTTACCACACCACACCTTACCACATCACACCACACCACACCACACCTCACCTCACCACACCACAACCCACACACTCACACACAAACACACACACACACACACACACACACACACACACACACACACACACACACACACACACACACACACACACACACATACACACACACACACACTCCCTTAATGAAGCATTCTGAAAAATCGTGATTAACTTCCCAGGTAATGAGCTTATCTATAGTATTGTCTTGACAGACGTGTGTTGCAATTTTTTAAAAAATGCATGCTACGGTATATTCATTATCAAGGGTCCGGATGTTGGTGTGGTTGTGGTGTACAAATGATGATAATAGTGATGATAATAATGATGATGATACAAAAATAGTCATCAATCTGTTAATTCTGAAAAAACGATTATTATTGTATTACTAGCAGAATCTACACTTACAGCGTAACGTCATAGTCTTTCGAAACTGAAGGCTGCCAGTGGTAATAATCCTCATTATGATCATTGATCGTAACCATGATAGCCATAATCCTGATCACAATGATGATGAATAATTGATGATGATGTCATATTGATGATGATGAATGGTGACAACAATGATGACAGCAACAACAGCAGTAGCAACAACAAAAAGAACAAGAGCAGCAACATGCCAACAGTAATAACGGAAAGAAGAAGAAAAAAAAGGAACAGAAAGAAGAAAAAGGAAGAGAAAGAAGAAGAAAAATGGAAAAATTTATAGTGAATTTGAGGGGTTTTGTTCGTTTTCAAAAATTTCTTGTAGACTTGTCCACTTCTATTATTTATCTATTTATTCATTTACGTTGAAGATAATGGAGTAAAGCACTCATGTGCTTTTTTTTTTTTTTACATCCAGTCCCCGTATGTATGCGATTTTGTCAATTTTGTCATCCGTCCCTTTTCATATTTACCGTGTATTTTCAGTGAGGTCATATAAGCATTGCTACTATAGACATTATAGTGATTATGATACTAATAATAGTAAGTATAAAAAAAATCTTTTTATCAGTGATAGTAATAATAATGAGAAAAAGTATATAAAAGAAATCTTTTATCATGGTGTTCTCATCAAATTCATCCCAAAAGAAAAAGGGGGATGGTCAGGCCAGGGTCAGAGGGGAAGGGGCCAGACATAACTGCGTGGCTGTGAACAAGGCCAGGGGGGCAGCGTGTTATCAGGCCACAGCCAGCCTGCAGGCAAGGGGAGAGAAGCGGCAGCGTAATGGGAGACCACCCCGCTGTGGTGAAGAGTGCTTGAGGTATCGCGCCCTTCAGGCGGTAGGAGCGTTGTGGTGGCCCTTACTCTGTGCTGATGGTATCGGATTCTGGTGAACACACACACACATGCACGCACGCACACACGCACACACACACACATACGGATTCACACAGATGACAAGATTTACAAAAACTACATACACACAGGGACTGGATGTAAAAAAGCCCATGAGTGCTTACTCCATTATCTTCGATATTAAAGAAGAAAAAACCAAAACGACAAAAAAAACAGACACACAACACACACACACACACACACACACACACACACACACACACACACACACACGTACACAGTACACACACACACACACACACACACACACACACGTACACACGTACACACGTACACACACACACACACACACACACACACACACACACACACACACACACGCGGAGTGTGCAGCCATGATTGTGATGATGGGCGATAAGTGAAGAAGGCCACAGGAACTCCTTGAGAGGAGTGCTGCAGGAGTGTGGCAGGGGTCCTCTGAGAGAGAGAGAGAGAGAGAGAGAGAGAGAGGAGGAGAGAAGAGAGAGAGAGAGAGAGAGAGAGAGACAGACAGACAGACAGACAGACAGACAGACAGACAGACAGACAGACAGACAGACAGACAGACAGAGAGGAGAGACAGAGAGAGAGGAGAGACAGAGAGAGAGACAGAGAGAGAGAGAGAGAGAGAGAGACACAGAGAGAGAGAGAGAGAGAGAGAGAGAGAGAGAGAGAGAGGAGAGAGAGAGAGAGAGAGAGAGAGAAACTCGAAACTCGAATATTTTAATGAGGGTAATTGGATAAGCCACAAGTTTCTTTACACCAGGCCCTCAGAAAAAAACAACAACAAAAAACAAAGAGAGAGAGAGAGAGAGAGAGAGAGAGAGAGAGAGAGAGAGAGAGAGAGAGAGAGAGAGAGAGAGAGAGAGAGAGAGAGAGAGAGCTGTGGTTCTGGCAGTAAAGGAAGGAAGGAAGGAAAGAGCATTCCAAGTTTTATCCCACATTTTACAC
>CM060326.1:3405449-3417949 GCA_030674155.1 Stramonita haemastoma | reverse complement strand
ATGAGACTATAAACCGAGGCCCTGTGTGCAAACACATGCAGAACATCTTGCGCACACGTTAAATCCTGTTCCACTTTTTGTAAGAGTACGCCATCGTGTGCCAGTGGGAACAGATGACATTTACAAAACTGTATACACACGGGGACTAGATGTTAAAAAAAAACCCACATGAGTGCTTAACCCATTATACTTAAAATAAAAAATTCCGTTATACTTGAAATAGGCCTAAATAGGCCTAAAAGAATAAACAAATAACAAATAAAATGATCATCCTGGGGAGAGCAGCACAAATTTCATGCAGGGAAATCAGTCTGCCATGGCTGAAAGTGGTAGTGGTACACAATACAATGGACGCCATTTGTTTTCATGGGCGGAGGTAAGCTAGGACAAATTAGGTAATAATGTGCAGTAAGTAGACAGTGGCTACATGCCAATGAATCAGAGTAATAGACTGTGCAGCAAGCAAGGTAATCCTAGTGTCAGGTGTTTAGGGAATAAATTGTTTTTTAAATTTTTTTTTAAAGGGAGCTCTAAATTGCGTGGCAATTGTTGTTGTTTTTTCTTTCAGTTTGAAAAAAAAAGAAGACATGTTTAACAAGTGTTTTATGGACGTAAATTTAATTCCCAAAAGAATGACAAGAGCTGCAGTTTTTCGTTTTTTTTCCCCTTTTTCTGACATGCTTTACTGAAATTGCATTTTGACCTTGGCTTTTGTGAAAATATTGCATTGTTAAGAGTGTAGGTGTGTGTGGATGTGGGTGTGTGTGCACATGCACATGTGCTTTCTAATAAGGTGACTGCATCGTGGGAGAGAGAGAGAGAGAGAGAGGGGCAGGCAGGCAGGCAGGCAGGCAGGAGTTGTTCCTGGCAAAATTCTGTGGAAAAAATGCCACTCTGATAAGGTTTAAAAGAATACAGTTGCAGACAGGAAAAGAAAAAAAAAAAGGGTTGTGCTGCTCCTGTGGTGACACGCTCTCCCTGGGAAGTGTGGCCAGAATTTCATGCAGAGAAATCTGCCATGACTTAATGGGGTGTACAATACAATGCAATGCAATGCAATGCAATGCAATACAATGCAATGCAATACAATACTATACAATACAATACAATACTGTACTATACAATACAACACAAAACAGTACAGTACAGTACAGTACAGTACAGTACAGTACAGTACAGTACAGTACAGTACAGTACAACTCAGTACAATACAATACAGTACAATACAATACATTACATTACATTACAATACAGAGATAGATGTAGCCCAAACCAAGTAGTTGAGGATAATATGTGTTCAATGTTTACACTGATGGAGTCTTTGTTTTGATCTTGCCCAGGTCAGAGCTGTTGCAAATCTCAGAGCAGTGGGCCACCTAGTGGGCCACTTATTTCTTATCTTTTGCTACTAGGCCTAGCACAAATCTTGATTTTTATTTTGGGGGGGGGGGGGGGGGGGATGTTGTACCTTGGCTAGAGCTCTGAGTTTCATCAATGGTGAGATTTTGCGTACGCATCCGTTAGTACCCTCGTGTAAGATAGCCGCAATCCGACTTTGGGGATTTCGATGGATTTAATGTGGTGATTCTTTTCCCTTTTTTTCTTTTGAATCGTGGGTAAGGCTGTTTCACTTTTGGCATCACTACAGTACTTCTGAATGAGATATTCTGCCGAATACTGTAGTTTTCTATCCCTTTGCTTGAAAAACCCCCCACACACAAATAAAAAATCTAGATTTACACTACCCCTACATTCATTAAGGGTGAGAACCCATCTCTCCCTGTACACATGCACTGTGCTCATTTGTATGCTGCTTCTGTAGCCCATGGCATTTGTGGGAGTTAGATAGGGGAGGGTAAGGGGATGGTTGGTTGCTCTATAGCGGGCAACCTGGAGGCAAAAGTTTAAAAACAAAAACAAAAAAACACCCCAAAGAACCCCACACCTTTGCAGTAAATCAACGCGTCATTCCATTCTCCCCCATTCACTGTGTGCAGATCTCAGAGCTGTTCAGCTGCATCCGGGAAGCCACCCGCGACCTTCACCTTGCAGCATCGGCCGGCACGATGGGGGAGGGGGGTGAGGTGTCGGAGAACGACAAGGCGACCTTTGAGATCCGCTACCTGGGGCGAGCCAAGGTGCAGTGCCGCAAGCTGGCCTCGGAGGCAGTGGATGCTCTGTCGGAGCGCCTGGTGGCCTGGGAGGAGGCGCACAGGAGGAGGCAGCTGAGGGAGAGGGAGAGGAGGCAGAGGCACGCCAGCGGGGCCAGCATCAAGGTGGGTGGGGGCCTGGCCTGATGAGGCGTGGGGAGGGAGGTAGCTGCTGATCACAGAACAGTAGAGGGGGTCCTTTAGCCTGCTGAGGCACTGATAGGAAGGAACCCACTGATCACAGAACAGTAGAGTGGGTCTTTAGCCTGCTGAGGCACTGATAGGAAGGAACCCACTGATCACAGAACAGTAGAGTGGGTCTTTAGCCTGCTGAGGCACTGATAGGAAGGAACCCACTGATCACAGAACAGTAGAGTGGGTCTTTAGCCTGCTGAGGCACTGATAGGAAGGAACCCACTGATCACAGAACAGTAGAGTGGGTCTTTAGCCTGCTGAGGCACTGATAGGAAGGAACCCACTGATCACAGAACAGTAGAGTGGGTCTTTAGCCTGCTGAGGCACTGATAGGAAGGAACCCACTGATCACAGAACAGTAGAGTGGGTCCTTTATTTATTTATTTATTTATTTATTTATTCTTTTATATCGAGGATAACAGAATAAGCACTCTTGTGCTTTTTTTCATCCGGTCCCCGTGTGTATGCAGTTTTTGTAAATATTGTCATCTGTTCCCACCGGCACACGATGGCCTACTCTTACGAAAAGCGGAAACAGGATTTAACGTGTGCGCAAGATGTTCTGCGTGCGTTTGCACACGGGGGCCTCAGTTTAAAGTCTCATCCGAAGGACTTTTGGGGAGAGTGGAGTCAGCACTGATGTTAACTCCAGGAAGAAAATTTCCTCGACCGGACTCGAACCCGGGTCTTCAAAATCCTTTAGCCTGCTGAGGCACTGATAGGAAGGAACCTACTGATCACAGAACAGTAGAGTGGGTCCTTTAGCCTGCTGAGGCACTGATAGGAAGGAACCCACTGATCACAGAACAGTAGAGTGGGTCCTTTAGCCTGCTGAGGCACTGATAGGAAGGAACCCACTGATCACAGAACAGTAGAGTGGGTCTTTAGCCTGCTGAGGCACTGATAGGAAGGAACCCACTGATCACAGAACAGTAGAGTGGGTCCTTTAGCCTGCTGAGGCACTGATAGGAAGGAACCCACTGATCACAGAACAGTAGAGTGGGTCTTTTAGGCTGCTGAGGCATGGATAGGAAGGAACCCACTGATCACAGAAAAACAGAGTGGGTCTTTAGGCTGCTGAAGGTACCCACTGATCACAGAACAGTAGAGTGGGTCCTTAGCCTGCTGAGGCACTGATGGGAGGGTAGCCACTGATCACAGAAAAGTGGAGATTTTCTGTACTCCCCTCAGTGACCATGTTTCCATACACAATTATGTATGATACAGAAAGGGGGTTGTTGGTGATGATGGTATTGGTCTTATGTCTGTTCTTTTAAGGGTTTTTATTATTTTTATTTTTTAGTGGTTTGCTTGCTGTTTTTGTTGTTGGTTATGGTTTGTGTGGGTATTGGCAGGGGTGTGTGTGTGTGTGGATATTTTTGGTTTCTGGTTTTTTGTTGTTGTAATTTTTGAAAAAATAGATTAAACATTTTTTTTTTTTTTTAAAAGAGAAAGAAAAGTAGAGATTCTGCATTGACAGAAAAAGAAGAGATGGAAAGTTGCTGCATTAATGGGTGAAAGAAGAGATTTATAACTAACGCTTTTGCTGACTGATGCTTTTGCTGACCGACACTTTTTCTGGCTGATGCCTCCCTCCCTCCCCCCCTCCCTCAGAGTCTGCCGGCCTCGCTGGATGAGGAGGTGAGCATCATGGAGAACAACCTGGGCGACCAGCTGGACCGCCTGCGTCGCGGGGCCAACGTGGCCGCCTCCCACGCCGGCCATTTCCATGACGACAGCGGCGAGAGCAGCGCTGACGACCTGCCCAGCGGCGGAGACATCAGCTCCTCCTCCGACAACATCCTGGAGGAGGATGCCCACCACCCCCACCACCCCCCTCACCACCCTCACTCTCTTCATCATCATCCCCACCAGCACCACAGACCACAGCAGCAGCAGCAGCAGCAGCAGCATGGTCGACAGCCCGGGGTGCCTCCTGCTCAGTTAGGGCACCACCACCACAGCTTCCACAGCGTCACTCTGGATGTGAGTTTGGATTAGGGGGTGGGGTGGGATGGGGGTGGGGGAGGGAGGTGTGGGGTGGGGATGAGGGAGGTTGGGGGTGGGGGAGGAAGGTGAGGTGGGGGGAGGGGGTTGGGGGGAGGGAGGTGGGGGTGGGGATGAGGGAGGTTGGGGGGAGGGAGGTTGGGGGAGGGAGGTGGGTGGGGATGAGGAAGGTTTAATTTATTTATTTTTATTTATTTATTCTTTTATATCGAGGATAACAATAAGCAATCATGTGCTTTTTTTCATCCGGTCCCCGTGTGTATGCAGTTTTTGTAAATATTGTCATCTGTTCCCACCGGCACACGATGGCCTACTCTTACGAAAAGCGGAACAGGATTTAACGTGTGCGCAAGATGTTCTTTGTGCGTTCGCACACGGGGCCTCGGTTTAAAGTCTCATCCGAAGGACTTTTGGGGAGAGTGGAGTCGGCACTGATGTTAACTCCAGGAGAAAAATTTCCTCAACCGGACTCGAACCCGGGTCGTCAAATTGCCAGCGCAATGTTCTGACCACTAGGCTATCCGCCCCCCCCCCGCCCCCTAAGGTTGGGTGAAAGGAGGTGTGGGGTGGGGGGGAGGGAGGTGGGGGGGAGGGAGGTGGGGGGGAGAGAGATGGGGGCGAGGAGGTGGGGGGGTGTCTGTGTGAACGTTTTTTTTTTTCAGATTGGGTTAGGGGATTTTTTGGATTTTTTAAGTTTGGCTTTATGAAAAAGCTGCTTTACAGAAAACTTGAGTAAGTTTGTTTACATACTTGTGACAGACAGTAGTAGGTAAACAGAATTTGAAAATGAAGCGAAGCATTTGTTTACAGTTCTGTTAATTCAGTTGTGTGTAGTACCTTCTACAGTCAGAATCAAGCCTTTTTTTGTATCTAAGGTCAATTAAGCAGCTTGGAGCATGGTTACCCAGTGGGTGGGTGACTGTTTGCGCGCCTTGGCTTCGGCACAGTTCCCCCACTTCACCCAGCTGTAAATGGGTACCTGCCCTCTTTAGGGTCAGGGAAGGTAAAGCAGCGAGGGAGGGAGATGGGCGACGCCGTCAATATGCTGGCCCCCTAGAGAAGCTGAGGTCTCTGCTGCCTTGCTTGCCTACAGCCTCATAGGTTATGGTCGTTGAAGTTATATTAGAGTCCCAGCAGATATTCTTTGATTTAGGGACTGTGGACAGGTCTCCCACTTCAGCGCCTCAGGTCACCCTAAAAATAGAACAATTCGAAGATATGTTATTGGGAACACCTTTAGCTTTTTTTTTTTTTTAACCTTTTACCTTATTTTTACCTTTTACCTTTTTTTTTTTTTTTAACCTTTTTAAACCTTTTACCTTTTCTCACCTTTTCACCTTTTTCTCACCTTTCAACCCTGTGCCCCTGCAGAAGCAGAGCAGCCTGCGGGGGGAGAGTGTGGAGAGTGTGGAGGAGGTGGGCACCAGCACGGAGGAGGTGTTTGAGGAGAGTCTGGGGGGGGGGATTGGGGGGGTGATGCTGCTGCAGATCTCGCACCACAGCATCGGCCTCATCTCCCTCCACAACAAACAGCCCATCCTCGAGCGCCACTTCAAGGACATCGCCTCTGTCTCTCAGGTACACTGCTTAAGAGTAATGTAAATTCCCCCCCCAAAATTTTCTACCTGAAATTCAGGCTACTTTCACTCGTGAAGATCTTCTGAATTCAGAGTGTGGCTGCCTGTGTGGCGTTAAAAGTTAAAGTCTGTCCCGAGCCTAAGGCTCATCAGGCCGGTGCTTATCCTGGTTTCTGTGGCGTTAAGCGACTGAGAGTCATAGACTCCCCCCCTGGATAGGACGCCAGTCTACTGCAGGGTTAACCCCCAACACAAGGTTGGTACCCCTTTTACACCTGGGTGGGGTGAGAAAATAGCCGTAAAGTGCCTTTTCCAAGGGCACAACGCCATAGCCGAAAGCTGGGATCGAACCTGCAACCTTTAGATTACGAGTCCAACGCCCTAACCACTAGGCTACAGTGGTGGCTCCACCTAAGAGTAATGTAAACTAAAAAAAATTTTCTACATGAAATTCAGGCTACTTTCACTTGTGAAGATCCTCTGAATTCAGAGTATGGCTGCCTATGTGGCGAGGTACTTGAAAACAACCATACACGGAAACTTCTCATATCAGTGTGCAGTTTCAGTCTCACAGTGATTCCCAGGTGGGATGAGTAAGTTAGAATGCACATTCTGGGTGACCCCCAGAGTGTTAAGCTGGGGAACGCACAACAACAACAATAACCACAGCTGTCAGTTTCCTCCACTTTCAGCTCCTCTCAGCAGCTAATTAATCCACCCCATCCTTGCCTAGGTCGGGCTAGCTGGTGCTATTTATAGAGGGAACTGACCACACTTGGACTACTAGGTAAAAGAAAGGGTCATGCTAAATTTAGCACTCTTGACTGAGTGATGCTGGATTTGTGGGCTGTGTAATGTATCATATGATGTGCGTGTGTGTGTGTGTGTGTGTGTGTGTGTGTGTGTGTGTGTGTGTGTGTGTGTGTGTGTGTGTGTGTGTGTGTGTGTGTGTGTGTGTGCAGGGAAACCACAAGAAAGACGTGTTTTGCATGATCGTGAGGGAGCCAGAATCCAGTGCACTGATGGCCTATGTTCTCAACTGCCATTCCGAAATTGTTGTAAGTGGTTTCAAGATTATGTTGTGTTGTATTGTGTATTGTGTTGTTTATTACTTTATATGAAAGCAAAATAATGCTGTACATGAAATTCAGGCTACTTTCACTTGTGGAGATCTTGTTGCTACCCCTGTAGTAGTGTTGTGTTGTATATTCCGTTGCTTACTACTTGAGTTATGTAAACCCTAAATTTTTTTTCCACATGAAATTCAGGCTATTTTCACCTGTGAAGATCCTCTGAAGTCGGAGTATGGCTGCCTAAATGGTGAGTTACTTGAAAACAGTCATACACGCAAACTTCTCATCCAGTGTGTAATTTCAATCTCACAGTGATTCCCAGCTGGGATGAGTGAGTCACAGAGCACATTGTGGGTGACCCCCAGAGTGTTAAGCTGAGGAACACACAACAACAATAACAACAACAACACAACAACAACAACAACAACACAACTATAACATATCCAGTATTGTTTCCACCATGTTCAACCCAAGAATTTTTTTCTAGAATTTGTTTACCTCAGCTTGTCAGTTTTTAAAGCAAAATATGAGAACGTAGGGAATGACTGTCTTGTCTTGTGTGTTGTGTGTGGTGGGGGGGGGGGGCATGTGTGGGCGTTACATGTGTGTGTGTGTGGTGGGGGGGGGGGGCATGTGTGGGCGTTACATGTGTGTGTGTGTATGTGTGTGTGTGTGTGTGGGCATGTGTGGGCGTTACCTGTGTGCGTGCGTGCGTGCGTGCGTGTGTGTGTGTGTGCATGTATGCATATATATGTATGTATGTGTAAGTGACTATATGTTGATAAAGATTTTAACTTCCCAGAAGATAATTCCAAACACTAATGAGGGGAGCAGCAGTTCTTGTTATAAACTTGTTTTGTCCATGTTAACAATTATTTGTGCTTGTTGTAAACTTTTTTTTTAGCCATATCAATTATTTGTTTCTTTCAATTGAAAATAAAAAACAACAACAACAACAAAATAACCTTCACAAAGTTGGAATGTGGAGGTTTGTGTGTGGGTGTGCATTTGTGTGTGTGGTGTGTGTGTGTGTGTGTGTGTGTGTGTGTGTGTGTGTGTGTGTGTGTGTGTGTGTGTGTGTGGAGGGGGTTTGTGCATGTGTGCTTGCGTGTGTGTGTCACTGTGTGTGTGTTGTGTGTGTGTGTGTGTGTGTGTGTGTGTGTGTGTGTTGTGCCTATGAACGTGTTTGTGATTGAATGTGTGTGTGTGTGTGTGTGTGTGTGTGTGTGTGTGTGTGTGTACATATGCATGTAAACGAAAATGCATTGATCTGAGAATTCTCTTTTTAAATAAGTTTCATTCCTTCTTTTTTAAAAACAACTTTTTGTTTTATTAAAAGTACTTAGAGTCCTCCACCTACGGATAATTCCATGCATACCCATATTGTTGTGTACTGTATTATTGTATTATTGTGTTGTTGTGTAGTGTGTTGTGTACTGAATAGTGTTTTTGTGTATTGTGTTGTGTATCACCTTGTTGTGTATCATCTTGTTGTGTATCATCTTGTTGTGTATCATCTTGTTGTGTATCATCTTGTTTATCATCTTGTGTATCATCTTGTTGTGTATCATCTTGTTGTGTATCACCTTGTGTATTATCTTGTTGTGTGTCATCTTGTTGTGTATCATCTTGTTGTGTATCATCTTGTTGTGTATCATCTTGTTGTGTATCATCTTGTTGTGTATCATCTTGTTGTGTATCATCTTGTTGTGTATCATCTTGTTGTGCATCATCTTGTTGTGTATCATCTTGTTTATCATCTCGTGTATCATCTTGTTGTGTGCTGTGGTGCTGTGTAGTGTGTTGTTATGCATCATTGTGTTGTTGTTGTGCACTGCATTATTACACATCATGTTGTTATGCTGTTATGACTGCGTGTTGTTGTGTACTGTGGTGTTGTGTATTTTGTTGCCATGTATCATGTTGTTGTGTTCTACATTGTGATGCATCATCATGTTGTTATGCTGTTATGACTGTGTCTTGTCGTGTATCATCTTGTTGTGTGCTGTGGTGCTGTGCACTGCGTTGTTATGCATTGTGTTGTTGTGTATTGTGTTGTTACACATCATGTTTTCATGTTATAACTGTGTTGCTGTGGTGTGTGGTGACTGCAGGTGAACGAGATAATGAACACGCTGCAGACGGCCTTCATGTCAGCGTACCAGAAGACGTCGTCCCTGCAGCAGGTGTGCACCCTCTGTCCTCTGCATCAGCTGCACAGGCTCTGTCAGGACATCACCAGTGAGTAGTTGTCTGCCCCTGCCCCTCCCCTCCCCTCCCCTCCCCCTCCCCTACATCCCTCCATCTCTTACTCCTTCTTTCCTTCCCCCCCTTATTCCCTCTCTTACTCCTCACACTTTGCTCATGGGTTTTTTTGTTTGTTTTGAGTGAAATGAAATGAATATGGGATTGGTAAAGGTGTCCCATAACCTATGTGGTCGTAGGGGAGCAGGGTGTTGTCAGAGACCTCAGCTTTTTTCTAGGGGCCAGCATATTGAGGGCGGCGCCCATCTCCTCTCCCTCGCTGCTTTACCTTCCCTGACCCTAAAGAGGGCAGGTACCCATTTACAGCTGGGTGGATTTCACAGATTAATAAACTTTGAACAATACCTTTTTAAAAATATGAAATCAACCGTGCAGGAATATTGAAATGCTTATAGAATGTGCAGTTATGGGTCACAGTTTATGTGCAGCATATTTCTGCACTGCCCCCCCCCCCCCCCCCCCCCACCCCCAGCCCAATTTCCAAAGTAAAAGCACATATTACATATTTTGAACACTTGAGGAACTTATAACTGAAAAATGTCAACCGATCTCTTTGATTGTGGTTCAAGGGAGAGAACTGACACGAGTTAATGCCCCTGACTCTGTGTGTGTGTGTGTGTGTGTGTGTGTGTGTGTGTGTGTGTGTGTGTGTGTGTGTGTGTGACAGAAATGAGCCCACAGGCTGCTCACTGAAGAAGCTTTGGCTGAGTGAAGGACATCCACAGTGCACGCATCGCGGACGTCAGTGACAGTCCGCACAGGGTCAGGTCGATGTATGGCGACGGATCAGGTGAAGTGACGATGCCATGATCAATGTTTGATGTGTTGTGAGATGTTGTGAATTGTGTTTGTAGGTGACAGTGTCAAGTGTGTGTGTGTGTGTGGTGTGGTGTGTGGGTGTGTTGTGTGTGTTGTGTGGTGTGTGCGTGCGTGCGTGCAAGTGTGTGCGTGCGTGCGTGCATGTGTACGTGCATGTGACATTTTCAGTTTAATGTTTATTCACATTTAGTGATTTTAGGTAAAGGTAAAGGTGTCCTATAACCTAGGCGGTCTTAGGGGAGTGAGGCATCAGAGACCTCAGCTTCTCTAAGGGCCAGCCTATTGTGTGTGCGTATGTGTGTGTGTGCGCGTGCATGTGTGTTTGTGTATGTGTGTGTGTGCGTGTGCGCACACTCATATATATATAGGCATAGTTTTATGAATTTGAGTGATAGTAAAAATTGAAATACATATATGCTCCCCCCCCTTCACACACACACACACACTGTCTCTCTCTCTCTCTGTGTCTCTGTCTGTCTGTCTTTATCTGTCTCTCTCTCTCCCTTCCCCTCTCTCATTCTCTCTCTCTCTGTGTCTCTGTCTCTGTCTGTCTGTATCTCTCTGTCTCTCTGTCTCTCTGTCTGTCTGTCTGTCTGTCTGTCTCTCTCTCTCTCTCTCTCTCTCTCTCTCTTATTCTCCCCCCTCCATCCCTCCCTCCCTCCCTCTCTCTCACGCCCCCCTCTCTCATCCCCCCCACATCCCACTCTCTCCCCCTCTCTCACCCTGCGTGGATGTGTGGTTGTGTGACTGTCAGATGGAGGGGCCGACAACGTACGAGGAATCGGTGGAGGTGATGATGATCGCGCTACGTCAGCTGTGTGAGCAGAGACAGAGGGAGCACACCCATGTGGCCGATGGTGCCAGACCTTCCAAACACGATGTGAGTCCCCCCCCCCCCGCCCCCCCGCCCACACACCACCTACACTTACATACATGGGGGAGGATGGTGTGTGAGTGTCAGGGGAGGAGGTTAAAGGGAGAAAATGTCATGCACAGAAGTAAAGGCAGACAATGTCTTGTAGGCAGAGGTTAAAGGGAGACAATGTTGTGTAGGCAGAGGTTAAAGGGAGACAATGTTGTGTAGGTAAAGGGAGATAAATGTCATGCAGACAGGAGTAAAGGGAGTTAGTCATTCAGAGAAAGGGAGACAATATCATGTTGACAGAGGTAAAGGGAGACAATGTGCAGAGAGAGGTAAAGGGAGACAGTGTCATATATACAGAAGTAAAGGGAGACAGTGTCATGCAGATAAAGGGAGACAATGTCATGCAGATAAAGGGAGACAAAGTCGTGCCGATAAAGGGAGACACCGTGTATTTTCAGATGAACCTGTTGGATGACCGACAGCGCTTTGTGCTGTTTGAGGGCCTGAGGAACAAAGCCAAGAAGACTCTGGCCAACTCCTTTGAAAACCTCATCAGGGTGAGTGCTCACATCCCCTCCCCCTCTGTCACTGTCTATCTCAATGTCTCTGTCTGTCTCTGTCTCTTCCCTGTCTCTCTCTCTCGTGTCTCTTTCCTCTGTCTCTGTCTGTCTGTTTGTTGATCTGTCTGTCTCAGTGTCTGTTTCTCTCTCTCTCTCTCTCCTTTCCTCTGTCTCTGTTGGTCTGTCTGTCTCAGTGTCTGTCAGTCTGTCTGTCAGTCTGACTGTCTCTCTCAGTGTCTGTCTGTTTCAGTGTCTGTCTGTCTGTCAGTCTCTGTCTGTCTGTCTGTCTGTCTGTCTGTCAGTCTCTGTCTGTCTGTCTGTCAGTCTGTCTTTCTTTCTGTCTGTCTCTCTGTCTGTCTGTCTCAGCAGTCAGAATGATCAGAGAAAAGGCAGTGTCTTTGAATGTTGAGAACTTGGCCTTTATTCTGACGTCACTTTCAGAGCAGGCAGAAATTTTTCGGGTGCAAATGAGATTGAGAAACCATCATCATTTTCTATTTGTGTAAACTCTGGGACAGGATAGCTCAGTGGTCAGAGCGCTCCCTTTCCCCAAGCCAAGGTTAAGCAGCATTGAGCGTGGTTACCTGTTGGATGGGTGACCGTTTGCAGGCCTTTGGTTTTAGTACAGTCCCCCCAGTTCACCCAGCTGTAAATGTGTACCTGCCCCTCTTTAGGGTCAGGGAAGGTAAAGCAGTAAGGGAGAGGAGATGGGCGCCACCCTCAATCAATTATGTGGGCCCCTAGAGAAGCTGATGTCTCTGATGCCTCGTTCCCCTACAACCACACAGGTTATGGGACACCTTTACCTTTACCTTTACCTATATAGCGTACATTACCTATATAGCGTACATTTTGTTAAAACAAATCAAACCACTTGTTTTTGAGTGTATTCTTACTTACCCATGCAGTTTATTTACCTGTTTCTCATCTTATTTCTTTGGATTCACTCCCTGATTGAGGCTGGCTCTTTAGACGGGAAAAAAAACTGA
>CM060326.1:3392949-3395449 GCA_030674155.1 Stramonita haemastoma | reverse complement strand
CTCAAGCCACCCAGAATACCCCTCCCCCCCCCCCCCCCCCTTTACCTGGTGGTCTGGCGGTATTGCACCCTTCTAGAGAAGGAGAAAGCTGTAGTTCCAGTCCCCTCTGTCTGAAGCCACTCAGACTGCCCCTGCCCCTCTCACCCACCCCCTTCACTGATGCATGACTGATGGTGTGGATGCAAACTCTTTGGTTGAGATCACAGATTAATGATGGTTCTGTGTGCTGTATGCACGGTGAAAAGCTCACCAGGGCTTGAGCTGCCCTGAGATAATATTTTGTAGCCTGGAGTGAAAAACTTCTTTTTAGGCTTTGTTGAGTTTTTTTTAATGATAGTTCATCAACCACAAAAGTCATGAAATTAATGAACAAAGTGAGGGGGAAATGGTAATAGTAGTATTACTAAGTAATGGTAAAGTTAAAGGTGTTCCTCATATAACCTGTGAGGTTGCTGGGGATTGAGGCGTCAGAGACCTCAGCTTCTCCAGGGGCCAGCGTATTGAGGGCGGCGTCCATCTCCTCTCCCTCGCTGCTTTACCTTCCTTGCCCTAAAGAGGGCAGGTACCCATTTACAGCTGGATGAACTGGGGGACTGTACTGAAGCCATGGTGTAGCGTTGATTAACCTTAGTTTGGGGAAAGTGAGTGTTGTGACCTGTGAGCTATCCTGTCCCCAGTAGTATTACTAGTTACAATCAGTGACAGTATCTACAACAACAACACAGTATCATCTCAACAACAGCTTCAAGATTACCAGTGATAAAAGAATGTTTCTGAAATGTGTTCATGGAAAGCCAAATATCAAGCCATGATTGCCAAAGAAGAGTAGGCCATTGTGTGCCGGTGAGGACGGATGACAAAATTGACAAAACTGCATACACATGGTGACTGGATGTAAAAAAAACAACTCATGAGTGCTTATTCCATTATCCTTGAAATAAAAGAATAATTGAAAAAAAAAAGAATAGTGGGGAAGTACAAGTTTTCATCCAGTCACGAAAAAAATTATTATGTGTGTATCACCCATTGGGATGCTGGGGCCCTGTTATCTGCACTTTCTGGAAATTCTGTCCTATGAATTCCCTCTTTTCTATCCCTCTGCTTGTGTCTGCCTTGTCCTTTTCTTCCTGTCACCTCCTTCTTGTCTATTTTCTGCCTTCTTTGTCCATGAGAAAGACTCAAAAAAGACTCTCTCCCACACTGAAAGTTAGATGCACTGGGCCAGACTGATGATAGCGGAACGCATTTTCGCTCATAGACAGACAGCAATAGTTGCTGTCTGAGTGTTGGACGATGAAGAAGAAGAAGAAATATCTTGCCATTTAGGCAGCATACTTCAGTTTCAGAGGATTTTTTTTCTCATGTTTTACGGTGAATACGGGTTGTTATGTTAAAGAACTTGTCATAGAGGAAGACAATCACAACATAACATTTGAAAGCATAACGACATGTTGATAATATAGGTCGTGGCACATCACCTGCATCAGTAACTGACAAAGCTTCTGGCCTGGGCTGGGTGAAGGCTTAGGTACTGTGCTGAGGAGAACACCAGTGTTTCCATGTGTGGTGGTACTTTGGAAATCTGATCTACAGATTGACATGGTTTCTTTCACACCATGGTGGAGGGGATAATGGAGGAGGGGGGGTTGTTGGGGCACCAACTTTGCTCTCTCCCCACTGGCTGCTTTTTTTACCATGTGTATTTCTGTATACTGGCGTTTGTGTGACAGTAAAAAGAAAAAGCTGAAAAGATACTGAATACAAATACATGAAATTTTCAGGGTTTATTGTTGACATTAGGTGGAAGGTCAAAGTTTGAAAGCCAGCTGCTAGATTGTAGAACAAAAGTTGACATCACTGAGCTAAAAAAAAAAAAAAAAAAAAAAAAAGTCTGAAGATCAAATCTTATGATTGCAGTGGATAGGAGGGAGTGAGTTAACATTTTCAGGCACTTTCTCCCAGGCAAGTTGAAGGTGGCAGTAGATACTGTGGAGAGAAAATTTGCAGTCATGCTGATGAGGGCTTTTGCTGTCATGAGGCATCTGTTATACACACAGAGACATGACAGCATCATGGGGCAGAGAGTGAAGAGGTTAATTAAGGTTCGAATCCCATCACCTTTGACACCATCTTATCTATAGAGTTGTGTGTTCCCCAGCGTAACACCCCGGGGGGTTCACCCAGAATGTGCTCTCTGTGTCACTGGTCCCACCTGGGAATGATCACTGTGAGATTGAAAGTACACTCACTACTGGATGAGAAGTAGGCATGCACGACTCTTTTCAAAACTTTATTTATTTATTTACTCTCTTATTTTGAGGATAATAGAATAAGCAGTCATGTGCTTTTTTTACATCCAGTCCCGTGTGTATGTAGTTTTGTAAATTTTGTTATCCGTTTCAGCGGCACACAATGACCTATTCTTCTTAAAGCGGAGTAGGTTTTAACGTGTGCACAAGATGCTCTGTGTGCATTCACACACAGGACCTCAGTTTAGTCT
>CM060326.1:3342949-3390449 GCA_030674155.1 Stramonita haemastoma | reverse complement strand
CCATTAACATCACCACACCTTTTACACAATATATAACCACCCCATTAACATCAAGAAGACCAAGTGTTGCATATTACTATCAACATGGAAAAATAATAACCACCCCATTAACATCACCACACCTTTTACAGAAAAAAATAACCACCCCATGAACATCACCACACCTTTTATAGAATTATTTGGAAGCTCTCTCTTTTATTACGAATTGTCATAATGGACAAATTTAATGTGCAATCTGCACACCCCACAGATGTGAGTGATGTGTGCATATCACCTTCATTTCATGCACAGTGTGTTGAGGATATTGCCCCAGGTATCAGGGACATTAGCAGTCAGTTTGTACACATAAAAAAATGTTGAAAGCGTGTGTGTGTGTGTGTGTGTGTGTGTGTGTGTGTGTGTGTGTGTGTGTTGTGTGTGGGTGTGTGTGTGTGGTTGTGTGTGTGTGTGTGTGTGTGTGTGTGTGTGTGTGTGTTGTGTGGTGTGGTGTGGTGTTGTGTGTGTGTGTGTGTGTGTGTGTTTGTATGTGTGTGTGTGTGTGTTTGTTGTGTGTGCATGCACACATGCACGTACGAATGTGTGCTATGAGTTCCAAACTGATAACAACATCTGACTGATTAAAAAAAAATCTTTTCAAGGAAATAGGAACAGTGAAGTAAACAAATGCAACCTGTGTATGCAGAGATGGCAGGTACTGGTATCGTAACTAATAAACCACAATGTAATAAACATGAACCATAAACGACAGTTTCTCTGTGCAGTAAAAGGGGGCAGCACACCAAGCTTCTGGGCCATAATCATATTGATAGTGATGATAGTAATGATAAAGATGACGACGATCGTTATGATAACAATATATGATTATGACAACAATAAAGAGAGAGAGAGAGAGAGAGAGAGAGAGAGAGAGAGAGAGAGAGAGATGAGAGGAGTGGGTGTGGGGGATGGGGGGGGGGTAGGGGGGGCAAGTCCAGATGTAGGGAGGGTGTTGGGGGCAGGGAGGGGGAGGGGAGGGGGTGGTGGTGACAGATGAAATCAGTGTCAGCAGCTGGTGACCACAACACACCCTTCTCTGGCTGTGGTGCTATCTGTCTGTCTGTCTGTTTTCCGTCTGTCTGTCTGCCTGTCTATCTGTCTATCTGTCTAATGATAATGCTTTGTTTTTAAGATATTGTGTTACTTCTTAGTCTGTATTGTTTGATAATGTATTTTATGTAATTGTGATCTTAAAATGCCACTCATAATTTCTCTAGTTGAGACATTAAAGTATTCTTGATTCTTGACTGTCTGCCTGTCAGTCTGTCTGACTTTTCTTGTCTGTCTGTCTGTCGTTCTGTCTGTCCTCAGCAGTTTTGACTCACAAACACGCACATTTACGCATGCATGCATGCTCACATGCACATTCACAAACATGCACACACGTGTGTGTGTGTGTGTGTGTGTGTGTGTGTGGTGTGTGTGTGTGTGCAAATAAATAGCTAGACAAACAGATTAAATCAATCTTTTATCAATCAATGAATGAAATAAATAGGTGCATCTGCATATGTCTATAAATGTGTGTCTGCATGCATACATATGTTCCTCTCTCTTGTGTGTATGTGTGTGTGTGTGTGTGTGTGTGTGTATGTGTGTGTGATGTGTGTATGTGTGTGTGTGCATACATGTGTGACTCTGTGACTCTGTGTGTGTGTGTTTGTGTGTGTCTGTGTGTTGTTGTCTCTCTGTCTCTCTGTCTATCTGTATCTGTCTCTCTGTCTGTCTCTCTGTCCATCTGTCTCTCTGTCTATCCATCTCTCTGTCAGTCCGTGCACATGCTCGTACCTCTGCATGTAGGTATGTGTTGGTGCCTGTCTCTGTGTGTCATGTGTATGTGTATAGAAAGTCGACAGCTGTGCACAGCATACCTCAGTTTGGCTGTGTGCTGTTTGTGGTTAAAAAAAAAGCTGTATTCGGTGCTGTGGCTATAACTAAGGGCGTGTTGGTTTTGAACCTGAAGTTGAAAGTTACTGGAGCCACTGAAACTGAATGAGGTGACAGCCTTGATATGGCTTTTGTGATGGGTAGGGCTGTAAACAATAGGGTAGGGTAGGGTATGGAAGGGTAGGGTAGGGTGGGGTGTTGGTAGGTTGTGGTAGGGTGGTGGTGGTGGGTGTGGTTGGAATGGTATGGAATGGTATGGATGGTATGGGTATGGTATAGACTGAATGAGGTGACAGCCCAGGTATGGCTTTTGTGGTGGGTAGGGCTATAGACAGTATGGTATGGCATGTGCTGTGTCATTAATGTTCAGCATATGCTTCCTTTTCCAGTGGTCACAACCTCATTACTTTAATTTTTTAATTTTTTTTAAAATTTTATTGTGGTCAAGTTTTATAGTTTCAGTGTACAGTCATTGGATGTGAAGGTCACATGGGGTGCATGATCCTTCGAAATGTGGAGAAAACTTTTTTTTATATATGATTCTTTATTTTGTTTGTTTATTTTTTTTTACTTTTACTCTAAATTGTGGCAGATTTTTTTCCATGAAATTCAGGCAGCTCTCCTCAAGGAGAGCGCATCACCACAAGAGCAGCACCACCCATTATTTTTTCTTTTCCTGTCTGCAAACGTATTTGTTTCCCTATCAGAGTTGCTTTTTTGGTACATGATGTTGCCAGGGACAACTCTCTTGTTGCCATGGGTTCTTTAACATGCGCTAAATAATTTTGTGTAACACACAGGACCTCGGTTTATAATCTCATCAGAAAGACTAGCACCCAGACTACCACTCATGGTCTAATGGATGGGGAAAAAGTTTTGGGCCCAAACGGTATTCGAACCACCGCACACTTCCGACCCGGACTTTTAGCTTTCTAGGCAGGTGCGTTACCTGTAGACCTCCGATCCACAGATGTTGAGAATGGTGTCATACTGTCAAGTGGACCATAGGATGTTTATTTCTATTAACAACAGCTGCCTGAAATCTATCTTTGTTCTCTTTCTTTCTTTTGTTTTTTTATAAACTACTGTGGTTTTTTGTGGGTTTTTTTTTTTTTTTTAGTCTTTGTTTTTATTGAAAGTCTGTCACATCTTTCCAGGTGTTGGGGATGGGGGGGGGGGGAGCATGGTAGGTGTAACTGATCCAAACTGGGTCGAAGTTCATGTGTACAGGTACACCATCATTTCAAAGGGCACGGATGGATTCTGTAGCTGAGTGGTTAAGACCATTTGACTTCAGTCCATGGGTCATTCAGTGAAGTCATGGGTTTGAATCTTTGCGGTGTATGTTGAAACAAGGATAACTAACTGACATACACAGCTTTTGGCCAGGCCTGAGTTAACCCTTATCCCCTGCTGTGCCCATTAGCGCCCCTTTATAACATAACCCTGTAGTGCCATTAGTGCTCTCAGTTTTTGTGTATTGACTATTGAAAGATGTAAAAATTACTCCCTTTGACACAAGTTTCATAGTGAAAAACTGTGTGACCCAGGGTATAAGGGTTAAGAGTTGTGGAAGATTGATAGTGATGTCAGTGGCCTACTGGACTGCTTCTGTGACAACAGAGTGTGAAGTTAGAGCAATGATCAGCGATTTTAAACTACATAGCGGCCCTTTTTCTTCTTGGTGTTGTGTTCCTCGGCTAGAGCTATGAGTTCATAAATGGTGACATCTCACATAATTATGTCACCATTCTTTACCCACCATAAGAGTAGCCGCATTCCAACTTCTGGGATATGAGCTGGGTATGTTTGAGTTTATGTAGCCCACTGAATGCTGACACAAATTACAGGATCTTTAACATCGTTGTTGAGCTTCTGCATGTGTCTGTATTCACAGAGAGATTAACTAAATGCTCTGGCAGGTCTGCCCTTGAAATTATTGGATGGATGACAAAATTTACAAAACTGCGTACACACAGGGACTGGATGTAATAAAGCACACGAGTGCTTATTCCATTATCCTTGAAATAAAAGAAACAAACAAAAAAATCCACTCTCTTGATTTCAACATACACCACTGAGTTTCAAATCATCGTTATGTTGTAAAATGTTGTGTTGAGATTGTCCTAATGATGACAAGCTTTTAACATAACAACCTGCACTCTCCTTTATTAAAGGAGAAAACAATCCCTGAAGTCGGAGTATGGCTGGCTATATGGTGATGTACTTGAAAATAGTCATACACGCAAACTTCTCATTTGGTGTGCAGTTTCAATCTCACAGTGATTCCCAGGTGGGATGAGTGAGTCAGAGTGCACATTCTGGGTGACCCCCAGAGTGTCAAACTTGGGGAAAGCGAGTGCTCCGACCACTGAGCGATCCTGTCCTCAAGCATAATGATATTTAAAACCTTTAGCAGCAGTTGTTTCAGTCTTTGTAGTGGTGTGTGTGTGTGTGTGTATGTTGTGTGTGTGTGTGTGTTGTGTGTGTGTGTGTGTGTGTGTGTGTGTGTGTGTGTGTGTGTGTGTGTGTGTGTGTGTTGTTTCTGTCTGTATGTGTGTATGTAACAGCTTGCAGGGGCGTCATGTTTTTGTTTGAAGCAGAATCATCATCAATGCTGCTGCTTTCATGCAACCTGTGAACATGGGGATTGCTGGTTATGAGAGAATTAATAGTGTCAGTGTAGGACAACAGGCTGCTGTATCATCTTTTTTTACTGGAAATTCTGTAAAGGAGGGGGAGAGGGAGGGAGGAGGAGAGAGAGAGAGAGAGAGAGAAGGAGAAAGGAGAAGGAGGGAAAGGCATTTTTACACAGTTGAAGGGACCTGAAGTTTCATCACCTTTGAAAAATCATATTGAAATCTGATATGATTTGTACCAAATGATTGAGTGTTGTTGTTGTTTGTTGTTGTTGTTGTTGTTGTTGCTTCTTCTTTCTTCTTCTTCTTCTTCTTCTTCTTCTTCTTCTTCTTCTTCTTCTTCTTCTTCTTCTTCTGTTCACTTTTGCATTGTCAGATGTGTCTGGGAAAAATAATGGTGTCCTTTCCAGCTCCTCTCGTGGGCAGTACAGTTTGGTCTGTAGGGTTATCTCCATCAGCCACACAATCTTCCTCAGGTAGCTGAATAGCCTGAATTTCACGCAGAGAAATTTGCTGTGACATTGAGTGACATAAACTTTTAAAATGTAATGATAAATTTTATTTAGAAAAATAATAATGATAAATTTTACTAAAAAATAATAAGGATGATACATTGATAAATTTTATTTTAAAAAAATAATGACAAATTTTATTTAAAAAAAATAATGACAAATTTTATTTAAAAAAAATAATGATGAATTTTTTTTATATTTTATAAATAATGATAAATTTTATTTTTAAAAAAAAAGATAAATTTTATTTTTTAAAAAATCTATTTGAATAGTGATAATAATAATAATATAATAATATAATAATAATAATAATAATAATAATAAAAAAAGATCTTATTAAAGTTAAAGTTAAAGTCTGTCCCAAGCCTAAGGCTCATCAGGCCGGTGCTTACCCCGGTTTTCTGTGGCGTTAAGCGACTGAGAGTCATAGACTCCCCCCTGGATAGGACGCCAGTCTATCGCAGGGTTAACCCCCAACAGAAGGTTGGTACCCTTTTAACACCTGGGTGGGGTGAGAAAATAGCCATAAAGTGCCTTTTCCAAGGGCACAACGCCATAGCCGAAAGCTTGGATCGAACCCGCAACCTTTAGATTACGAGTCGAACGCCCTAACCACTAGACTACAGCAGCGGTTCAATAATAATAAATCTGATTAAAGTTAAAGTCTGTCCCGAGCCATAAGGCTCATCAGGCCGGTGCTTATCCCGGTTTCTGTGGCGTTAAGCGACTGAGAGTCATAGACTCCCCCCTGGATAGGACGCCAGTCTATCGCAGGGTTAACCCCCAACACAAGGTTGGTACCCCTTTTACACCTGGGTGGGGTGAGAAAATAGCCGTAAAGTGCCTTTTCCAAGGGCACAACGCCATAGCGGAATAGCTGGGATCGAACCCGCAACCTTTAGATTACGAGTACAACGCCCTAACCACTAGACTACAGCAGCGGTTCAATAATAATAAATCTGATTAAAACCCAATAATAAATCCGCGATGTCTCTGCAATCACAGAGCTCCTCCATGGCCTCGACCCCTGACGCCTCCCCTCTGACCTCCCCGATCCGCAAGCACAGCGGCCACGAGTTCCCCAGCCCCCCGGGGTCGCCCACGGAGCCCAGGAAGCGAGCGTCCACCGTGGGGTGTGTGAAGGAGGCGGCGGAGAGAGAGCGCGCCGCCGCCAAACAGAGACTCCGCGACGTCAACCACAACACCACCAAGACCACCACTGCCGCACACAGCCCTCTGAAGACCATGTTAGTAGTGCTGGGGTTGGGGGGGGGGGGGGGGGTTGGGGGGGGGGGGGTGGGGGGGGGTGTGAAGATCATCATGGGCATACGTCAGTCTCAGAAGACTGGAATTGCGCTCCAGGCTCTAGAGTGCAAACCTGGGTAAGCAAGTATGGAGGGTAAGCTGATACCCATGCAGCAGACCCCCTCCCTTCTCCATGTTACTGGAATGGTCCATTGCACAGCCAATCGCGGATATGAATGATTCCAGTGCCGTCTCAGGAGCCACCAGAATGTTGCCATGTACAGCCCCAAACTGCCCTAGGGACTCCCCAACCCTTCCCCATGGATGGTGTCTAAACACAACACCTGTGTGCATGCTGGGTACACCTGTGTGCATGCTGGGTTTTTATTCTGTTGTCATCTGTTCCCACTGGCACACAATGGCCTGCTCTTCGGAAAGGCGGAACAGGTTTCTGACGTGTGCACAAGATGTTCTGCGTGCATTCACACCGTGGGGCCTCGGTTTATAGTCTCATCTGAATGACTTGACACTCAGTTTGATTTATGTGTGAAGATATATGTGTGTGTATATTAGAGGAAATTTGTGTGTGTGTGTGTGTGTGTGTGTGTGTGTTGCGTGCGTGCGTGCGTGCGTGCGTGCGTGCGTGCGTGCGTGCGTGGCGTGCGTGCGTGCGTGCGTGCGCGCGCGTGCGTGCGTGTGTGTGTGTTGTAATGTAATGTAATGTAATGTATTGTATACCATTTCAGGTCACAGCACATTTTTGCATGTGCATGCATGTGTACTTGCTTGCATGCATGCATGTTTACACATTGGGATTTAAAAAAATTTTTTTTTACACACATTGCAATTGTTTGTTTTGTGTCTGTGCATCCATGCCTATGTGTACAACACTATAACTATCCATACTGGACACAGCCACACTTCAGACCACCCCTTCACATGCTAACAGATTTAACACGGACCACAATCACTCACAGGTAACAGTGTGAATTAATTAACATGGACCACAATCACTCATAGGTAACAGTGTGAATTAATTAACATGGACCACAATCACTCACAGGTAACAGTGTTAATTAATTAACATGGACCACAATCACTCACAGGTAACAGTGTGAATTAATTAACATGGACCACAATCACTCACAGGTAACAGTGTTAATTAATTAACATGGACCACAATCACTCACAGGTAACAGTGTGAATTAATTAACATGGACCACAATCACTCACAGGTAACAGTGTGAATTAATTAACATGGACCACAATCACTCACAGGTAACAGTGTGAATTAATTAACATGGACCACAATCACTCACAGGTAACAGTGTGAATTAATTAACATGGACCACAATCACTCACAGGTAACAGTGTGAATTAATTAACATGGACCACAATCACTCACAGGTAACAGTGTTAATTAATTAACATGGACCACAATCACTCACAGGTAACAGTGTGAATTAATTAACACGGACCACAATCACTCATAGGTAACGGTGTTAATTAATTAACACGGACCACAATCACTCATAGGTAACAGTGTGAATTAATTAACATGGACCACAATCACTCACAGGTAACAGTGTTAATTAATTAACATGGACCACAATCACTCACAGGTAACAGTGTTAACACAGACCACAATCACCCACAGGTAACAGTGTTAATTAATTAACACGGACCACAATCACTCACAGGTAACAGTGTTAATTAATTAACATGGACCACAATCACTCACAGGTAACAGTGTTAATTAATTAACACGGACCACAATCACTCACAGGTACTTGCTGGCCTCCAGCCCCAACTTCCCAGAATCGAACTCCTCCTCCCCGATGACCTCGCCCCAGGATGAAGGGACGCAGTCTGCCACACCACACAGCGCACGCTCGTGGCGCAAAGCCATCTTTGAACAAGTCTGCACCCCCACCAGTCATGACTCCTCCGCTCTGGATCAGGGTGAGTGGTGTGGGGGTGTGTGGAGGGGGGGTTTGTGTGGGGGAGGGGGGGGGGGTGTTTGTGTGTGTGTGGTGTGTGGGGGCGGTGTTGTGTGTGTGGATGTGTGTGTGTGGGGGTTGGAGGGGTGTGTGTGTGTGTGGGTGTGTGTATGGGGGGGTGTTTGTGGGTGTGAGTGTGTGTGATGTGTGTCAGTGTGTGTTCAGTGTGTGTTAGTGAAGAGTTTATATTTTTTGAAATTTTGTTATTTGTCAAATAATTCCTGCCATATGTACTTTGCTGATTTTTTTGGGTGATGAATATATATCTATGTATGTATACTATTATAGTATTATTATATATTATATTATATATTTATTATATTGATATATTATATATATATATTATATGTAAAGTATGTTGTAAAGGATGATGTTTTCAAAATTGAAACTATATCAATATTAATCATTAGTATTATCATATTTGTCAATACTTAAAACTTGAGACTTCAAAATGTCGTATTGTCTCATTTGTTGATTCTTTCAGAAATAAAGTATAAAAAATATGATAATATGTACTCAAAGTTCTACAAGAAAGACCAACTCCTCCTCTTTGATTTTCAGTGTTTGTGGGATATGATCTTTGATAATTGTAAGAATAACTAACGGCAGTATCAATGATCCACATTTTGTCTAAAGCTGTACAAGAAAATCCCTATTCCTCTTCAGCATTTATATTACCCCAGAACCTTTTACGATGGCCCTCATGCTCGATGGATGGCACTGTGTTGAATGGTGTTTACCAGCTAAACTTTTCCGATTCATTACCATATACTGCATAACTTTTTTCTAGCTTCACTTTCTGATTCTTGTAAGCATCCATCAGTCTGGAAGACTATGGAGTTGCGCTCTAGAATTCTAAAGCACAAGCCTGGGTAAGTAAGTTTGGAGGGCAAGCTGTTACCCATGCAGCAGACCCTCCCTCTCCATGTTGCTGAAACAGTCTATTGGAAAGGCAATTGCCAATAGGAGTGGTTCCAGTGCCGTTACAGGAGCCACCAGAACGTTGCCATACACGTTCTGATTGTAGTTAGTTTTTAAAAGCCTGTGACAGAGGTATGAAGGAGCCACAGAATTCTGCTGGAAAGTACTTTTTGTCCCCTGTGACTTTTCTGTGTTGGCAAACAGGATTGTCAGCCAAAGAGAAATGGAGCCAACGACAATGTGTCGGGGAGGGTTGGGGGAGGGGGGGGAGTTCAAGGAGGGTGTGAAGGTGTGAGGGAACTCCTCAGAGGACAGGGGTAGAGGGTGCTGAAGAAGGGGGCAGGGGGTCAGCAGTTCAGAAGACAGGGCAAGGGGGGGAGGGGGGAGACATTTGAGGGGTGAGACATTCGGGCCGTCTGCGTGGCAATGGTGTTTGACAGCGCACTTCAGTCAGTGTGGTTAGCCTAGCACTAAGGGATGGCGTGAGATGTCTCTCTCTCTTTTGGCTGTTAGAAGCGCTGATGGTGGTGGGGTGTCCTTACCTAGAGGGTGTCTGGCCAGGAGAGGAAAGGTGTTTATGATGACTTTCAGAGGGAGGGAAGATGCTGTAAATGGCCAAGAATGCCCTGGAGGGGTGGGGGGGGGGGGGGTCACTGATGAGGACAAGAGACAGACACAGTTCAGAACTGGTAGTGAAGGAGAGGGAGAGAGAGAGAGAGAGTCTGTGTGTCTGTGTGTGAGAGTCTGTGTGTGTGTCTCTGTGTGTGTGTTGTTGTGTGTGTGTGTGTGTGTGTGTGTGTGTGTGTGTGAGTCTTGTGTGTGAGTGGTGTGTATGTGGTGTGTGTGTGTGTGTGTGTGTGTGTGTGTGTGTGGTGTGTGGTGGTGTGTACATGTGTGTGTGTGTAATGTGTGTGTGGTGTACATGTGTGTGTCTGTGTCTGTGTCATGCATGTGTACATGCATGTGTACATGCATGCGTGTGTGCATGTGTCTGTGTGCGTGCCATTTGTGCTGATTCTGTAGGGATGGGGGGTACTGGCACATTGGCGCAAAGTTTTGGGATTGTTGCCGCTGTGGCATCATGCCTGATGTGTGAGGGCGATAGTCTCTGTGGATGGATGGATAGATGGATGTTCAGTGGTTGAGAGGTCCTGTGTGTGTGGTAGCCTGGGTGTCATTGTCGTGGGTCTGTAGTCTTCTCGTGGTTCAGTTCTTGTTGTGCTGCCTCTGTGTGGTGTCTCTGTGTGTGTGTGTGTGTGTGTGTGTGTGTGTGTGTGTGTGTGTGTGTGTGTTTGTGCGCATGTGTGTGTGTGTGTCTTTGTGTGTCTGTGTGTGTGTGCTTGCATGTGCGTGCATATGTATCTAGCATGCAGGTATAAGAAGGATACCAAAGTGATGCAAGAGGGAAGAGAAGAGAACAGAGAAGGGACAGCAAGGAAACAAAGAGGGCAAATGACAGTGAAAGGAGAAAAAGAAGGGACAGCAAAGAAACAAAGGCATGGAACAATACAAGAACAACAATGAAACAAAGAGAGGCAAAGGACAGTGCAGAGGGGAAAGACAACAGTCAAACAAGGACAGAAGGAAAGACAATGTAAGAACAAAAGAAGGACAACAATAATAAAGCAAAGACAGTCAAAAGATATGTGTAGGATAGATTTCATTGTAAAGTTAGGAAAATCACCATTTTCCCAGCAGTTGTAGAGCAGGGACAGATTCATGGGTAAACTTAGGAAAAGTCACCATTTCCAAGATTTCATTGTAAACTTTGGAAAAGTCACCATTTTCCAAGATATCATTGTAAACTTAGGAAAAGTCACCAATTTTCCCAAAATTTCATCGTAAACTTTGGAAAAGTCACCATTTTCCCAAGATATCATTGTAAACTTAGGAAAAGTCACCATTTTCCCAAGATTTCATGTAAACTTTGGAAAGTCACCATTTTCCCAAGATTTCATTGTAAACTTAGGAAAAGTCACCATTTTCCCAAGATTTCATCGTAAACTTTGGAAAAGTCACCATTTCCCCAAGATTTCATCGTAAACTTTGGAAAAGTCACCATTTTCCCAAGATTTCATCGTAAACTTTGGAAAAGTCACCATTTTCCCAGCAGTTGTAGAGCAGGACAGATTTCATTGTAAACTTAGGAAAAGTCACCATTTTCCCAGCAGTTGTAGAGCAGGGACAGATTTCATTGTAAACTTAGGAAAAGTCACATTCTTCCTGCAGTTGTATACTAGGAGGGACCAACAGAACATGAAGAAACAGGGACAAAGATAAGTGTTCAGAAAAAAATGAACCAGAGGATGACTGACCTATTGCCAGGAAAAGTGATAACCGAAAGAATGTGGATAAAAAGTGTCCAGAGAAATGGGTGAAAGGAATCCAAAAAAAAACAAACAACAAAAATTGAAGTTTGTAGACACAGACAGAAGTACAATACAGTCACATCACTTTGGGTGAGACTATAAACCAAGGCCCCACAGAACATCTCGCATATACTTTAAAAACCTGCTCTGCCTTTTGGAAGAGTAGGCCATTTCATGCCGGTAGGAACAGGTCACAAAATTTCGAAAACAGCATGCACACAGGTGTTGGGTTTAGACACCATCCAAAGGCAGACAGAATGCAGCTACCTGAATGATGTGTGTGTGTTGGGGGAGGGGGGGTGAGAGATGGTCACACATGCAAAAATCTCATCATTTGTGAACCTGAGAGCTCTAGCTGAGGAATGGGAGGGGGGGATCCATCTTGCACAACTCCAAGCTCGAGAGTTATTAAAAAAAACAAAAAAAAAGAAAAGAGAAAAAGTTGACAACAGAAGAGATGAGTTGAATATAAAAACAAACAGGCTCCACAGCTGTCAGTTTCCTCCACTTTCAGCTCCTCTCAGCTACTAATTATCCCATCCCATCCCAGCCCAGATGGGGGCAGCTGGTGCTATTTATAGCAGGAACTGACCACACTTGGACTAGGTTAAAGGAAAGGGCGCCCTAAATTTAGCACTCTGGACTGAGTGATGTTGGATTTGTGCACTGTGGCTTGACCTCGTCACTGTCCAAGAAAGCGGCAGAGGATAGACAGGGCTTCGGTGACACGAGGCAGGTGTTGGGGTGCCTCTATGACGTAATGGGGGTGGAAGGATGATGTGTTTAGCTGCTGCGCCGTGCGTAGTTGCCATTGATTGACTGCCGCTAGCTAGCAGCCTGTTATAAACCTGCCTGGCAGCAGCTGTGTGTGTGTGTAGTGTAGTGTAGGGGCAGGAGATGGGCTGTGCCTCTTGTCTGCATGTCTACTGTATACATGTGTGTCAGGCAGTGTGGGCTAAAGGAGGAGGAGGAGGAGGCTGTCTATTGATCCTCCCACACTCTTCTTTCTGTTTGTCTGTATGTGTGTTTGTATGTTTGTTTGTCTGTCTGTCGGTCTGTCTGTCCTTCATCTTTCTGCTTCTTCATCATTTGGTGGACAGGAGGAGACTCTTTCGTACTGTGTGTGGGGGGGGAGGGGGGATGTGTGTGTGTGTTTGCAAGTGGGGGGGGGTGGGATGTATGTGTGTGGGTGGGTGGGTGGTGGGTTTGTGTGTGGGGGGTGGTGTGGGGTGTGTGTGTGTGCAAGTGGGTGGGGGGATGTGGGTGGGTGGGTGGGAGAGTGGCTGTGTTAATTTTCAGTGCCCAACTGAAAGCTCTTGGGGTATTTTGTTGTTTTTTCTTCCCTATTTTTTTTGTGAGCATGCTAAGGAAAGTGTGTTGATGATGTTAAGCCAGTTAGTTGTCACTGTCCTCATAAGCATGTGTAATGATGATTCTTTTATCTTTGTTATACGTTGGTCTGTTTTGGTTTTGCTCTTGCCTCAATACATACTGTTGCATACAATGGTACATCAATGTACATTCTGGCACAAGTCAAGTCAAGTCAAGTCCACTTTAATCATCCCATGAAGGGCAGTTACAATACTGACAGGTATATTGATAGAAATCATAATATCAAAAGACACAATATAGCTAACTTCATATTGGTTCAAACATTCTAAGATAACTTCAAATAGAAATATCGCAAACACACACGCATATGCACATGCGCGCACATGCACGCATGCCCACATGCACGCACACACACATCCATGCACCCACACACGCACTCACACGCACACACACACACACACACACATTCACACTCACACACACACACACACACACACACACACACACACACACACACACACACACACACACACACACACACACACACACACACCTGTGTTAATTTCAGTTATCAGTCCTAACCCTTACGCTCCTCTTCTCTTTTCCCCATGAAATATCCGTAATAGTCAACAGACATCAGATTGAAGACGACAACAACAACAACAACAACAAGAGTGTTAAGCGGTAAAGCTGTGGTGGACATCTGTTGCAAAGAAAAGGGGAGACTGACTTGACTAGCTTTCTCCATCCCCTGCACACTTCTTACACCGTGCATTCTTGGCATTCTTAGGTGCGCGTCACATGTTACGTTAGTTATATCGCTCCTGGCTTGGTTTACATTCCTTGTTGCTGATGTAGTGTGGAAAGAGCTTACCTGGCGCGCTGTGTGTTGGTTTTGGTCTGTGTTGGTTTTGGGTCTGTGTGAACGTGCCGGTCGTAGCGGGAAAACTGTGAAATAGCAGGAAATTGGGGAAACTGTGAAATAGCAGGAAATTGGGGAAACTGAAGTAATGGGAAACTGTGGAAACTGAAATAGTGGAACATTGTGGAAACTGAAATAGTGGAAAATTGTGGAAACTGAAATAGTGGAAAATTGTGGAAACTGAAATAGTGGAAAAGTATGAAATAGCAGGAAATTGTGAACTGATGGGAAATTGTGGAAACTGAACTAGTGGGAAATTGTGAAAGATTGGGAAAGTGTGAGATCCTGTGAAATAGTGGGAAATCATGAAGAATTGATTGGTGTCCTCAGTACAGTTAGCATAAAAGAATAGAGCAGCACACCAACTCCAGATTCCGCCTTTGTGGATTTAATTAAAGAGCTCCTACAGATTTGGAGTGTAGTCGTTACCTGTCAGAGTGGGAGTGCTGTAGTTATGTATTTAAGTAAACACCAGGGGAGGAGGAGAGAGGGAGGAACAGTGTCCACAAAACTGACCTACCTGACAGTGAAGCCTCAAGCCACGTTCTGTCTTTCGAAAGTGACACTCCTGCACTGTTCTTAGCATAAAGTTTGTGTATATGTGTGTGTGGTTTTTGATTTTTTTTGTAGTGTAAAGTTTGCAAGTCTGTGGATCAGTACGCAAGCAGTTGCCGACTTACACCATACTGTGCATGCATTCTTACACAAGTCTGAAAATTCACACAGCATGGAGACGAGAGACGTCTGCTTCCTTGGCGAGATGCTGAGAGCGTGGGTGATATGAAGGTGGTGGTTTTCTCTTCTGCAGACGGGGAAGTGGACAAGGAGGGAGGGAGGAAAAAGAAAACCCCGGCAGAGTTGCGGGCCCTGTGGAAGAAAGCCATGCTGGAAACGCTGCTCCTGATCCGCATGGAGAAAGAAAACTCTGATGTCAAAGGTAAGGCTGTCTGGGGGGAGAGGGGTGGGTGACCGCTTGTGCACCTTGTTTTCAGTACAGTCCCCCAGTTCGCACAGCTGTCAATGGATACCTGCCCTCTTTAGGGTCAGGGAAGGTAAAGCAGCGAGGGAGAGGAGATGGGTGCCACCCTCAATATGCTGGCCCCTGGAGATGCTGAGGTCTCTGATGCCTCGCTCCCCTATGACCACATAGATTATGGGACACCTTTACCGTTACCTTTTACCAAGTCAACTTCAAGTGCAGACCTTCATGTATATACACATGCAGAAGATCAAACACGCATGTTAAAGATCCTGTCAACCATGTCAGCATTCAGTGGGTTACGGAAACACGAACATACCCAGCATATACTTTAAAGTGTACAGAATCTTCACAGTGTTGAGGGTGATAGAGAAAGGAAAGAAGAAGAAGATGATGTCATTCCTTTGGTTTTGGTTAAGGAGTGAGGTGGTTTTTTCCTGAGGACCTGTGGAACCCCTCAGTTGGACACCTACTTGTTGATGAGATTTTTGTTTATTTTGTTGTTTTTTTTTCTTCACAAATAATCTTGTAATTGTTCATAAAATGATTTAGAAAGTAAATTTATGGACAGGTTCATGTATATACTCCTCACCCACCCAACAAAACAATAAAAAGAATGTGCAATTACATGTGTCATTCTAATCAACAGTGCTTTGTGTCTTTCAATTGTTGTTGGGTTTGTTTGTTTTTGTTTTTTGTGGTTAATTTTTTTTGTTTTTTGGTACCATGATTTTTTTTTACTAGATTGTTGATCATCATTTTTCGTGTAAAACAAGTCAGTAATGAGTGTAGAGTGAAGTGTTATTCTGCTGATAGGTACTTTAATGAAGTAATATTGAATGAAGACATGTACATCTCCAGGGTTGGAGCAGTGGAATGGGATTGTCTTTTGGGATGCAGATTATTACTGGTCTCAGTCTCTGCTGTCATAGTGTGTTATGATATTCTGCAATTATTTGCTTGTTTGTGCTTCTGTATTTTCTTTTTTTTCTTATTCAGGGCTGTATGGATTTTCTTCTTCCTTTTATTGTTTATTTATTATTTTTTTAATAGATTTGTTTGATTGTAATTGACTAGTTTAAACCAGGTGAAGGGACCTACCTACCACATATGATTTTGACCATGGTGTTTTTTCTGTTTATTTTTAAAGTAAGTGATTGGTGATGAGATAATAAGCATCTTGTTTGTACCAAAGTTATATAGGAGACATTTGAATGAATGTGAAATGTTTGGAGAGGGGGGGGGGGTAGTGTAAATTTTTTTACTGAGAGGAGTGACAGTTTGACAAAGTTATGTTCAGTGCAAGACACACGCAGTAGAAATTGAAGTGTCTTGGTACTGCCATACTGCTGCTGTCCTTTACATTTGACCACAACAGTGTTGAGCCACACCATTCTGGGATTAATGTCCTCCAGGGTCACTCCATGTGGGACATAGCTGCACCATACTGACCATACTGACTTAGGCAATAATTGCCTCACAGCCAAACTGTTCTGATGGCTGAAAAAATTCACCCAACTAAACATGTTCCTGGTAGAAAGACACATTAGACAGCTCTGCCCTTTATCAATGACCCTTGCCAAGTTTGCACGTATGTGTCATTTTTTCTGCCTATGTTTAGAGTTTCGGGGGTTAAAACAAAATCCTCCTTTTGTTAGGATTCATAAGAAAACACAACACCTCCCGGTGAGAAACTCCCAGTTGCAAAATACTTAAGAGTGACATCGTCATAGCGTGAAGCTTTTCTGGGACAAGTCATCATTGTAGGCTGTGGCTGTGGATTTGTAGACAGCTTTGGTTTTTCTAGCACAGTGGCTTTTTCCACAGAATTTTTCACGGATTACATCTTCAGTTGTCACGAGTTGTTTTACATGCACCGAAATTTGCACTTTGGATATTGCGGTATAGTCTGATGTAAAAGATCCAGACCAGTACTTGTGTTGTAGACTGGTGGATGGGGGAAGGTGTGTGCACAGACAGGTATCAGACCTGCAGCCTCTCATCTTGTGAACACGGGCATTGCTACCAGAACACCAATGTGGCTGCCTAGTTTCAATGACTTGTACCACAAGAGTTGTAACTGCACTGTCTGAATAGGATCTCAGTCTTCAGACAGAGACGGTGGACTCTGTGTGCGCGTGTGTGTGTGTGTGTGTGTGTGTGTGTGTGGTGTGTGTGGTGTGTGTGTGTGTGTGTGTGTGTGAGTGTGTGTGTGTGTGTGTGTGTGTGTGTGTGTGTCTGTGTGTGTGTGTGTGGCTGTGTGGCTGTGTGGCTGTGTGTGTGTGTGAGAGAGACTGACTGAAGGTGTGAAGACTGACCATGTGTATTGAGGTGGGCAAGGAATGAACCAAACATGCAGAAAGTGATTATTGTGCTTATGAGCTTCTAACGCAGCTATTTCATTTGTCCTCTGCTGTTGTTTTTGCCTCTGGGCTTAGCTGATGGTGGGTTTAGTCCTCATCCTATGGTGTGTGTGTGTGTGTGTGTGTGTGTGTGTGTGTGTGTGTGTGTGTGTGTGTGTGTGTGTGTGTGAGCATGTTGTGTTGCTTGTATTTAAAAAAAATCTTTTATTTCGAGATAATGAAATAAGCACTCATCTGCTTTTTTACATCTAGTTTCTGTGTGTATGCAGTTTTATAAATGTTGTCATCCGTTCCTACCAGCACACAATGGCCTACCATTTTGAAAAGCGGAACAGGAATTGATGTGTGCGCAAGATGTTCTGTGTGCGTTTGCACACGGGGTCTCAGTTTATAGTCTCATCCAAAGGACTTTTGGGGAGAGTGGAGTCTGCACTGAAGTTAACACCAGGGACAAAATCCTCAAACAGGATTCGAACCTGTCAGATTGCAAGCGCAATGTTCTGACCCCTAGGCTATCCCGTCCCTTCATGTTTTGTGTATCAGACCTTTGAACACATAGCCAGGTGACCCTAACTGACTGACACCTCCTCCCTGTGTTTCTCTCTCTCTCTCTCTGTCTCTCTGTGTTGCGGCTGGCAGACTATTTTATCTTCTATGGGTCCCGATCCATCGTGGTCTTCAGGGGTAAGGGAGCTAACTGCTGACTGGGTGGATGAATGGATGGGGCCCCTGCGGCCCAGTGGGTGTTGTGTTGCTAGTGGATGGACCCTAGTGCAGTGGGGTGCTGTGTTGCTGGAGTGCTAGCTTGCTGGCTGGCTGGCTGGCTGGCTGGCTGGCTGGCTGGCTGGCTGGCTGGCTGGCTGGCTGGCTTCCCAGTGTGCCTGACACGGAGAAGTGTCTGGATGCATAGTGACAGTTGTGCAGGCTGTGTTTTTTTTTCTTCTGTAGTTCAGACCGTGGACACCACACCTCTCTTGCAGTCTGCTGTGACCGTTTTCGCTGCCTGGCTATTACTTTAAAAAGCACAGATTTTATCACCTGGCCAGTCATGAAAAAGAAGAAAAAAAAACCTCTGGTTGTAACAAGTAGATTGTTGAAAAAAGAGAAAAGACTGAACGAAAGAGAAAAACAAATACAACAAAGTAACCACCGCAAGCACTAGAGCAACAACTACTGCAGGTAATACTCTGTATCTAAATTTAAAAATAGGATAGCATTTTAACTGTGTGCAACGTTTTGCACACACACTGGCATGCACACACACGCATGCACGCACACGCACCAGCACGCACGCACGCACGCACGCACGCACGCACGCACACACACACACACACAACACACACACACACACACACACACACACACACAACGGCTACCACAAAAAACCTACCAACACATACAGAAAGAAACAGAAAGAAACATAGAAGTATACAGTAGCCATTTGTCAAAACTCGCAGTCTTATTAACTAGTAATAATATCTATCTATCTTTTTTCTGTTCTTTTTTGGTTTTTTTTATTCTGCTTTTATTTCAAAGATAACGGAATAAGCATTCAAGTGCTTTAAAAAAATTATATATATATTTTTTTACAGCCAGTCCCCCATGTGTATTTTTCTTCATTAGTCTCAGTGAGCTGGGCTGACTAAAGAAAGCTTGTTTAGCAGATATATAATATATATAATAATATATATATATATATATATATATATAAGTATATATAGATAGATATAGATAGATAATAGGAGATGATAGAGAGAGGAATAGAGTCAACAGTGAAAGAGAGAGGAGCAGACTGCAGGGAAGGGTGTGTGTTCTGTGGATCAGATGTGTGGTAGACACCCCACCTCCCTCCCCATCACCCACCTCCCTCCTCCTCCCATCACCCACCATCCCTCCTCCCTCCCCATCACCCACCATCCCTCCCTCCCTCCCCCCTGCCTCCTGCCTGGTCACTTGTGATGGATGTCACTTGATTTCTTTACTATCCAGTGCATATCATTCTTTATTATATTAAATCATATTATATGTGATAATATATATATTTATTTATTTTATATTAATATATATTGTATTTTCATTTATATATATTATTTATTTTGTTGGAATATTGATTGATATTGATCACATAGTGATTGGATTGTTTAGATGATAAGATTGATATTAGTTGTATATTGTAATGTGATTGTTTGTGTGTGGTGTGATTGTGTGTGTTGTGTGTGTGTGTGTGTTGTTGTGTGTGGTGTGTTGTGTGATGTGTGTGTGTTGTGTGAGTGTGTGATGTGTATGTGAGTGTGTGTGTGAGTGTGTGTGTGTGTGTGTGTGTGTGTGTGTGTGTGTGTGTGTGTGTGGTGTGTGTTGTGTGTGTGTGTGTAGAGAGGAGAGAGAGTGAGAGAGGAGAGAGTGAGAGAGATGAGTGTGGTGTGTGTGTGTTGTGTGTGTGTGTGTGTGTGTGTGTGTGTGTGTGTTGTGGTGTGGTGGTGGTAAAGAGTGAGTAGAGTGAGGTGTGTGTGTGTGGTGTGTGGTGTGTGTGTTGTGTGTGTGTGTGTTGTGTGTGTGTGTGTGTAGTGTGTGTGTGTGTGTGTTTGTGTGTGTGTGTTGGTGTGTGTTTGATGTGTGTGTGTGTTGTGTCATGTGTGTGTGTTATGTTGTGTGTGTGTTGTGTGTGTGTGTTGTGTGTGTGTGTGTGTGGTCATGTTTTGTGTGTTGTGTGTTGTGTGTGTTCTGGTGTTGTGTGGTTGTGTGTGTGTGTGTGTGAGAGAGTGGGGAGAGAGAGAGAGAGAGAGAGAGAGAGAGGATGAGAGAGAGAGAGAGAGTGTGTGTGTGTGTGTGTGTGGTGTGGTGTGTGTGTGTGTGTGTGTGTGTGTGTGTGTTTAACAATTTAGGTAACAGCTTTGTAAGATTTTTTTTTTTAATTGTGGAAAAAAAGGGGGAGACAAGTTATGTGACATGGTTTATATGTTGCTAGGTTTGTTATTTTACTTTTGGGGGTTTGTTGTATATATTATATATGTTATTGTTTGTAATTTATACTTTTTAACATTGTTTAACTATATAATTTTTTTCGGTTTGAGGGCTTTTTCCAACAGCATTTGCTGTTTGGTGGTTATTACAATTGACTATTGATTTGTGTGTGTGTGTGTGTGTGTGTGTGTGTGTGTGTGTGTGTGTGTGTGTGTGTGTGTGTGTGTGTTGTGTGTGTGTGTGTGTGCATGCTGGAAGGGTGTTAAGGAGAAAGACCAGTTTTCTTTTTTCCTGTTTGTCCCATGTTACGTTTTCAACACGAGCAGCATGTGTAGTGGACATGCCAGTGACTATAGTACATGGAGAGTTGCCTTGTGTATCCAACTTCGCTTTTTATTAGCATTTAGTCGTCATAGCCCTTGCTATTTCCGTGTAACGTTGTTTTTCCCTTTTTCTGCCATACTTTAAAAAAAAACTAGCCTTGATCCAAAGAGGTTGTACATATTGCTTTTTCTGTAAACAACAACAGTAATATTTTTTCATGTCACCAGGTGCTTTTCCAACGTTATCCAGACATCCTGAACCTTCTGTCCATCTCTTCTCCTTTTCCTCCTCCTCCTCCTCTCTCCTCCTCCTCCTCCTCCTCCCCCCTTCCTTTTCTTTCCTTCCCTGGCTCCCTCCTCTCCCTGTGAAACACTGGGACTCCACAAAAACCTCGGGTAGGAAAGAAGAGACGGAACAGTGTCTAGAGGAGAAGCCCTCATGTTTTGGTGGTGATGAACTCTGAGGGAGCTGGCCACACCCTGGTGTTGTGGATTCACACTGTTATGCAGCACAGCAGGATCTGCACATCGTCCCCACCTGGATGTACCATACGCCATTTGGAGCTGTGTCACCCTTGTTGGGCAAGCACGCAAATCCTGCATAACTCAGTCAAGGGGCCAGGGCCCAGTGCTGAAATTACCATGTCCGAAGTGTGGACAGTTTGTGCTATAATCAGTGCCAGCTGGGATGGAATGGATAGCAGCTGAGAGGAGCTGAAAGGGGGGAAACTGACTGACAGCTGTGTGGGCACACAAGATGAAAAACAACACACAACAAAAGAAACCTCCACTACAGAAGCAACTGACAGCATCACTGGACAGGAGTGCTCTTGTGGCTGCTGGTTGGATATTTGTAGTTAACTGAACGTCATTTCTATCAGGGTTTCTGATTGGTCAAATGCTTGAGGCTTGAGCATTCTCAATTTCCCCTTTACCGCTGTTAGATTTTACTCTGAAATTAAGATGGTGAGTTCTCCCCAGAGGGTAAAGCTGGGGAATGCACAACAACAACAACAACAGCAAAAAGAAGATGGCTAGGGATGCAAAGTATTAAGTTTCACAGAGATGAGTCAGAAGTGTATGAACAAACAAGAACAGTAGAAGTAGATAACATGTCGCCAGAGTTTTAAAATCTGACTTAATTCCGCAAAGATTGTAGTTGATGTTGCCCCCTTCTCCAGAGAGAGTGCTGTGCTTGCTGTGTGTGTAGTATCAAGATGAAGAGGGAGGGAGGGTGTCCTGTTACAGGGGTTGTCCTAGAGGATGACCAGGTAAAGGTAAAAGGTAAAGGTGTCCCATAACCTAGGTGGTCGTAGGGGAGCGAGGCATTAGAGACCTCAGCTTCTCTAGGGGCCAGCATATTGAGGGCGGTGCCCATCTCCTCTCCCTCATTGCTTTACCTTCCCTGACCCTAAAGAGGGCAGGTACCCATTTACAGCTGGGTGAACTGGGGGGACTGTACTGAAGCCAAAGCGCGCAAACAGTCACCCATCCGACTGGTAACCATGCTTGACGCTGCTTAACTTGACTTGGGGAAAGCGAGTGCTCTGACCACTGAGCTACCCCGTTAGAGGGTGACCAGTTTCTTTAAAATTGGACATGGTTTCTACATGTTACTGCAAAATTGGACATAAGTTTTCTACATGGCAGACAAAGCTGAAATAGTGAAACAAGAGTCTTGGTCTATTGGTAGCAACTAACCCAGTGATTTGCAAAGTGCATTTTTCTACTATCTGTTTCATTTCATTTTTGTGTTGAGTTATTTCCCCTCATGATTGTTAAATATGAACTGCCAGCAGCGGAGAGAAAAAAAAGCAAGGGAGGAAACTCACTGTTGCGAGTGAAGTCGTTCAAATGATTTGTCTTGTGCAGTGAAAGTCATGCTGTGATGCCTGATATTGCCTAAAACGCCTGGGGTAGATCAGAATGTTAACCAGTGACACAAAGACCTGAAGTTGTGTGGTTTTATTATTTTTTTAACTGTGATTCTGGATTCCTTGGCTGCCTGCAGTATTGTGCTAGATACTACCTCCAGCATGTTCCCAGAGGCCTCATGTCGTCCTGTAGACACCAGCAGTATTCAGTCATTGGTTTGGTTTTTCCCCTTCAAAATGAATTTTAGTTTTTCACAGTAAAAGTTTCCGTTAGTTGTTGTTTGTATTGTTTTATATCATCGGCCAGGTAGCACAAGCACGTTTTGAAAATGTTGAATGGTATACGTTGTGTGTACAGACATGTCTATTTTCACTTGCATACACGTTTTTGTGTTTAGGATAGTCGTGTTATTCTGTAATCTTCAGTGTGCTCAGGTTGGTTGGTTGGCTGGTTGGTTGGTTGGCTGGTTGTTGCATGCACATTATGTGTGTTTGTTATGGTCTGATCAGGCCTGTTGTGTGTTGTTGGTGTGTAGGGTAATATCATCTGATCAGGCCTATTGTATGTTGATGTGTAGGGTAATGTTATCTGATCAGGCCTGTTGTGTGTTTTGTTGATGTGTAGGGTAATATCATCTGATCAGGCCTATAGTGTGTTGTTGATGTGTAGGGTAATATCATCTGATCAGGCCTGTTGTGTGCTGTTGATGTGTAGGATGATGTCATCTGTTGTTATGTGTAGGGTAATATCATCTGATCAGGCCTGTTGTGTGTTGTTGATGTGTAGGGTAATATCATCTGATCAGGCCTATTCCATGTGTAGAAAGGTTTACTGACTGGTTGGTTAATGGATGGATTGGATTGTTCATGGTTTATTGGATTGCTGGCCATCTGAGATCTTTGAACAGTCATGAAGGATTGGGTTTTTATTGGTTTGTTTTTTCTCCTGCCTTGGCTGGAGCTCCAAGGTTCACCAATGGTGAGATTTTGGATGATGCCACCATTTTCACCCACCAGGAGGCGCTGTATTCTGACTCTGGGGATGATGTCTAAATGTGACACCAATGTGCATGCATTTAAATAAAAAAATTGTCGTCCATTCCTACCAGCAAGAAATGTTCTACTTATCTGAAAGGTGGAATGCGTTTTAACATGTGCACAAGAAGTTCTGCATGCAGTACACATGGGACTTCAGATTATAGTCTCATCCAAAGAACGTTCAGGGGAGTGGAGTCAGCACTGATGCTGACTCCAGAGGGGGGAATCTCCTAGTACAGGTGGTTCAGGGGTGGCTCAAGCCTGGGTTGTCAGATTAAAAGCACAACCTCTTTAATCACACTATGCTGTCACGTCCAGTCCACATGAAAGAGGGTGTCTTTTGTAGTCAGTGTGCTGCACTGTCTGATGGGGGGAGGTGTGGTGTGCTGTTTTGATAATCCTGTTGTTCCCTTAGGACTGTTGTCAGAGGTGCTGATGTTGTGTAGATAAGGAGCAGCTGTTTAGCTGATCAGTGCATGTGTCAAGATGATATACCAACTCTTCTGATTTGGGCCTTACCCCTTACCCCCAGAGTTTTATCTAAATATAATTCTTTCACCTCCTCTACTAATGTTTACTATGCTAAAACAAAAAATGTTCCAACCCCTCACCTGCCCCCCCCCAAAAAAATGCGCGCATGCACACAGTGTATACAGTTTTGTAAATCTTGTCATCCATTCCTACCGGCACACAATGGCCTACTCTTACAAAAAGCGGAACAGGATTGAACGTGCGTGCAAGATGTTCTGTGTGCGTTTGCACACAGGGCCTCGGTTCATAGTCTCATCCGAAGGACTTTGGGGGAGAGTGGAGTCAACACTAATGTTAACTCCAGGGGAAAAATCCCCCTCGACCGGGAATCAAACTGGGGTCGTCAAATTGCCAGCGCAATGTTCTGACCACTGGGCTATCAAACTAGGCTATCCCCCATGATTGCCGCCGCTGTAGTCTAGTGGCTAGGGCGTTGGACTCGTAATCTAAAGGTTGCGGGTTCGATACCAGCTTTTGGCTATGGCGTTGTGCCCTTGGGAAAGGCACTTTACGGCTATTTTCTCACCCCACCCAGGTATAAAAGGGGTACCAACCTTGTGTTGGGGGTTAACCCTGCGATAGACTGGCGTCCTATCCAGGGGGAGTCTACGACTCTCAGTCGCTTAACGCCACAGAAACCGGGATAAGCACCAGCCTGATGAGCCTTAGGCTCGGGACAGACTTTAACTTTTTAACTATCCCCCATGATCAAACAAGCGAACAAGCCAGTGACCGGTGTGACTGTGTGTGTGTGGCTGTGCTGCGTTATAGCGCGGCAGGAGGAGCAGTTGGCGTTGGAGCGGAAGCTGGACTATGAGGAGCTGACCCCCTGTCTGAAGGACGTGACCCGCGTCTGGGACGACCTGCTGCAGTCAGCCATGGCCTCCGCCCACACCCCCCAACCTGTGCCCTTTGACACCCTGCTGAACTGTGTCAAGAAAGGTCAGTGTGGGGGGGTGTTGTGGGGGGGGGTGTTGTGGGAGGGGGGGAGGGGGGTGTGTGGGAGGGGGGTGTTGTGGGAGGGGGGAGGGGGGTGTTGTGGGAGGGGGGAGGGGGGGGGTGTTGTGGGAGGGGGGAGGGGGGGTGTTGTGGGGGGGGGGGGGGGGTGTTGTGGGAGGGGGGAAGGGGGGGTGTTGTGGGGGGGTTGGGGATGTGTGTGTGTGTGTGTGTGTGTGTGGTGTGCATGCTCCTATACACTATATCTTGTATGCACCCATATGTGCTTGCAACGTGTGTGTGTGTGTGTGTGTTGAGTATGTATGTGTTTGTGTGTGTGTTGAGTGTGTGTGCATGTGTGTGTGTGTGTGTGTGTGTGTGTGTGTGTGTGTGTGTGTGTGTGTGTGTTTTCCACACCCCCCATACACTATTGTCTGCATGCACCCATACATGCAAGCAAATACAAAATGCACATTGATAATAATCTTCAAACAAACACATTTTGTGTGCGAGTTATACCTTTTTCACCAAACATGGAACGAGAGAGCAAGCTCAGAAACATTGACACAAATTTTCCTCCCTGTCCACCCCCCCCCCCCCCCCCCCCCCCCCCCCCCCCCTCCTCCTCTCAGGTATCCCCAGGAACCTGCGTGGCGCCATCTGGAAGTTCCTGTCGCGTCAGCAGTGCATGCACGGCAGTGTCAGCAGTTCTCAGGACGAGGCGTCGGCTCCTTCCTACGAGGAGCTGCTGAAACAACTCACCACCCACCAACACGCCATCCTCATTGACCTGGGTCAGTTCTGCTTCTGCTGCTTCTGTTCCTTACTTCTCTATCGCCTTAGTCATTGTTAACATTCTGTAGGCTGTAAGGGGAGCACAGCTGTCAGTGTCCCCCACTTTCAGCTTGATCTGATTTGATTTATTCATTTATATATCGAGGATAATGGAATAAGCACTCTTGTGCTTTTGTACGTCCAGTCCCCGTGTGTATGCAGTTTTGTAAATGTCATCTGTTCCCACTGGCACATGATGGCCTTCTAATTAGCTCCTCTCAGCTGCTAATTATCCCAGCCCAGCCCAGCCCAGCTGTGGCCAGCAGGTGCTATTTATAGCAGGAGCTGACCACACGTGGACGAGGTTAAAGGAAGGAGCGCGCTAAATTTAGCACTCTTGACTAGGCCTTACTGAGTGATGCTGGATTTGTGCACAGTGGGAGGAGGTTTGCTTGGATGTGGACTTGCCCGATATGAAGAAGCACAGCTCACAAATCCAACATCACTGAATCAAGAGGGCTAAATTTAGCGTGTACCTTCCGTTTACTTATTCCAAGTGTGGCCACTTCCTGCTATAATTAGCACCAGCTGGGCTGGGATGGGAGGGAATAGATAGAACGGAAAGTAGCTGAAAGTTGGGGAAACTAACAGCTGTGGAGGGGTAGGGAGGAGGGGGGTGAGGGGGGGGGGGGGTGAGGCAGAATCAGGATTTGAAGCCCTCCAGGGTTAGTGGCTGAGAGAGCAGCTTCAGCAGGGAGGGTGTTCCAGTCTGATCATTATGGTCCTGGGGAAGAGAGATTTCTCTGTACAGCGTCCTGCAGTGTGGGAGGTGGTAGACTGCAGCGTCGAGCGTGGCTACCAATCGGATGGGTGACCGTTTGCGCGCCTTGGCTTCAGTACAGTTCCCCCAGTTCACCCAACTGTAAATGGGTACCTGCCCCCTCTTTAGGGTCAGGGAAGGTAAAGCAGCAAGGGAGAGGAGATGGGCGCCACCTCAATATGCTGACCCCTAGAGAAGCTGAGGTCTCTGACGCCTCGCTCCCCTACGACCACACAGGTTATGGGACACCTTTACCTTTACCTAGATTGCAGAGTGAGATTGTCGGGTTCCTTTTGGTGGGGACTGGTTGTGGGAGGGCTGTTTGCAGGTGTTGATTACCAGTGTTCCTTTGTGGTGTTTGTAAAAGTTAAGTAGGCGTGGTAGTTGGGTCCTTTTGTAACAGTCACCTGCTCTTTACTCCCTCTCCACACTGCTGATTGTCTCCCTTGACTTTCCCAGTGCTCTGCATGGGTTAAGAGAGAGAGGGAGAGAGAGAGAGAAAAATGAATGTTATTGTGTAAACGCTTTATGATCTTTCAGATTTCGTTTTTTAGAAGGCTAACATGCCTGTCTGTGTGTCTGCCTGACTGCCTGTGTGTGTGTGTGTGTGTGTGTGTGTGTGTGTGTGTGTGTGTGTGTGTGTGTGTGTGTGTGTGCGCCTGACTGCCTGCCTGTGTGCCTGCCTGCCTGCCTGCCTGACTGTCTGCCTGTGTGTCTGCCTGAATGCCTGCCTGCCTGCCTGCAGGGAGACAGAGTATGTATACATGGAAGTGCATGTTAGCACATTAAAGTGCATGTTAGCACACATGGAAGTGCATATATATATATATATACAAATACACACACATACTTCCTGCCTGTGTGTATAGATATATATACATGCACTTCAATGAGTGCTAACATGCACTTCCATGTGTACATACATGTTTTGTATACATACCTGCGTGCGTGTCTGCAGGTCGCACGTTCCCGGGTCACCCATACTTTGCCAAGGCGCTGGGTGCGGGGCAGCTGGAGCTGTTCAACCTGCTGAAGGCCTACAGTCTGCTGGACACCGAGGTCGGCTACTGCCAGGGCATCAGCTTCATCGCTGGCATCCTCCTAATGCATGTACGTTCCCTCTGGCTGTCTGTTTGTCTGTCTTGGCTGTCTGTGTGTCTGGTTTTTTGTCTGTCTGTCTGTCTTTCCATTTGTCTGTCTTTCCGTTTGTTTGTCTGTCTTGTTTTTGTCTGTCTGTTTATTTGTCTCTCTGTTTGTCTACCTGTCTGTCTGTCTGTCTCTCTTTCTCCCTGTCTACCTCACTTTCTCTCTTTCTCCCTGTCTGTCTCTCCCTGTCAGTACCTCTCTTTGTCTGTCTCTCTTTCTCCCTTTCTTCCTGTCTGTTTCTGTCTTTGTCTGTCTCTCTTACTCCCTGTCTTTCTCCCTGTCAGTCTCTCTTTCTTCCTATTGGTCTCTCTTTCTCTGTGTCTTCTCTCTGTCCCCCTGTCTGTGTTTCTTTCTCCCTGTCTGTCTCTCTTTCTCTGTGTCTCTCTTTCTCCCTGTCTCTCTTTCTCTGTGTCTTCTCTCTGTCCCCCTGTCTGTGTTTCTTTATCCCTGTCTGTCTCTCTTTCTCTGTGTCTCTCTTTCTCTGTGTCTTCTCTCTGTCCCCCTGTCTGTGTTTCTTTATCCCTGTCTGTCTCTCTTTCTCCCTGTCTCTCTTTCTCTGTGTCTTCTCTCTGTCCCCCTGTCTGTGTTTCTTTATCCCTGTCTGTCTCTCTTTCTCCCTGTCTCTCTTTCTCTGTGTCTTTTCTCTGTCCCCCTGTCTGTGTTTCTTTATCCCTGTCTGTCTCTCTTTCTCTGTGTCTCTCTTTCTCTGTGTCTTCTCTCTGTCCCCCTGTCTGTGTTTCTTTCTCCCTGTCTGTCTCTCTTTCTCTGTGTCTCTCTTTCTCCCTGTCTCTCTTTCTCTGTGTCTTCTCTCTGTCCCCCTGTCTGTGTTTCTTTATCCCTGTCTGTCTCTCTTTCTCCCTGTCTCTCTTTCTCTGTGTCTTCTCTCTGTCCCCCTGTCTGTGTTTCTTTATCCCTGTCTGTCTCTCTTTCTCTGTGTCTTCTCTCTGTCCCCCTTTCTCTCTTTTTCCCTGTCTCTCTTTCTCCCTGTTGGTCTCCCTTTCTCGTCTGTCTCTCTTTCTCCCTGTCTGTCTCTCTCCCTCTCTGTCTCTCTTTCTCCCTGTCTGTCTCTCTTTCTCCCTCTCTGTCTCTCTCCCTCTCTGTCTCTCCCTCTCCCTCTCTGTCTCTCTTTCTTCCTGTCTGTCTGTCTTTCTGTCTGTCTGTCTTCCTGTCTGTCTCTCTTCCTGTCACCCTGACTTTCTTTCCCTGTCTGTCTGTCTCCCTGTCTGTCTCTCTCTCCCTGTCTGTCTCTCCCTGTCTCTCTCTCCCTGTCTGTCTCTCTCTCCCTGACTCCCTGTTTACTTGTTGGCGGGCGAACATCTTAACCGTTCTGTGGAATGAAAAGCTTTTGGAATGTGTAGTCATTGAACTGATGAGTGTGTGTGTGTTTGTGTGTGTGCGTGTGTGTGCGCACATCCGTGCATGTATTGATACAACCTGATGGTTTCTCTGCCTGCCCCCCCCCCCCCCCTCAGATGGAGGAGAAGGCGGCCTTTGAACTGACGCATCACCTGATGATGAGGCTGAACCTGAGGAAGCAGTACTGCCCCAACATGATGGCTCTGCAGGTAAACAACAACACCCCCCCCCCTCCACCCTTTGTCTTGACCCTCTCTCTCATCATCATCATCATCATCATCATCATCATCATCATCATCATCCTCCTCCTCCTCCTCCTCCTCCTCCTCCTCCTTTACACCCAGTGGTGTGTAGGTAGGGCAGCAACAAAGTCTTTCCACCCCTGCCTATCCTGAGCCAGCCTGGCCAGTGAACTCTCTCTCTGTTCTCCTGTCTTTCACATCACTCTTTCCCTATCCCTGGGTGATGGACACAGCCTGGTGGTTAGAGTGACGCGCTCGTGATCTGCTGACTTGGGTTCAAATCTCGTGCAAGAGGATTTTTCCTCTGATTTTAACGTCAGTGCTGACTCCACTCTCCCTCAAAAGTCTTTCAGATGAGACTGTAAACAGAGGTCCCATGTGTGAACACACGCAGAACGTCTAGCGCACATGTTTTAAAACCCGTTCAGCTTTTCGGAAGAGTAGGCCATTGTGTGGCAGTGAAATCTGGTGACAGAATGTACATAGGGACTGGATGTAAACAAGTACACGAGTGCTTATTCCATTAAGGGACTGGAAGTAAACAAGCACATGAGTGCTTATTCCATTATCCTTAGAATAAAAGAATAAATAAATAAATAAATATTTTCATATCCATCCTCTTTTTCTCAGGTGTTGACCACCCCCACCTATTTTTCAGTATATTTTTGTGTGGATTCGAGCTAACTAATTCATCTTTGTATTTACCCATTCTTGCATCGTTTCTCAGCCTTTCTGCCAGAATTAAAAGTGTCGGATATTTTTAACTTCTTGTTGATGGTGTTGGGCATTCCTTAACTTAACAGCCTCTGTGTGTGTGTTGTGTGTGTTTTGTGTGTGTGTTGTGTGTGTTGTGTTTATTTTTTTTGTGTGTGTACATGTGTGTGTGTGTGTGTATTTCAAGGATAATGGAATAAGCACTCATGCGTGCGTGCATGCGTTTGTGTGTGTGTGTATGTGTGTGTGCATGTGTGTGTGTGTGCATGTGTGTGTGCATACACGTGTGTGCGTGCTTATCTTTTTTTATTTTGAGGATAATGGAATAGGCACTGATGTGTGTGTTTGGGTGTTGTCTTTGTTATTTTGAAGATACTGGAATAAGCACTGATGTGTGTGTGTGTGTTATCTTTTATATTTCAAAGATACTGGAATAATCACTGATGCATGTGTGTACCTGTGTGTGTGTGTACCAGGTGAAGCTGTACCAGCTGATGCGGCTGATCCACGACCACTACAAGGACCTGTACACTCACTTTGAGACGCACGAGATCGCCCCCGCCCTCTACGCCACCCCCTGGTTCCTCACCCTCTTCGCCTCACAGTTCCCCCTGGGATTCGTCGCCCGCGTCTTTGGTAAACAACATGGTGTCTCTCTCTCTTTGTTTCGGGTTTTTTTTGGGTCAGAGCAGACAACACAGCTGTCAGTTTCCCCCACTTTCAGCTCCTCTCAGCTGCTAATTATCCCATCCCATCCCAGCCCAGCCCATACTATTTATAGCAGGAGCTGACCACACTTGCACTAGGTAAAAGGAAGCAGCGCGCTAAATTTAGCACTCTTGACTAGGCCTTACTGAGGGATGTTGGATTTGTGCACGCGCATACACAAAACACACAACATGGAATAACAAAGAAAACTTCTCTTCTCTCCTCTCTCCTTACTCCTCTCTTCTCCTCTCCTCTCTTCTCCTCTCCTCTCTTCTTACAAGAAACTGGTCTGCAACAAGGAAACCATGTAAGTCACAATCTCTCTTCTTCCCTTTTAATCGTGGCTTGTGCAAGTTTGCACCCCTAACACGCTAACACAAGATAAATTTGTGATGATCCAGGTGGCATGTGGCACAGAGGAGAAGAGAAGAGAGGAGAGGAGGGAAGAGGAGAGGAGAGGAGAGAGAAGAGGAGAGGAGAGAAGAGGAGAGGTGAGGAGAGGAATGGAGAGGAGAGGTGAGGAGAGGTGAGGAGAAGAGAGCAGAGGAGAGGAAAGGAGAAGATGAGAAGAGAGGAGAGGAAAGGAAAGGAGAAGAGAAGAGAAGAGAATTCTCGAGAAGAGAGGAGAGGAGAGGAGTAAGGAGAGTAGAGGAGAAGAGAGGAAAGGAAAGGAGAAGAAAGGAGAACAAGAAGAGAAGAGAGAATGTAATGGCGTGGTGGGTGGCTGTGTTGTGTGCAGACATGATCTTCATCCAGGGCCCTGACGTGATCTTCAAGGTGGCCCTGATGCTGCTGGGCAGCCACAGAGAGCTCATCCTGCAGTGCGACTCCTTTGAGTCCGTCGTCGACTTCCTCAAGACCACGCTGCCAGAGATGGCCCACGTGCAGATGGAGAGAGTCATCAACCAGGTGAGTGAGTGGGGGTGTGGGGGGGGGGGGGGGTTTGTGTGTGGGGGGGGGGGGGGGGGGGTTGGGTGGGGGTTTATGTGTGGGTGTGTTGTGTGTGTGTGGGGGGGGGGGGGTTGTGTGTACGGGGTTGGGGTGGGGGTTTGTGTGTGTGGTGGGGGTGCAGGGGTGGGGGTTTTGGGTGTGTGTGGGGGGTCTGTGTGTGTGAGTGTGTGTCTTCATTTTAACGTCTATCCACTGAAAAGTGATTTTAGACAAGTGATTGGGAAAAAAAAAAAAAAAGGTCGGTGTGTTTGTGTGGACTTGTGAAAAAAACAAAAACAACAAAAAAGGTCTAACCATCAGAAACTGCTTGAACTATACTACAAAAAGATAACAAATAGAAGCAAAGTGAACTTGAGGAAGATAAATGCTACAATGTGTGTGTGTGTGTGTGCGTGTGACTGTGTGTGACTGTGTGTGTGACTGTGTAACTCTATGTGTGTGTGAGTGTGTGTGTGTGTGTTGTGGTGTTGTGTTGTGTGGTGTGTGTGTTGTGCGTGTGTGTGTGTGTGTGTGTGTGTGTGTGTGTGTGTGTGTGTGTGTGTGTGTGTGTGTGTGTGTGGTGTGTGTGTGTGTGTGTGTGTGTGTGTGTGTGTGTGTGTGGTGTGTGTGGTTGTGTGTGTGTGTGTGTGTGTGTGTGTGTGTGTGTGTGTGTGTGTGTGTGTGTGTGTACATGTATGTGCATGTGCATGCATGCACGTGCATGTGCTTGTGCTCTGCTGACCCGGGTTCAAGTCTTGTTCAAGGGGATTTTCCCCCTAGAGTTAACATCATTGCTGACTCCACTCCTTCCAAAAGTCCCTCGGATGAGACTAGAAACAGAGGTCCCATGTGCAAATACACGCAAAACACCTTGTGCACACATTAAACCTGTTCTGCTTTTTTGAAAGAGTAGGCCATTGTGTGCCAGTGGGAACCAATGACAAAATTGACAAAAACTGCATACATACAGGCACTGGAATTTTAAAAAAGCACATGAGTGCTTATTCCATTATATTGGAAATAGATAAATAAATAAATGGATGTATTGTCTGTTATGGGACACCTTCACCTTACCTTTTTATTGTCTGTATGTATGTCTAGGGGGCAGGATAGCTCAGTGGTCAGAGCGCTCGCTTTCCCCCAATCAAGTTACGTAGCATCAAACGTAGTTACCAAGTGGATGGGTGACGGTTTACACGCCTTGGCTTCAATACAGTCCCCCAGTTCACCCAGCTGTAAATGGGTACCTGCCCTCTTTAGGGTCAGGGAAGGTAAAGCAGCGAGGGAGAGGAGATGGGCGCCACTGCCCTCAATATGCTGGCCCCTAGAGAAGCTGAGGTCTCTGATGCCTCGCTTCCCTACGACCACATAGGTTATGGGACACCTTTACCTTACATTTATTGACTGTTATGGACACCTTTACCTTACCTTTTATTGTCTGTTATGGGACACCTTTACCTTTTATCTATACTTTACCTTTTTACCTATGTATGTATGTATGCACACAGGTTATGGGAAACCTTTACCTTTCTATCTATACCTTTACCTATGTATATATGCACACATACCTTTACCTTTCTATCTATACCTTTACTTTTACCTATGTATATATGCACACACACCTTTACCTTTCTATTTATACCTTTACCTTTACCTCTACACACTCACACAGGCCTTTGAACTGGACCTGAGCCAACAACTGCAGCCTACGAGGTGGAGCACCTGGTGTTCAGCGAGGAGATGGTGTACTCCCCCCGCCCCAACCACCACCCCTCCTCCACCACACCCACCTCCACCTCCCACCCCGCCGTGGTAGCCCTGCAGCAGACGGTGCGACGCCTACGCCAGCAGAACCTGGACCTGGTGGAGAAGGTGCAGCGCGGCAACAGCCAGGTGCAAGGCCTGCAGATGGCCGCCCACGAACACCGCGTCAACGAGGACCGGCTCAAGGCAAGAGTGCAGGCGTTGGAGCTGGAGAGGGCGGCCCTGCTCAGCGCTGTCCACAACCTGCGGGCCCTCCTGCCCCCTGAACAACAGCAGCAACAATGTGATGACACCTCCCACCTCCTGCAGATGTCGTCGATGTCTAACACCGCTTCCTCGGGGGCTTTAGCGCGGCGAGGGGTGGGGAGGGAGGAGGAAGGGGGAGGGGGAGGTTTGCTGCCTCCTGGGGGGAGTGTGAAGGTGGGGGGTGGAGGGGGAGGGGGGAGGAGGAGGAGAGTCTGGCTGCCGTTGCTAGCGACACCACAGACACTGTGTGTGCCACCAGCAGTTCTTCCGATAGAGAGTGACGGCAAAGTTTGGTGGTTTTTTTGGTGTGTGTGTGTTGTGGTCGTGACATGAGACTTGTTGTTTGGTCACAGAAAGTCTACGTCATCTTGCTGTTTTTTTTGGGAAAGAGAGAGAGAGAGAGAGAGGAGAACAGAAAGATAAGCCATGTCTTTAGTTGTGTAGAGAATTGTGTGTGTACTGCCAGTCGCTTTCTTTTTTTTTTTTTTTTTTAAGCAAGCAAGAGAGAAGAGGAGAGAGAGAGAGAGAGAGCGTGAAATATGTGAACAGTAAAAGCAGCAAGAGAAAGAGAAAGGGAGCAAGCAAATGAAGAGAGAGAAAGAGAGGGATGTACTGCTGGCAGTTCAGAAAGACGTTTCAGAGAAAGACATATCATTGGCAGTTTGTCGTAATCAGGGAGAGTTGGGAAGATTTTTTTTTATTTCCCCAGAAAAAAAGTGTTTATTCCACAACACTGAGTCAGTATCATGCATATGGCTGGAAAATCATCAGATGAAAGATTGAAGTGCCACGCTGCTTAGAAAATGCATCAGCTAGAAAAGCTCATTGAACCAAATCATAAAAGATGTGCCTACGGTAGTTTGTGTGCAAGTCTTTTTCATCATGGCTGATTAATTTTTACACCACTGAGAAGTCATTCCATTTTTGTATCGGAGAGAGAAACAGGCTGTGGTTGTGTGTTTTGTAACAAGTACATCCTCAAAAGTTTTGTGGGGGGGGGGGGGGGGTTGGGTTGTTTTGTTGTTTGTTTTTTTTTACTTAGAAAAGCTGAATGATAGATTAATGTAAGAAGGTGGAGGGGGTAAAAATGAAGTGATTTTGTGTGTGTGTGTGTTGTGTAATGGAGAATGGTATGGATTAGGTGAGTAGTATGCACAGGCACTGGTTGTTGCCAGAGTGACAGAAGCAACAGTGAAAGGGGGCTGGAAGAGGACAACAGAAATGGCAGGTGATGGTTGTGCAATAGGGGTACCAGTTTTAGCTGGGGGGGGGGAGGGGGGGAGGTATTCATGCAGAAAGGTGGGAATATGAACAGTTGGGAAAAAAAAGAGGGGGTGTCTTCAGTGTGGGAAACCCTCATCCCTTCTTCACTGAAACTGTGACTGATGCAGGACTGTTTGTAGGGTTTGATAGCATTGGCACATCTCTATCAACACAGTTAAGTTTTGACATCATCTGTGGCACATCACTATCAACAACTTAACTACAGATGTTTTTAGGTTTGACATTATTGGCACACACACTGATACACACTTGACTACAGAATAGTTTTTGACATCAATTTGTGATGGCACATATATCAACACTTGACTACAGATTAGGTTTTGACATTGGTATTGGCACATCACTATCAACAACTTGACTACAGATTAGGTTTTGACATTGGTATTGGCACATCACTATCAACAACTTGACTACAGATTAGGTTTTGAACATTGGTATTGGCACATCACTATCAACAACTTGACTACACAATAAGTTTTGATGGACATCATTAATTTTAGTGACATCTACACTATTAAATTTCATTTAACCCTTTCATGGCTAGCCATTCTGTTTTTTTTTTCTGAAAATTACCAACACCAGCTATGTTTTCTACTAAACGCAAAGCTTATACCTGCATTAAAAAAAAACCAAAACGGGTAAAGAGGTGATCATGCACTGCGATTGACTAGCAGTCATACATAAGGGAATTCCTCAAGATACGATTCAGTCAGCTGGTGTTGGTTTTTTCTTCCTACTATAACAACACCGAGTATTTTAACAAAGAATCGTGACATCACTCATGTATGCTGCATTTCTGTGACGTGGGCATTAAGCTGTCAAATACTGCATCAAGGCTTGGCCGATTTCTCTGTTCACTTTGTGGTATGGTGCTGTCAGCACTGCAAGGGTTAAATCTATCTGTCCAGGTATGCTGAAAGGTGATTTGTGTGTTAAGTTCAGAAAACAGTTGTAGGCAAGAGGAGGAATGGTCACAGCGTTCCTTTCTGATTCTGGGTGAGGTAAGAGACCCCCTTCCTTTTCCACCCTCACCTAACCCATTGTCTTGCAGACCACTGAAGATTTTGCAACCCGCTTCCTCCAGGACACCAGGTGAAGTCAGTGTGTAGGGAACAGTGCCCGTGACTGTTGCTGCCCCAAAGTTATTGTAAAAGTTGTTTTATGAAATAATCTTTAACAATTCAGTATTTTTTATGAAATGGTTTTTAGCTCATAAGGAGTTGTTTTAAGGTTGTTTTTATGAAATGATTTGAAGTAATTAAGGAGTGGTTTTAGGGTTATTTTTATTTTTATAAAAATATTTTAATGTATTAAGGACTTGTTTTAGGTTATTTTTATGAAAATATTTTAATTTATTAAGGACTTTTGTTATTTAGATTTAATTTTTAAGATGAAATTTTAAAATTTTAAATTTTTTAAGGACTTTGTTTTTTAAGGTTATTTTTAATGAAATGATTTTAATTTATTAAGGACTTGTTTCAGACTATTTTTATAAAAAATATTGATTGTTCAGTTTTTTGGATTTTTGCCTGCACACATCTTGTTCTCAGCAGAGTTCAGATTGTCAGGGCAAACATGTAAGGCTGCTTTTAACTTGGCAATATGTGGAAATTCAGATTGAAAACAAAAAAAATTTTTTTTTTACTTCATAGAATATGGAATTGAAACATTGCAGTGGCTTCTTTTTCACACTAAATTCTTATGTTCTGAATGACATTGCACAAGTTGAATAGCTCAAGTCTCTCAATGAAAGAAAGAAAATCATGACGTTGTGGGAAACAACTGAAATCATTTATCTTTTGGAGAACCCCCCCCCCCCCCCAACTCTCAGAGTGAACAATCTGACTTCAATGGTAAAACCCTCCACAGCCACTTCATACAGAAAAGTTCGGAACAAATGTTATACAAAAAAAACCCAAGATCAGCCTGTAGAAAGAGCCAGTAACTCTATTTGCCCAGCACAATTTTCTCCCTTGCTTTTTCATCACTTCCTTCCAATTTCAAAGGATCAGTTAAATAAAAAAACAAATAACTGAAAAATGATTATTGCAAATTAGTTGATGAAAACAAGTCATTGATGTCAAGTCAGTTTGGTGTGAAAATAGTGTACAGTTTCTTTTTTTCATCCGTTACCTTGTGGAAATTTGGTAAAAAAAAAAAAAAAAAAAAAAAAAAGTATATGATATTATCAATAAAGTGTGAGATGCAGTGAAAGTCAGGCCACAAACCTGCTTAAAAAAACACACCACACACCGACCTGTCACATCACTTCTCATTGCCTGATTGTGATCGAGAAACAGGCCACACAGAACGAGCTGATATTAGATCATAACATCAATATGGTTTCTTACCCTAAAAAAAATGCAAGTCACACATTCTCAATCAGGAATCTTGACACACAGCAGTTGTGTGGTGTTTTGGTACATTTGTTTCTATCGGGAATGTTTGGACTGAGCAGTTGAGGGCATTTAAACACCTGCCCCTCCCCCTCCTTCCCCCCCCCCCCCCCCCCCCCCCCCCCCCCCCCCCCAACCTCCCTTTTTTCTGGTTTGCCTTTCGTTCTATGAAATCATGTGTAATGATTTTCCAATTTGATATTACAGATGATATTCAACCCAACCTTCAAATGAGCTTTATTTGGATCAGAAGTAAATTTTTGTGTACTTTCTTAAAAAATAAATATTTTAGGTTTTTGTGTTTTATATTGGGAGAAAGGGGGATACTCTTGTAAGATTTTAACTAATTTTTTATCATGTTATGATTGCCAAAACCATGTTTAACCCAGCGACAGGATTTAGTAGTAGTTGGTGTGCTAGGGGGTAAAGATGGTATGGTTACAATATTATTGTTACTGAATTCTTGTCTCACTCTCTCAGGATCACACAGATGGAGAAAACCTACAGTCGTGTCTCTATGTAAGGGTCTGGAATAATAAAGAATAAATGTCTAGCAGTTTCTCAGCCCTCATGTCACAAGTGTCAGACCACATGTGTGCACGCACACATGCATGTACACCCACATGCGTGCATGTGCGTGCACTTATGCATAAACACACGCAACACACACACACACACACACACACACACACACACACACACACACACACACAAAACACACACACACACACACACACACACACACAACACACACACACACACACACACACACACACACAACACACACACACACACACACACACACACACACCACACCACCCTCATCATTTCATAGCACAACTAAATCAACACAGAGAGCTCGATTCTTGCATTGCTTGTAGTGAGCTACTGATGAGTTTGGTCTTTAGGTTGAAACATTCTCAACGGCCTCAGCTATGAAAACATAGCAACAACGTGGAAATATGTCCCAAAAAGTACATCTTTTTTGTTGTAGTTTGATATAATTACTGATATTGTTCTCTTGATGTTTTGAGTGGTGGGTCTAAAGGCAGAGCTGCACATGAAGTAAATGCTCTTGATTTCTTTATTCCTTTTTGGTGGTGGTGTTAGGTTGTTAAGGGTTTTTTGTGTTGTTGTTTTTTTTAAACTATTACAGTATTCCTTGTACTACATACCTTATTAGAAGATAATTGCAGCATACAGTAGTCTTCTGTAATACACAGTTCATTAAAAGACAATTACAGTTTTCCTTGTAATACATACCACATGAAAAGATAATCACAGTATGCAGTATTCCTTGTAATACATACCACATTAAAAAATAATTACAGCGTACAGTATTCTTCTGTAATACTCACCACATTAAAAGATAATTATAGTATTCCTTGTAATGCAGACCGCATTAAAAGATAATTACAGTATTCCTTGTAATACATACCACATTAAAAGTTAATTACAGTTTTTCTGGAGAAAATACTACTCTAAAAGATAACAACAAAAATACTCTCACACAGTATTCTTCGCAGTGAATACTACAGTAAACAACAATTACAGCTAACAAAGTAGTCTCTGGTAGTTTATACTACGCTGAGAGATGAAAACAACAAACAAACCACCAAGCGAACGAAAAACACCCACCCCCACCCACAGAAAGGTCTGGAACACACTTTTTTTTTTTTTAATAATGCTTTCCACACTGAAAGATAATCAGATAACTGACACACACAGTATTCTTCCGCGCTAAAAACGATAATTACAAGGTTACAGTATTACCCGTTCAGTTCTGTGTATCATAGACTTTTTTTTTTTGTTTTGGTGTGTATCTTAGACTTTACCTTATAGTGGTGAAGTAGACACAAGTGAACAATGCTTGAGTGGCATGGGAATGGTTCAGTTTTCTTATAGCGTCCGACAGAAAAGGGTCTTAAGGTCTGTGTCTGGACTAGAGAAAGGACTCGACAAATTCACGTCTTCATGAGATTCACACTTTCGAGCCCAGCGTCAGTATCAAGACTTTGGATGTGTTGTGTTACATACAGTCTGGTTTGGACCTTGTGAGGTTTTCTGTGTATATATATGTAATACATCAGAAAGTGAGATTCATGTCAGGAGCCGTCTTGATTTCAGGTTAGCGTTGTGTATCGTTGATATGTTTTCTTTTAATGACTTTGTGTTGTGTAGAAAAGAAGGAACTTGCTCATTGTTTTTGAATGTACGAGTTTTTGGTGGAAACATTGACATCAACTTGCAGGGACCAACGAATTTACTGCGCACGACTGTGTAGCTTAAAAATTTTTTTTAAGTATTGTGTTTTATGCTGCTTTATACTTGTATTTTAATGTTGTTTGTATATTGTTGATCTTTTCATGGACTGATTTTTTCCCTTGGCATAATGAAAACGATTTGGGTTTTTATATCATTCATTTGATGACTGAAGGAGGACATTTTGTAGCAGCTGTCAGCTGTATTTTGAACAGCACAGAAGAGATCTACAAAAAAACGTGTCATGTATGATAAACGTCATAATGGCAGAGCCAACTCTGATGTTTTAATCTGATAGTTTTACGGTGTCCTGACCACAAAACGGTCTGTATATGAGAATGAAATCTCTGACTTTGGTGTCCGACACTGAGCTGTCGGAGCCTTCTTCTTTGTCGAACACTCAGACAGCAACTCATATTGTCTGTCGTATAAGCGAAGATGCACCACCTGCCGTTAAACGCCTGACATGTCAGACCCAGCATACCCCACTTAGGCGTGGGAGAGCATCGTTATCTTTCAAGTCTTTCTGGAGAAAAAAGGCAGGAGAATGGACCAAGAAGGTAAAAAAAAAAGGGACACAGGAAGAAAAGGTACAAGACAGAAAGGAAGAGAGGGATAGAAAAGAGGGAGTTCCTGGCTCAGAATTTTGTGAAGTTGGGGATGCTATTTATACCAACAGAACCCCGACATCCCCAGGGGAAGGAGTTGAGTTGCTCCGTCATTGATGCTGCCTGCAGAGGCTGAGTGTTCTCATGTTGCTCCGTCATTGATGCCGCCTGCAGAGGCTGAGTGTTCTCATCTCATGGTTTTGGCTGGCTGTGCCAGAGAGCTGTTCCCTGTGCTGGACAGTCTGTTCTGAAGGGGCTGCAGAGCAAGATTATTATTTGTTGTGGATGTTGTTTTATGTTTGGATTTTTTATTGTGCCAGATGTTTTATATCGCTTCAGGTTTATACTGTCGTGTTTTGGCGTTTTTGGGAACAAAATGATTTACAGTAACTAAACGTGGATGATTTTTGTTTTGTTTTATTTTTTAGAACTTGATATTGTTATATTGTTTGAAGTGTCTGTGCCCTGTGTGTATGAGTGTGTGTGTGTGTGGTGTGTGTGTGTGTGTGTGTGTGTGTGTGTGTGTGTGTGTGTGTGTGTGTGTGTGTGTGTGAACTCACAAGCATGCATGCATGTTTGTGGTATGTGAGCATGTTTGAGTACCTGTGTATGCGTAGCAAGGGTTTCATAATGAACAAAAATTAGTGTGGAAGGGTGGCAGGTACATACATGTGTGCAATCTCTGAATTGCTCTGCTTTGACACTGGATTTTATATATATATATATATATATATATATATATATATATATATATATATATATATATATATATATATATATACACATCTATATCACTTTGCTGTCTAATGTTGTTACGGTTGTGTCGAAACAGTATTGTGTCAGTATAGTCACATAAAATTTCTGTGTTCAACATCCATGGATTGCCAAACTCATTTTCGATGTGTCATACATCCCCCTGTAACTTTACATTCATGTGTGTGGCCACATCTCTGTAGCAAGATCCTGTCCTGTCCCATGCTGTCCTGTCCCGTTCTGTCCCGTCCTGTCCTGTCAGTCATTGGTCACCAACGGTGCTGTCTTACCATCCAATCAGAGCTAGCCACGTCACATTTTATGTTAATGTGTATGTGATGTGTGTGTGTGTGTGTGTGTGTGGTGGTTGTGTGTGTGTGTGTGTGTGTGTGTGCCACATTGCTTTGAGGGGACGTTTCTGATGTAAGGGCATGTACACAATGTTCTGCAAACAGAGCTAAAGGGAATACTTTGTAACCTTTCCCTGTCTTTCTGTCTTTATTCTTTTATGTCGGAGATAATGGAATAAGCATTCATCTGCTTTTCTTTTTACATCCAGTCCCCATGTGTATGCTGTTTTTGTGAATTATGTCATCAGTGCCACTGGTTGCTGTGTGGTGATGGTGTATTTCTGTCTTAGAGACCCAACTCTTTCTTGTTTTATCGGGAAACTTTATCAGTTCAGAGAGCTTCGTACTGATGAAACTTTTTTCTTTTAACAACTTTGTTTTTTAAATCTCATGTGTTAAGAAGCATTACTCATTCTGTGACGAAAATGATTTTTTTTTTCTTTCTCTTTTTTGTTTTGCTGCCAGAAAGCGTAGACTGTTTTTGCTGCAGTTGTATCATAGTTGTGTGTGTTGGTGTGGTGAGTCACGACGCCAGAATTGTACAGGTTTTTTTATCTCTTTTGTGTGTGGTGCGATTAGTGACTTGTTCACAGTTGTCTGCTCTTTGACTTGCTGTTATGATTTTTCATCATTCTGTGAGTCGGTTGTGGACAGAATGATCAGATTTGTTGTTCGGGTTGTTGTTTTTTTAATATGAATATCAGCAAGTGATTGTTTATGTAGATAATCAGTTTTGGAGAAACAAGTGAATGGCAGTGTATTGTTTGTCTAGAAAATCAAGTTTTTTTTTTTTTAACTAGATGCCAGTGTGTGTGTTTATGTAGAATGATAGGGGGGGCAGTTGTTTTTATCCTGTCAGCTAGAGTGTGTGTGTGTGTGTGTGTGTGCTGTGGTGTGTGTGTGTGTGTGTGTGTGGTGTGTTGTGTGTGTGTGTGTGTGTGTGTGTGTTGTGTGTGTGTATGTGTGTGTCAGCTAGTTGTGGTGTGTTTTGTGTGTGTGTGTGTGTGTGTGAGAGAGCGTGTGTGTGTGTGTGTGTGTGTTTGCACGTGCGTGCTTCTGCTTCTGTTTTGGAGTTAGCTCACCGGGTTGTTAATTGATGAACATGTTCAGAGGAGTGTGTTTGCAGAGCATGGTTGTGTTCCATTTTATGGATGCGGAATGATGTCTCATTGAAATGTTGCTTCGCAAAAACAGTCTTTTAATCGCTTTTTTGTACAGATTCCTAAAGAAGATCTGTAAAAACAAACGCGTTACACTTTTTTTTTTCTTCAGTTGACCCCCCCCCCCTCTTAGACATGTGTGTTTAAGATCTTTTGTTATGGATATAAGTTCAAAAGTAGATGTATGGAAGATGTTGTATTTGTGAGAATCACAAAGAGCATTTTTAGATTATTATTATTATTATTATTATTATTATATTGGCATTCTTCTGTCTCAGAAGACTATAGAGTTGTGCTCTAGGTGAAAATTCTGGTACAGCGCGGTTGTGGCTGGCCAGTCAGACATGATGGTGTACGTTAATATCAAGGAGGATGTGTGTGTGTGTGTGTGTGTGTGTGTGTGTGTGTGTGTTGTTGTGTTAATGAAGAAAAACCCCTCCTAGCCATGCAGATATCTGAGATTGCTGTGAACAGGGTTTTTGATTTTATTGTTCAATACTTGTGTGTACAAAAAAAAAAAAAAGTCTATTTGGACGCGTCTGTACAAGCATCTTGGAGTCTGGCTGGAAAGAGATCGCCCTTGAAGATGACCAGCAGAGAGTGTTGCTGACTGGCCTTCAGGTCTCTGTGGACCACTCTTCCTCTCTTCTCTCTCTCTCTCTCTCTCTCTCTCTCTCTCTCTCTCTCTCTCTCTCTCTCTCTCTCTCTTCTCTCTCTCTCTCTCTCTCTTCTCTCTCTCTCTCTCTCTCTCTCTCTCTCTCTCTCTCTCTCTCTCTCTCTCTCTCTCTCTCTCTCTCTCTCTCTTTTTTTTTTTTTTTCTTTAACCACTCTCTGTGAGGTTCTGGTCTGGCTGTGTGAAGTGGATTTCTTTCAGAGATCTGTGAGAGATTCAGTGTGACTGACTACGATACTGACTGACTGATTGATTGATTGATTGATTTGGGTGTCATAGAGAGACTGATCTCTTCATCATCGCTCTTTGAGAACAAGATTTGGGTTATTTGTGTGGGTTTTTTTTTTTTAAAACAAGGCTTGGTTTATTTGTGTGGGTTTTTTGTGAGAATGGAGGGGGGGTGGTGGTGGTGGTGGTGGTGTGAGCAAGCCTGCAGTCATGAGAAGCAGTTTGCTGTTGATGTTTCCTGGTAGTCAGAACTGACTGAGTTGTCTGTAGTGTTCAGTTTGCCTGTGTTTTTCAGGTTTTTTTGTTCATTTGGTTGGTTGAAAAAATAAATAAACTGCTGCTGCCTGTTTGTGTGTTGTACTTTCCCCAAGACTTCTTACAGTGTGTTTTTTTCTGACATCATTACACCAAAATGTTTTTCAACAACGTCTTTTACATATTAATATTTTTCAATATATTTCCATAATGTTTTTTTCTGATTCTTCAGCCGATGTTTCTGTAATGTAAAGGTAACCACAATTTTCCCCTTCAGTGCTTGCAGAACTTTTTTTTTTTATATGTTTTTTGTTGTTGTTGGTTTACTTTTGGTGGGTTTTTTTTAATAGAAAAGTGTGTATGTGTCTATTAAAAAAGAAACATACTCAAGCCAAATAAACCAAGTGCTCAGCAAATGTGGGGGTTGTTGTATCTGCATCTCATCATAACCCTCAGCATCATTGTCATCATGATCATCATCACGTTTATCGTCGTCGTCTTCTGTTTTTTAATGTCCAGGGTCGAAATGCTGCCCAGTTTTGGGGACTTATCTGATTGTGGAAGAAGTTATTGTGGCTGTAAATAGACCAGTTTCTGTTTGTAAGCATGTTTACTGTGACTGTGTGCCCAAACTGACAGTTGTACCAGTTAGTGTTTTACAGCTGTGGGGTTTTTTTTGTGGTTTTTTTATTCATCACTGTGTGCTCAGAGACTTGTCACAGAGATCAGCTCCTGAATGTGTGTGTATGCTTTGTTCAAGTTATGTTTCTTGGGGTTGTATCCTTGTTATAATAATTATTCTTTTTATTTCAAGGATAATGGAATAAGCCCTCATGTGCTTTTTTACATCTAGTCCCTGTGTGTATGCTGTTTTGTCAGATTTGTCATTTGTTCTCACCGGCACACAATGGCCTACTCTTCCGAAAAACAGACCAGGTTTTAACATGCGTGCAAGATGTTCTGCGTGCGTTAGCAAATGGGACCTCAGTTTATAGTCTCATCAGGACTTTAGACTTGTGACTGTACCCATATGACTGTGTCCTTGTGACCGTGTCCATGTGACCGTGTCCTTGTGACCGTGTCCTTGTGACCGTGACCTTGACTGTGACCTTGTGACTGTGACCTTGTGACTGTGACCTTGTGACTGTGACTGTATTGTGACTGTGTCCTTGTGACGTGAGCCTGTGTGTGCCATTTTATTTTTCTCCATCCATGTTCACACACAAAAAACCCATATTGTCATGTATTGCCAATTCTGTGGTTGTGCAGTAATTTGAAGACACATGCTTTGTATGTCTCTCTGGCTGACTAGATTGTTTTGAGGACGTACGTACGGAACCTGTGTGTGTGTGTGTGTGTGCGCATGTGTGTGTGTGTGTGTGTGTGTGTGTGTGTGTGTGTGTGCACGTGTGTTTAATCTTCAGCCGGCGTATCTTGTTTCTGGGTGAATATCAGTGTATGTCCGTGTGTCTCTGTGTTCATACTAACCTAATCCTGGGTATCTGTTTGTGATTGAAGATAATTTTTTCTCTGTGTACCCGTGTCAGTGTGCCCGCTACAGCTGCCTGTGTGTGTTCCCCCCCAAGTCTGCTGCCTACATATCGGGGTTGATGGGGGCTCTCTCTGTAGCCTTTGCTGTATGCTATGTGTGCTTGGCTGCTGCATCTGAATAATAGTACCGTAAGCCAGTTAGCTTGTCAGTGTGCTTTTTTTTTCCCCTTTAGGGAGTGAAGCGAAGTAAGTGTGTGTGTACATTTTGCATGTTCCCTCAACGGTTGTGCAGCACAACTGGTATCTTGATTTCATTACTGCTTGATGGGGTCTTTTTTGTGTGTGTGGTCACAGGATGTCTAGGAATGTCTGGTGACAGTGTGTGCTGAGCAGGTGTGCGATGTGAGCTCTGTGAGAGGTGTCACGGAGACATTTGTCTGTCTGCCTGTCTGTCTGTCTGCTGCTGCTCTGTCTGTCTGTCTGTCTGTCTGTGTGTCTGTTGAAGAAGCTGTGCTGCATAACTGTCATGATTATATGCATCCGCTGGTCTGGAAGAGGGAACAGGATAATTATGTCTGTGGTCTGGACCAAATAATAAATCTCAAACGATTTTTTGATGTTTGTGGTGTGTGTGTGTGTGTGTGTGTGTGTGTGTGTGTGTGTGTGTGTGTGTGTGTGTGTGTGTGTGTGTGTGTGTGTGTGTGTGTGAGAGAGAGAGAGAGAGAGAGGGGGGGGGATGCTGTTGGGTCCTTCAGAATGAATAGCATCCCCATTTTCTACAAAGCCTGTGTTAGAAATTTCCACTTTTCTATCTCTCTCTCTTTGTTTCTGTCTTTCTCCTTACCGTTCTGTCATCTTTCATGCTTGTTTTCTGCCTTCCCAGCCCACTCTCCTGCCTTTTTTGAAGCAAATCTTTCCAAAAAATTTCTGTGTTCATTATGACATTTTGCTTTTCCTTTTTTTTCTTTTCTTTTTTTGTTTTTTTTTGGGGGGGGTCTGGTGACCAGGTAGTGATACTTAGACACTGAGATAGGCACAGGATGTTCATTCTGCAGTGGTGTTTGCCCATTTGGCGTTTTTAGTATATATTTTTGTACTTTAAAATAAAATAAATTTAGCAGAATAGCTGCTGTTAGGCGCCTAACAAGTCAGGCCCAGCACATTCGACTGGAAAAATTGGCAGGAGAATAGACCAAGGAGGTAGGGAATAGATAAGAAGGATGTAACAGGAAGAAAAGGAACAAGGCAGAAAGAAAGAGAGGGATAGAAAAGAGGGAATTCCTTGCACAGATTTTCCAGAAGGTGGGGATGCTATTTATAGTAACAGGCCCGCGGCATCCCCACTGGGGATATTGAGGATCATGAACTCACTTCGGACGGCGAGTTTCCTCCCTTGCTTATGGTTTAAACGTCATTAGATTGGATTGGGTTGTATACCACTTTAAGCCACAGCAGATTTTTCTGTGTGAAATCCGGCTGCTCTCCCCAAGAAAAGAGTGTCACCGCAAGAGCAGCGCCACCCTTTTTTTTTTCTCTTCCTGTCTGCATGTGTATCTTTTTTCCTGCCAGAGTGGCTTTTTTCTACAGAGTTTTGCCAGACAACTCTCTCTTGTTGCCTTGGGGTTACTCATGTGCGCTAAATGTGTGTTGCACGTGGAACATGGGTTTATTGTCTCATCTGAAAGACTTGCACCCAGACCACCACTCACGGTCTAAGGGATGGAGGAAAAGTTTCGGGCCCAAGCGGGGATTAAACCACTACAGACTTCCGATCTGGACTTTGGCTTTCTAGGCAGTTGCGTTACCTCTGAACCACCTATCCACTCTGTCATTGAGACACAGATGCATGTGCATGTGAGAACACTCACTCACTCACTCACAACACACACACACACACACACACACACACACACACACACACACACACACACACACACACACGTACTTATGTACACTACACACACACACACACACACACACACACACACACACGTACCTATGTACACACCATACACAACACACACACACACACACACACACACACCACAACACAATAATAATAATAATAATAATAATAGTAATAGTAATAATAATAAATGGAATTTATATAGCGCTATATCTTCCAAAAAAACAAATCAAAGCGCTTAACGACCAACACACACACTCAACACAACAACACAATGCAACACAACACTACACACTACAAACTGGGGGAGAGGGGAGAAGAAGGGGGGGAGGTAGAGAGTAAAGGAGCCATGGGTGTGATGAAGGGGTGGAGGTGGTGGGGGGGGGGGGGGGGGGGGTGAGGTGACAACAGGAAAACCAGCAGAAAGCTGAAAGCCACAGGAACACAAACAAGGTGTAATGTGTCACACCAGACATAACGGACAAATAATAATAATGATGATAACAACAACAACAACAATAATAATAATAATAATAATAATGATAATCACCTCACTGTAGACAAGTGTT
>CM060326.1:3325449-3340449 GCA_030674155.1 Stramonita haemastoma | reverse complement strand
CAAAAGCGAACTTGCATCTCAGGGAATTGGGGATGTGCATCGTGACTCTCTAGCATATCTCTTCCTTTCAACGTTTTGTTTTAATTTATTTATTTTTTTATTGGTCATGGAGCGTAGGTTCAATGAGGGCAGAAATAACCGCCACCTCGGCAGAGCTGCCTTACCGGGGAAGAGGATAAATATAGGTAAAGGGAAAGGTGTCCCATAACCTATGTGATCGCAGAGGAGCGAGGCGTCAGAGACCACAGCTTCTCTAGGGGCCAGCATAGTGAGGGCGGCGCCCATCTCCTCTCCTTCGCTGCTTTACCTTCCCTGACCCTAAAGAGGGCAGGTACCCATTTGCAGCTGGGTGAACTGGGGGGACTGTACTGAAGCCAAGGCCTGCAAACGGTCACCCACCCAACTGGTAACCACGCTCATGCTGCTTAACTTGGCTGGGGGAAAGCGAGCACTCTGACCAGCCAGCCAGCCATCCCCTGGCCACGTCGCTCCAGCGTGGGATTACGGGTTGCTTACGGCAACCACTCGGCAGCAGAGAAATGAGGAGCTGGGCAAAGAAGGCGTGATGGGGAGCTGATGATAGAATTAAAATCCCATTGACAGAAGAGGACAGTCCACAGAAAAAGGGTGGGTGAGAATGGAGATGAGGAAGACGTGACGATGAAGGTGTAACTAGAGATTTGACTGACAGAGTTTCTGGAAAAAAAGGCAGGAGAATGGACCAAGAAGGCAGAAAACAGATGAAGAAGAATGACAAGTAGAATAGAAACCAGGCAGAGGTAAAGAGAAGGACAGAGAAGAGGAAATTTCTTTCACAGAACTCCGAGAGGGTGGGGATACTATTTATACAGACCCCCCCCCCCACACACACCCCTTCTCCTGGTATTCTCAGGGAGTGTGGAGAGGGGAGGTATATCAACAACACAACATGTTTAGGTCATTACCACCGAGTCTGAAGTCAGTTCCTTGGTTTCACGTTACCTGGTCACTTAATCTTCTTAGCACCCCACCCCACCCTTACCACCACCACATCATTTATTCATTGCACCCCCCTCCCCCTTCCCACCCCCTCTCCATCCACCCAAACCTGTCCTGGCAATTCTTTTTCTGTCTGGCATCAAAGCAGACGGGGCGTTAGAGATCAATATCTCAGCGGAACATCACAGCGCGCACTGTATGCAGAGCAGCGTGGGGTGGGGTGGTGTGGTGTGGGGTGTGGTGTGGGGTGGTGGGTGTGGTGTGGTGGTGTGGTGTGGTGTTGGTGTGTGTGGTGTGGTGGCGTGTGGTGTGGTGTGGTATGGAATGGTGCGGTGGGGTGGGGTGTGGGTGTGGTGTGGTGTGGGTGGGTGTGGGTGTGGTGGGGTGGGTGGGTGTGTGGGGGTGTGGTGTGGGTTGGTGTGTGGTGTGGTGTGGTGGGTTTGGTGGGGTGTGGTGGGTGTGGTGTGGTGGGTGTGGGTGTGGTGTGGTGGCGTGTGGTGGGTGGGGTGTGGTGTGGTGTGGTGTGGTGTTGGTGTGTGTGGTGTGGTGGCATGTGGTGTGGTGTGGTGTGGTGTGGTGTGGTATTGCCTATTCTTCCCATCTGTCTAACTCCGTCATTACCGCTTTTGATGGCTGTGTGGCTTTGTTCCCCTTTGGTGTCTCTGTCTATTTAATACTGGGGTGATTACAGGATTTCTTTCCAGCAGCGTGTGTGTGTGTGGGGTGTGTGTGTGTGTGTGGTGTGTGTGTGTGTGTGTGTGTGTGTGTGTTGTGGTGTGTGTGTGTGTGTGTGTGTGTGTGTGTTGTGTGTGTGGTGTGTGTGTGTGTGTGTGGTGTGTGTGGTGTGTGGCGTGTGTGCGTGTGTGTGAGCGTGTGTGCGTGTGTGGTGTAGCGTGTGCGTGTGTGTGGAGCGTGTGTGTGTGTGTGTGAGTGTGTGTGAGTGTGTGCATTTGTGTGTGAGCGTGTGTATGTGTGCGTGTGCGCGTGTGTGTGTGTGTGTGTTGGGGGGGGGGGGGGGGGTGTGTCAGTTTTCATTTTTCTTTTAATCTTTTATTTAGAGGATAATGGAATAAGCACTCATGCACTTTTTTAAATTTTTACATCGAGTACCCTGTGTGTATGCAGTTTTGTCAATTTTGCCATCCACTTCCACCAGCACGCAATGGCCTTCTCTTCCGAAAAGCATAAGGGGTTTTAACGTGTGCGCAAGATGTTCTATTGTTTGAAAATTTGCTCGAAAACAGACAGGAGAGTGGACTGGGATGGCAGAAAATAAGCAAGAGAGATGACAGAAAGGTAAGGAGAAAGACAGATACAAAGAGAGAGATAGAAAAGTGGAAATTTCTTGCACCAAATTTCCAGAAGGTGGGGATGCTATTTATATGAAAGAGCCCCTCACATCCTTACAGGGGCAGAGATTCACTTGGAAACGAGTGAACGTTAGATTTACACCAAAACCAACAACAACCACACAGAAAAGAAATAATCCAAAACAAAAACTCAAACCCCTCACTTAAAAAAACAGCAACAAACCAACCACCAACCCATCAACCCCACCACTTTCACACTGAATTGTAAACCATCCACTACGTTCTGTAAAAAGAACAAATCTCCTTTAATTTCCTCAAAAAACAGATAACAATATGTCTTTGAATAGACAAAAGAGAAGAATAAAGGAATAAAAAAAACAAAAAACAACAAATTTCCCCCACTGCCATGATTATAGGTTATGGTTAGTTCCTCTTCACAACAGAAATTAATTATGTCACATGGACTTAAAAACAATACCAGGAAGATATAGTCTATGAAAGGACAACATGGACGTTTGAAAACTAATAACAATACACATCTTGTATGTCATTTTACCCAAACTGGGTAAGGTTAAACCATTCGAGTGCGTTCAGGTGCTTTAGATTTTTGAAAAAAAAGTCAGTTTGCATCTAACATAACAAAAAATCATCAAAGTACCTATTATTGTTATTTTTTTTAATCCTGAAAAAGGCATCTAGTGTTTACATTAACACATGGGCAAAGAACAAGCGATTGTAAAAATGATGCAGAATGTTTATTAGTTTATGTATTTATTTATTCATTTATTGTATTATTTATTTATTCATTTTATATCGAGGAAATGGAATAGGCACTCTTGTGCTTTCTTTTTTTTTTTACATCCCGTAAGGTCATTAGGTAGTAAGGTATTAGGCCTGAAATACAGTCTAACGATTTTTGGAAAGGAAAATACCTCCCCCCCCCCCCCCCTGCCTGTTTAGCAAACAGGTGAATGATTAGAAATGCAGTAGATTAATAATTTACACTATGGTGTCTTCAATGGTTGGCAGTCTCTTATTTTCATGTTCACAGCATTTGTTTACGGCATCAACTGCAACCTCTTTTCAATGGACGATACCAAATAATGTATTGTTTAAATGCGCATTCCACACTATTTTCACTGAGTTTCAGTGCATGATACCAATTAAAAAAAATTCTATGTTTTTATTGTGCAATGTTAGGTATTTTTACGAGTTTTCGATGGCACAAAGTGAATAATTTTTTCGGTTGTTTTTGATACATAATATCAAACTATTCTTAACAGTTTTCAATATACAATATTGAAGCATTTTAATAGAAATATTTTCACTGTTAAACATAGAGGTACTTTCAATTGTTGTCAATGCACAATATGAAAGTATCTCAACTAGTTCCAACGGCTATGAAAATTTCAGCTGTTTCCAATCGCCGATATCACCGTATTTTCATTCTTGTTGACGCACAATATCAAAGTATTTTAACTTGTTTCAGTGAGCAATACCGACATTTTTTGTTGTTTGTTTTCAATGGCTGTCATCAATGTCTGGTCAAATGCTTTCAATCTGCAACTTGAAATAATTTTTCATCGCTTTCACTGCACAATATCAAATCATTTTCAACTGTTGCCAATGCAAAACATCATGGTTTAAAAAACAATTCTTTTCAATGTGGAACACCCTCGTATTATCAACAGTCGTCAGTAAGTGATATCAAAGCATTTTCCATTGTTTCAGCTCTTTTTAGCCAGCTCTCCCAAAGTGTTGAATTCCAAGTTATTTTTTTTCTTTTAGATCAGGTCTTTGTTGCTAACATTAGAATGGTACATACTATTCAGAAACAATGAATACTGTGCGTAGATACTGTTTGATTGTTGGCGTATTTGTTTGTTTGTTGTTGTTGTTGTTTTTTTACTAATCAAGCCCCCCCCCCCCCCTCCCAAAGATCTGAAGATGTATATAAATCAAAGCAGTTTCTGTAACTTTTCTACGTGATTTAAGAATCACCATCTAGTTGAAGTACATTTTATCGAGGGTGTGTGTTGTGGTGTGTGTGTGTGTGTGTGTGTGTGTGTGTGTGTGTGTGTGTGTTGTGTGTGTGTGTGTTTTTTGGTGTGTGTGTGTGTGTGTGTGTGTGTGTAGTGTGTGTGTGTGTGTGTGTGTGTGTGTGTGTGTGTGTGTGTGTGTGTGTGTGTGTGTGTGTGTGTGTTTGGTGATGTGGTGTGTGTGTTGTGTGTCTGTGTGTGTGTGTGTGTGTGTGTGTGTGTGTGTGTGTGTGTGTGTGTGTGTGTGTGTGTGTGTGTGTGTGTGTGTGGTCATGTGTGTGTGTATGACTATTTGTATGCGTGGATGTGCAGTATGTGCGTATCAGAATCGGAATAAGACATTATCTATTGTCATGAAATGTACAGAAACATTGTGGACGCAAAGATATAAACTCATCATAATTAAACACAGTTGAGCATATTGTAGATGCATACATTCATAAATGATCTATATGAATATACATATCCAACATAATATATATATATATATATAATATATATATATATATAATAAGTATTGCTCAATCAGGCCTTTATCGGTGATCTTTTTCACAAGTATAAGTGCTTATCTAACGAACATGATGACAGGAGCAGATGATGCTAAAGGAACTAGATATGAGCAAGGTACATTGCTGAATCAGCAGCTATCCACTCTGACAGAACAAGGACGTGTCCTGGTCTGGTGTCCTAGTTCACAGGCAGGGTGAACAAGACACGATATCTCCACCTTCGGGTGGATGAAAGTTGCTTCCAAAGATATGTGTGAATTTCTTTTCCATTCAAAATAAAAATAATCGTGTGTAGCAGGTCAAACCGCTCCCCCTCTTTCCCCCTCAAAAAAAAGCAGAAACACAAGTAAATCAACATCTTAAGGTTAAAACCACATTCTCCCCCCCCCCCAACCCCCGCCTGTCCCCCCCCCCCCCCCCGAAAATGCAAACAAAACACAAAACTAAAAACCTACCCAAAGCTAAATAGCAGAAACAAACTAACAAACATACCCCTTCCCCACCCCCTAAACAAACCAACCAAAAACACACCCAAAAAATGAGAAAAAAGGGTATTTTCTGAAATCTGTACATTTTAGATAAAAAGAAAAAAAAGTTCAATCATTCGTGACAAAGGTTTTTTATTAAGAAAAAAAGGATTACAGTATTTTACAATTTTGTATCACAGTCTTTCTTGCAAGTTTAAGATTACATTTTTTTGAATTTGCAAGTTTAAGATTATGTATTTTTTTCATTTGCTTCCTCAGTGAAGTGACAACAATTGACAAAATCATAGCTGATATATATATATATATATATGTAAATTCATTACAATTTTTGTTCCCCTGTCTAAAATTTGAGGATGGGTTTTGTTCGACACCAAAGATTAAAGATGGACACGTGGTTATTATCTTAGTCTGACTGATATGTACAACTTTTAACAATTATTTCTTTTCTTGTTTTCCAGTATCGGCCCTAAAACACAAAGGCTCAGTCAGTGACCCGAAATAATGTGGAAAGGGGTCAGACTGTTTCATCAGGAACAGGACAACCTGCAGCAAATATCAAGCCCACAAACAAACCAGCAAAATGCTGAACAGACTCTGAACAGAGAACACGATCACAGCTTGGAATACACGCCAGCACACACTACAGCAAAAAGTAAGAGTCATAAAAAGAAAAAAAAGAAAAGTGCGAGTCTGTCTAGCCTTTCCTCCAATGTGCAGAATGAGGATTTTTGTGTGGTGGGGGTGGGGGGTGGGGGTGGGGGTAAGCGAATACCCCAGAAACAAAATCCTGCGTACCTCCCCTCCTTTCCTTCTTCCTTCCTTCTTCCCTCCCTTCCTTCCATCCCTCCCTTCCTTCCTTCTTCTCTCCCTTTCTCCCTCCCTCCCTTCCTTCCTCCCTTCTTTCCATCCCTCCCTTCCTTCTTAACATCTACTGTCCTCCCTCCCTCACGGCTTGTTGGTGTTCTCCTCCTCGTTGACGATGGCACTTCCTTCCTTCCTTCCTCTCTCCCTCCCACCTTCCTTCCTTCTGCCCTCCCTTCCTTCCTTAATTCTTCTTCCCTCCCTTCCCCCCCCCCCCCCCCTCACGCCTCGCTAGTGTTTTCCTCCTCGGTGACGATGGCCCTTCCTTCCTTCCTTCCTTCCTCTCCCTCCCTTCCTTCCTCCCTTCCTTCTTAACGATCTATTGTCCCCCCTCCCTCCTTCACGCCTTGTTGGTGTTCTCTTCCTCGATGAGGATGGCTCTTCCTTCCTCTTCCTTTCTCTCTCTCTACCTCCCTTCCTCCCTCTTCCTTCCCTCTCTCTCCCCCTCCCCCCCTCACGCCTCGCTGGTGTTCTCCTCCTCGATGAGGATGGCTCTTCCTTCCTCTTCCTTCCTTTCTCTCTCCCTCCCTTCCTCCCTCTTCCTTCCCTCTCTCTCCCCTCCCCCCCTCACGCCTCGCTGGTGTTCTCCTCCTCGGTGACGATGGCTGTCTTGACGTTGGTGGCGGCCATCTTGATGTGGGCGAGGAGGGAGGTGAGGTCCATGAGGACGAGGCCCCCGAACACCACCACCATCAGCGTGACCCCCAGATAGCCGATACTGGTGGAGGAGGTCCGCTTGTCCGGGGCGCTCTCTTTCTTCCGGATGGTGGCTGACAGCGTTTCCTGGGAGAGTGGAGTTAATTTGTTTGTTTAGTTAGTTGTTTGTTTGTTTGATTAGTTAGTTAGTTAGTTAGTTAGTTAGTTAGTTAGTTAGTTAGTTTAGTTTAGTTAGTTTAGTTAGTTAGTTAGTTTAGTTAGTTTAGTTAGTTAGTTAGTTAGTTAGTTAGTTAGTTAGTTAGTTAGTTAGTTAGTTAGTTAGTTAGTTAGTTAGTTAGTTAGTTAGTTAGTTAGTTAGTTAGTTATAGTTAGTTAGTTAAAAGTTTAAGTTAAAGTCTGTCCCGAGCCTAAGGCTCATCAGGCCGGTGCTTATCCCGGTTTCTGTGGCGTTAAGCGACTGAGAGTCATAGACTCCCCCCTGGATAAGACGCCAGTCTATTGCAGGGTTAACCCCCAACACAAGGTTGGTACCCCTTTTACACCTGGGTGGGGTGAGAAAATAGCTGTAAAGTGTCTTTTCCAAGGGCACAACGCCATAGCCGAAAGCTGGGATCGAACCCGCAACTTTTAGATTACGAGTCCAACGCCCTAACCACTAGGCTACAGCGGCGGCTAGTTAGTTAGTTAGTTAGTTAGTTAGTTAGTTAGTTAGTTAGTTAGTTAGTTAGTTAGTTAGTTAGTTAGTTAGTTATTCCAAGGTCTGCTGCATGGGTAACAGTTTGCCCTCCATACTTACTCTACAAGACTTAGAGCGAAACTCCATAGCCTTCCGAGACTGATGGGTGCCTACTATATTTATTTATTTATTTATTTATTTATTTATTTATTTATTTATTTATTCCAATGGATCATTCCAGTGGCGTGGAGAGGGGGGGGGGGGGGGTCTGCTGCATGGGTAACAGTTTGCCCTCCATACTTCCTTACCCAGGCTTTGCGCTCTAAAAGACTTAGAGTGCTACTCCATAGTCTTCCGAGACTGATGGGTGTCTACTTTATTTATTTATTTATTTGTTTGTTTATTCCAATGGATCATTCCAGTGGCGTGGAGAGAGAGATATGGGGGAGGGATCTGCTGCATGGGTAACAGCTTGCTACTCCATAGTCTTCTGGGATTGATGGGTAGCCTACTATATATATTTATTTATTTATATATTTATTTATTCTTTTATATCGAGGATAATAGGAATAACCACTGTGCTTTTTTTTTTTTTACATCCAATCTCCTGTTGGTATGCAGTTTTGTCAATCTTGTCATCTGTTCCCAGCGGCACACGATGGCTTACTCTTATCAAAAGCGGAACGGGATTTAACGTGTGTGCAAGATGTTCTGCGTGCGTTCGCCACACGGGGTCTCGGTTTATAGCCTCATCCGAAGGACTTAGAATGAATGAATGAGTGAATCATCTTTGTTGTTCAAGGGTAACTGAGTAAGTATTCATATTGCTTTTTTAAAAATTATTATATATTTTTTATGATTTATTGAATCTATGATGATTCATTTTCAAAATGACTGAGAACATGTAAGTCCTTACCTGAACTTGTTTTTCCTCCACTAGTTTTTCCTAAATATTACTTTTTTTTCTCCATCCGGCCCTTGCCTTGAGTAGAGAATAGCAAAAACAACACCCCCCCCCCCTCCCCCCAACCCCCCCCTCCCCCCCAACCCCCCCCCCCAAAAAAAAAACACAACAAAACACAACAACAACAACAAAACTCCCCTAGCACCACCACCAATAAATTTTCAATCTATGATTAAAAAAAAAGAAGAAAGGAGATAGGTAGACATTCAACAAACACTTCATTCCCTACTGGATGCATTGATAATTATCTAAACAAGTGAGAAAGATGTGTATTCGACAGAGAGAGAGAGAGAGAGAGAGAGAGAGAGAGAGAGAGAGAGAGAGAGAGAGAGAGAGAGAGAGAGAGAGAGGAGAGAGAGAGAGAGAGAGACAGACGAGACAGACAGACAGACAGACAGACAGACAGACAGACAGACAGACAGACAGACAGACAGACAGACAGACAGACAGACAGACAGACAGACAGACAGACAGACAGACAGACAGACAGAGCAAGTTGGGTTGGATGAGAAAGGGAGGAGTAGGCTGTATGTTGGATTTGGTAAAACTCTTAACAGTCCCCCCTACATATAGTATGAAGAAATGTGGGATTTATAGAGGTCTTAATGATCCCTACCCCACCCCACCCAGGTGTAAAAGGGGTACCAACCTTGTGTTGGGGGTTAACCCTGCGATAGACTGGCGTCCTAACCAGGGGGGAGTCTATGACACTCAGTCGCTTAACGCCACAGAAACCGGGATAAGCACCGGCCTGATGAGCCTTAGGCTCGGGACAGACTTTAACTATAACTAATGATCCCTACATATGATATGAAGAAATGTGGTATTTATAGAACTCATAACGATCCCTACATAAATTATGGTATTAAGGAATGTGGTATTTACAGAATTCATAATGACTCCTACATAAATTATGGTATTAAGGAATGTGGGATTTACAGAATTCATAATGACTCCTACATAAATTATGGTATTAAGGAATGTGGGATTTACAGAATTCATAATGACTCCTACATAAATTATGGTTACTAAGGACTGTGGGATTTACAGAATTCATAACGGTCCCTACATATGGCATGATGGAATGAATGATCCATAGCTCCTAGAACAATCTCCACATGCTGTATGACTAAAATGTAATGTGCATACATGCCAGAAAAATCCTTACACATTGCATGACTAAGTGTAGGATTCATACAACCCATAAAACCCCTTACACATTTATGACTACATAAGTATAGAATCTATACATACCATGAAAATCCCTACCTACTGATGACTACGTATAGGATCTATACATCCCATAAAAATCCCTACATATTTTATGGCCAAATGTTGGATTTGTACAATCTCTAAAAGCCCTTACACATTTATAAATCCCATAAAAATCCCTACCTACCTTATGAACACATATAGGATCTATACATCCCACGAAAATCCCTACCTACTGTTAGAACACATATAGGATCTATACATCCCATGAAAATCTATAATCCCATGAAGATCCTACCTACTGTACGAACACACATAGGATGCACACATCCTATGAAAACCCTAGATTGAAGAACAGCTGCAAGGGGAAAAGAAGCGAGAAAAAAACAACCCAAAAAACCTGCCAGGCAGCTTAGCTATGCCGCATGCTGGGCACGCGGGGTCAGCACTGACCGTGGGCACGATGAGCTCTTTCTTCACCTCCTCCTTGTGCTCCTCCAGAAACTGCTCTTTCTCCTGGGGCGTCTCCGGCAGCTCGATGGCGCCACAGTTACAGACAAACTCAGAGTCCTCTGCCGACATTTCTGTGTCTGCAACCACCCAGAGGACAGCTTTGCTTACCACTACTGCTGCTGCTGCTGCTGGTGCTGGTGATTTCTCTTGTCTGTTTATCTCTGTGTGTTTATCTCTGTTTGTGTGTTTGTTTATCTCTGTTTGTTTATCTTTCCGTTTGTTTATCTCTGTTTGTGTGTTTGTTTATCTCTGTTTGTTTATCTTTCCGTTTGTTTATCTCTGTTTGTGTGTTTGTTTATCTCTGTTTGTTTATCTTTCCGTTTGTTTATCTCTGTTTGTGTGTTTCTCTGTTTATCTCTGTGTCTGTGTATTTCTCTGTTTATTTATCTCTGTCTGTCTGTTTGTCTGTCTATCCCTTTGTGTGTCGGTTTCTCTGTCTGTTTATCTCTGTGTCTGTGTATTGCTCTGTTTGTCTATTGCTCTGTCTGTTTCTCTCTGTGTTTCTCTCTGTGTTTGCCTGTTTCTCTATCTGTTTATCTCTGTCTGTCTGTTCCTCTGTCTGTTTATATCTGTCTGTTTCTCTGTCTGTCTGTTTCTCTGTCTGTCTGTTTCTCTGTCTGTTTCGCTGTCTGTCTGTCTCTGTCTGTCTGTTTCTCTGTCTGTCTGTCTCTGTCTGTCTGTCTCTGTCTGTCTGTTTCTCTGTCTGTCTCTCTGTCTGTCTGTTTCTTCTGTCTGTTTCCGCTGTCTGTCTCTGTCTGTCTGTCTCTGTCTGTCTGTCTCTGTCTGTCTGTCTCTGTCTGTCTGTCTCTGTCTGTCTGTCTCTGTCTGTCTGTTCTCTTTTGTCCTGTTGTCGCTCGCTGTCTGTTCTGTCTGTCCTCTGTCTGTCTGTCTCTGTCTGTCTGTCTCTGTCTGTCTGTCTCTGTCTGTCTGTCTCTGTCTGTCTGTTCTCTCTCTGTCTGTTTCTGCTGTCTGTCTGTCTCTGTCTGTCTGTTTCTCTGTCTGTCTGTTTCTCTGTCTGTTTCGCTGTCTGTCTGTCTCTGTCTGTCTGTTTTCTGTCTGTTTCCTGTCTGTCTGTCTCTGTCTGTCTGTCTTTCTGTTGTCTGTTTCTTGTCTGTTTCGCTGTCTGTCTGTCTCTGTCTTCTTTCTGTCTGTTGTTTTCTGTCTGTTTCCTGTCTGTCTGTCGCTGTCTGTCTGTTGTCTCGCTGTTGTTTGTTGTCTCGTCTGTTTTCTTGTCTGTCTGTCTTGTTTGTCCGATATGTCTGTGCTGCTCATCTTTTTTGTTTCTGTCCTTCTTTGTTTATCTGTCTGTTGTCTGCCTGTCTGTGTTAGTTGCGTCGTTTATTGTCGTCGGCTTTTTTGAGGATAGGATAGGCAGGTGTTGAACCAGAGCATGCGCGTGAATGGTGTGAATGCAAGCTTTATTCTTCGGTGAAAACAGCGTTCATTCATCATTATTCGATACTCGACCTGGGGGGGGGGGGGGGGGGGGGGGGGGGGGGGGGGGGGGGGGGGCGGGGGAGCCGGGATAGCTCAGTGGTCAGAGCTCTCGCTTTTCCCAAGCCGAGGTTAAGCGGCATCGAGCGTGGTTACCAGGTGGATGGGTGACCGTTTGCACATCTTGGCTTCAGTACAGTCCCTCCTCTCCCATTTCACCCAGCTGTAAACAGGTACCTGTCCTCTTAAGGGTCAGGGAAGGTAAAGCAGCGAGGGAGAGGAGATGGGCGCCGCCCTCAATATTTATTTTATTTATTTATACCACTACATGTCACTGCAGATTTCTCTGCGTGAAATTCGGGCTGCTCCTCCCTGAGAGAGCGCGTCGCCACAAGTGCAGCGCCACCAATTTTTATTTTATTTTATAAATTGTCTGCTACTATATTTGTTTTCCTATCTGAGTGGCTTTTTCTCAACAGAATTTTGCCAAGGACAACCCTAGAGAAGCTGAGGTCTCTGATGCCTCGCTGCCCTACGACCACCTGGGTTATGGGACACCTTTACCTTTACCTTGTATTTTGTATTTTGTACCACTTTATGTCACAGCAGATTTCTCTGTGTGAAATTCGGGCTGCTCTCCCGGGGAGAGCGCGTCACCACAAGTGCAGCGCTAATCCATTTTTTTTTTTTTCCTGCATGCAATTATATTTGTTTCCCTATCAGACTGGCTTTTTTCTAAAGAATTTTGCCAGGGTCAACTCCGTGTTGCCGTGGGTTCTTTTACGTACGCTAAATAGTGATGTGTTACGCACGGGACCTCGGTTTATCGTCTCAACCGAAAGACTAGCGCCCAGACCACCACTCAGGGTCTAATGGATGGGGGAAAAGTTTTAGGCCCAAACGGGGTACGAACCACCGCACACTCCGATCCGGACTTTTTGCGTTCTAGGCAAGGCGCGTTACCACCTAGACCACCGATCCTAGACCACCTGGACCCTGGTACTCCGAACATCTTGCGCACACGTTAAACCCTGTTCCACTTTTCGCAAGAGTAGGCCATCGTGTGCCGGTGGGAACAGATGACATTTACAAAAAATTGCATATACACAGAGACTGGATGAAAAAAAAGTACAACGATTGCTTATTCCATTATCCTCGATATATAAAAAATAAAATAAAATAATAATGATAAAACTACTCACAGTTGAGGCAGGACTTGCCCAGGACGACATAGTGGGGGTCTGCTGTCAGGCCTGGGGGGCCGGGGGGTCGGAGCTGCTTCCCCCGGTGAGCAGACGACACGCATTTTGGGAGGTGTGCCACTCCACTGCCCAGCATGCACTGCTGGCCTTACAATCATTCACACAGGCCTGTTTCTCTGCACACATCCAGTGGCTTAGTTAGGAGGTGGGGTTGGGTGGTTGGTTGGGTTGGGTTGGTGTTGGTTGGTTGGTTGGTGGGTGGGTGGTGGGTTGGTGGGTTGGTGGGTTGGTGGGTTGATTGGTGGGTTGGATTGGTTGGTTGGCTGGCTGGTTGGTGTTTGTTGTTGATGGGATTACCTTCTTCACTCATCGGCTAGCACTGTTGTCACAGATTTGCACTTGTGATGACTTTTCCCTCACCAGTTAGACAACCCCCACCCCCCACCCCCACTCCCAAATCAAATCAAAAACCAGACCAGACCACACCAGCCCGCTAAACAAAAACCCACCTGCAGGGAAACAAGTAAGTTCTCCTGTCAACATTCTCTACCATAAGAAAAGCTGATGTCCTCAAGAAAAGAACTGTGGACGTTCGCTACAGCCCAGTGGTTAACACCGTTCCACTTCAATCCCTGGGTCATGAAGTCGTGGGTTCCAATCTCAGCGGCGTCTGGTGAAGTAAAGTAAGGATGGGTGGGTGTGTTTTTTTTTAACCATCTCCCAGGTCAACTTCAAGTACAGACCTGCCAGTGCCTTGATTTCCTCCGTGTGTGTACACATGAAGAAGATCAAATATGCACGTTAAAGATCCCGCAATCCACGTACGTCAGCGTTCGGTAGGTTCTGGGAACACCAGCCTACCCAGCATGCATCCCCTTCATTAACCGGGACGCGGCCACCTTCAGGGCAGGAATGCACGGTCCGCGCGCGCTCGCGCGCGCGCGCGCGCACACACACAACACACACACAACACACACACACAACACACACAACTACACACCACACACACACACACACACACCACACACACACACACACACACACACCACACACACACAACACACACACACACACACACACACACAGTCTCCTCAGTGGTGAGCCTCAGAGCTCTGACCGAGGAACGAAAAAAAAAAAAGGATAAAATAGTTACACGGAGGCAAGAAAACAAAGAAAGCACACAAAACAAAGAGAAAAAAAATGGCACCTTTTTTGTGCACGGCAACAACTAGCTGCCATAAGGATAGCCATAGCCGCCATTAAAATCATTCCTCTCTCTACATTCTCATCGCCTGATCCAGGGTGAGACTGTAAACCGAGGCCCCGTGTGCGACGCACGCAGAACATCTTGCGCACACGTTAAATCCTGGTCCGCTTTTCGTAAGAGTAGGTAGGCCATTGTGTGCCGGTGGGAACAGATGACAATATTTACAAAACTGCACACACACGGGGACTGGATGAAAAAAAGCACATGAGTGCTTATTCCGTTATCCTCGGTATAAAAGAATATATAAAATAAATAAATAAATAAATCCAGGACAGGAAAAGATTAGGATCAGGAGCCGTTAACACTCACACAGGCCAAAGAGTTTTCAGCTCCGCTATGTGGCAGAGGTGGAGAGGAGGAGGGGGAGGGGGAAGGGGAGGGGGAATTTGGGTGGGTGGGGAAGTGAAAACCAGAAAAACAACAACAACAACATCGGACCATATGAAGAACTAACTTTAGTGAAAAAAGCGCAAGCTAAAGTGGTACGGCACGTCACACGAACATCTGGACTGGCCAAGACTGTCCTACAAGGAACAGTAAGGGGAGGGGAGGGAGACGAAGAGGCAGACAGAGGAACGATGGGAAGACAACATCAGAGAGTGGACTGGCCTTAGTAAGTGGAACGACCTACTACAGAGGGTTGAGGACCGTGGGGAGTGGAGGAAGCTGGTTGCAAAACCTTCAGTGGTACCCCCACGGTCCACGGGACGGGTGAGAGTGAAGGAGGGAAGGTGGGGGTGTGGGGTGAAGCTGACCTTTGGCTGATCCACTGGTGGCTGGACACTTGTGTTGAACTTCTTCCCCGCTAGCTCTTTGTACTCGCATCCTGTAACAGGCAAAGGTATTGCAATGCACGCCCGATTCATGCATGCGCGCGTGCACACAAACAC
>CM060326.1:3310449-3320449 GCA_030674155.1 Stramonita haemastoma | reverse complement strand
CGCCCGAACCACCCACTCCAACCCTACCCAAGCAAACACACACCGTCATCAAATTTATTAACCTATGTATAAAGAACACACACACACGCAAAAAAAAAATCTCAGCATGGGTGAACCCAGAGCTGTACCGAGGAAGAGAAACAGGAAAATAGCAGTGTTGCCTCTACAGACCGATCTCTCTCCAACGACTGCCACAGCCCAGACACGAACCCTACCCTCAGGTACAGTCAGATGACGAGTATAACACTCTAACCACTAGCTCCCCCCCCCCCCACACCCCCTCCCCTCCTCCGTCCTGTTGGGAGTTAAGTAGACCAAAACTTGCTTATTAGAACTGCTATGAATAAAACATCTTTCCAGTTAGTTCCCATGCATTTGCATGTGCATGTACTCCCAACTCATGGACAGTAACACAGCATTATTTTCCACACAAGACTGCACCGTGAGCTCTGTGTGATGAAGTCTTGGGTTTAGCTCCCAAGTCTCTTCCACTCAGAAGCCCTCTTTGATCTTCACCGGCACAATCACACTCGGCAGAACCCTTTGATGCCTGCAGGCTAAACAAGCCTGACCAGTTTTACATCAACTATTTACAGGAGCGGATGACAAAATTAAAAAAAAACTGCATGCACACAAGTGTCGTGCTTAGACACCATCACTTAGGAAAAATCGGGGAGTCGGAGTCCCCAGGGCGGTTCGGGGCTGTATATGGCAACGTTCTGGTGGCTCCTGCGACGGCACTGAAACCATTCGTATCGGCGATTGCATTTTCAATGGACCATTCCATCGACGTGGAGAGGGGGGGTGGGGGGGTTCTGCTGCATGAGTAACAGCTTGCCCTGCATACTTACTTACCCAGGCTTTGAGCTCAAGAGCCCAGATCGCTACTCTATACTTTTGGGAGACTGACGGAGCCTAACCTCATTTATAAGGGGCGGGATAGCCTAGTGGTTAGAATGTTGCGCCCATGATCTGACGGCCCGGGATTGACCACCACACACAACACACACACACACACACACACACACACACCACACACACACACACACACACACACACACACACGTATAATAATATTATATTATATATAATGTATTATAAATATATATAGAGAGAGATATATAGATATACATATATATATGTGTATATATGGTAGATAGATATATATATATATATAAAGAGAGAGAAGAGAGAGAGAAGAGAAGAGAGAAGAGAGAGAGAGAGAGAGAGAGAGAGAGAGAGAGAGAGAGAGAGAGGAGAGAAAGAGAGGAGAGAGAGAGAGAGAGAGAGAAGAGAGAGAGAGAGAGAGAGAGAGAGAGAGAGAGAGATTATTGAGGAAAATACACAGACACACACACACACACACACAACACAGACACTGACAGACAGACAGACAGAAAGACTCACACACACACACACACAACACACACACACACACACACACACACACACACACACACACACACACACACACACACAGAGCTAAGTCTTACCGCAGAACAGCAAGGCACACAGGACACCGAGTCCCGACATCTGGCAACAGAGTAAAAACAGTTGAAGACTTAGTAGACATCCCTGATTTACACCTCTAGGACAATCCAAATACTCAGAATAAACAACATTTATCAAGCACACAAGCCAAGACAGTGTCATAACACTTCTTTTGTACGAAAAAACTCTTCCTTTACCATACTTTTCTTCAAAATAGCTCATAATTCATATACATTTACCGAATCAAATGCTGTTTTAAAATCAACAAATGCAGATTAATATAAAAGGTTTGTGTTTTTATGCCAAAATATAACTCAAAGAGAGAGAGAGAGAGAGAGAGAGAGAGAGAGAGAGAGAGAGAGAGAGAGAGAGAGAGAGAGAGAGAGAGAGAGAGAGAGAGAGAGAGAGAGAGAGAGAGAGTCATATCTATGCTTCTGGGTTGGTGTTTTGGAAATGTTTTTTTTTCCCTTCACACCAGAACCAGAAGCTGTACTGCGCTGTTCGGCCACCACAATGGCCTGCTCCCAGCAACACAGGGGAAAAAATCCTGCCGGCTGTGGCTGCGCATGCATGCGTATGATGACATGTGCACGTGCCTGCACCAGGGTGCAAGTCTTGTGAATCAGTGCATCCATGTGAACTGATGCTTTCTGATGTGGCGTACGCATGACACAACCACAAAGTTCCTTTCCAATAGATTAAATAATCGATGTCTCCATTATCGACCCTTGCCTCCGTGGTGGCTTTTTGACATTTCTGTATTTCTGAAATAATCTTTAAAAAAAAAAAAAAAGCCACAACCAACCAACCTGTCACCAATGCCAACGGAGTAATCTACCAAAGACCTAGCCAGACAAGCCATTTATAAATTTTTGTTATTGATATTATTTTTATTGATTTTATCTTTATTCTTTTATTTCGAGGATAATGGAGTAAGCACTCATGTGCCTTTTTACATCCAGTCTCCGTGTGTAAGCAGTTTTTGTCATGTATCCCCACCGGCACACAATGACCTACTCTTCCGAAAAGCGGAACAGATTTCAACGTGTGCGCAAGATGTTCTGCGTGCGTTCACACACGGGGCCTCGGTTTACAGTCTCATCCAAAGGACTTTTGGGCGGAGTGGAGTCAACACAGATGTTAACTCCAGAGGAAAAGATCCTCTTGAACGAGATTCGAACCTGGGTCAGCAGATCACGAGCGCATCACTCTGACCACCATGCTATCCTGTCCCCCCATACACCAATTGGTCAGCCTTCTGATTGACCTTTCCACCTCCACAGTACACTGCCCAGCTGTCACACACATGCACCTTGAAACCAACAAGCCAATCCCATCGTCAGCCCGGCAGCCAGCCAACCAAAAAAAAATTAGCCAGCCAAACAGTTAGCCAGCCAACAAGAAACCAAGAACCAGTTGAACTAACTTACCAACCAACCAACAGAAAAATCCTAAAAGAAACCAGTCTGCAAATCAACCAACCAACCTATAACTGAACCAAACAACCAACCAGCCAGCCAGCCAACCAACCATCTAACCAACCAGACAAACAACCAAATAACCAACCGACCAAGTAAGCACACGCACACACACACACGCACGTACGCACGCACGCACGCACACACACCAACATACACACACACATTCACTCAGCTCTCTCTTGATCCCTGTAAAAAGAACAGACATAAGCAAATCGATCTTGGTGTTACAAAGACAGCGATAGAGGACAGTCCGTCCACTGTCTATTGTGTGACACTACACTACACTACACTACACTACACTGCACTGCACTACACTGCACTGCATTACAGTACACTACACTACACTGCACTGCACTACACTGCACTACACTACACTGCACTACACTGCACTACACTACACTTTTACACTACACTACACGACACGACACTACACTACACTACACTGCACTACACTACACTACACTACACTACACTACACTACACTACCACTACACTACACTACACTACACTGCACTTTTACACTGCACTACACTGTACTACACTGCACTACACTGTACTGCACTGCACTGCACTGCACAACACTGCACTGCACTACACTGCACTACACTACAATGCACTACACTACACTGCACTGCACTACATTACAGTACACTACACTACACTACACTACACTACACTACACTACACTACACTACACTACACTACTCACTACACTGCACCGCACTACACTGCACAGCACTACACTACACTACACTGCACTACACTGCACTACACTACACTAACACTACACTACACTACACTGCACTTTTACACTGCACTACACTGCACTACACTGTACTACACTGCACTACACTGTACTGCACTGCACTGCACTGCACAACACTGCACTGCACTACACTGCACTACACTACATTGCACTACACTACACTGCACTGCACTACATTACACTACACTGCACTACATTACAGTACACTACACTACACTACACTACACTACACTAACACTACACTACACTACACTACACTACACTACACTACACTACACTACACTGCACCGCACTACACTGCACAGCACTACACTACACTACACTGCACTACACTGCACTACGCTACACTACACTACACTACACTACTTTACACTACACTGCACTGCACTGCACTGCACTGCACTGCACTGCACTGCACGACACGACACGACACGGCACGGCACGGCACGGCACGACACGACACGACACGACACGACACGACACGACACACACGACACGACACGACACGACACGACACGACACGACACACTACACTACACTACACTACACTTACACTACACTACACTACACTTTTACACTACACTACACTACACTACACTACACTACACTACACTACACTACACATACACTAAACACTACACTCATCACTACACTACACTACACTACACTACACTACACTACACTACACTACACTACACTACACTACACTACACTACACTACACTCACCACTACACTGCACTGCACTACACTACACTACACTACACTACACTACACTACACACTACACTGACACTAGCACTACACTACACTACACTACACTGCACTACACTGCACTACACTACACTACACTCAGAACTACACTACACTAGCTCACCTACACTACACTGCACTACACACTGACTACACACTACCACACACTACACTACACTCACTACACTCACTACACTGCACTACACAACTACACTACACTACACTACACTACACTACACTACACTACACTACACTGCACTACACTCACACTACACTACACTACACTACACTACACTACACTACACTACACTACACTACACTACACTACACTACACTACACTCACATACTACACCACACTGCACTACACCACACTACACTACACTACACTGCCACACTACACTACACTTTTACACTACATACACGACACTACACTACACTGCACTACACTGCACTGCACTGCACTACACACACTACACGACACTACACACACTACAGACACTGCACTACAACACACTACACTACACTACACTACACTACACTACACTACACTACACTACACTAACACACTACACTACAACACACTACACTACACTACACACACATACACTACACTACACTACACTACACTACACTACACTACACTACACTACACTCACTACACTACACTACACTACACTACACTACACTACACCAACGACACCACACGACACTACACGACACTACACGACACTGCACTACAACACACTACACACTACACTACACTACACTACACTACACTACACTACACTATACACTACACTACTACACTACACTACAACACACTACACTACACTCACTACACCAACTACACTACACCAACTACACTACACTACACTACACTACACTACACTACACTACACACTACACACCACACTACACTACACTACACTACACTACACTACACTACACTAACACTACACTACACTACACTTTTACACTACACAACACTACACTACACTACACTGCACTGCACTGCACTGCACTACACTGCACTACACTGCACTACAACTACACTACACTACACTACACCACACCACACCACACCACACTACACTACACCACACCACACCACACTACACTACACCACACCACACCACACTACACTACACTACACCACACTGCACTACACCACACTGCACTACCACTACACTGCACTACACTACACTACACTACACCACACCACACCACACTACACTACACTACACCACACTGCACTACACCACACTGCACTACACTACACTGCACTACACTGCACTACACTGCACTACACTGCACTACACATAGTGTGCTGGTCACACCCATCCATTTCACAGACAGAATTCAGCGGACAAAAGCGAATCTCTAGATGCTAATGCTTTGTTTGGAAACTTTTTCCCCTCCATTTTTTCTCCTCTTCTGTCTTTGTTTCTTTCTTTCTTTTTTTCCTTGTGTGTACACGAATATACCCCGTGGACTCCCGGGAATGCTTGCAAAGCGAGCATTACAAGAATAGGGTCCCTGCCCGCCAGCCAGGCATGTCGTAAGAGGCGACTAAGGTGGCCCCCCACTCCCCCAGGTAGGGGATTGGACACAGGGCTAACAACCCTGTTCTGTAAAATAAGTTTGTTACAGAAACAGCAACAGAGAAATTCTTTGTTGCTGCCCTACATGCCAAGAAGGCATTAAAAGGCTGTGGACTGTACACGAATATAGCTCTAACTGTTTTTCTTTTGGCTACTTTCTTCCTTTCTTTTCCCTCTATTTTCTCTTTTGTTTGTGCGTGTTTCTGTTTTTTTTTCTTTTGTGTACACAAGAGTAGCTCTAACGATGATACCTCTCTCTCTCTCTCTCTCTCTCTCCTCTCTCTCTCTCTCTCTCTCTCTCTCTCTCTCTCTCCTCCTCTCTCTCTCTGTGGAGTTAACATCAGTGCTGACTCCACTCTCCCCAAAAGTCCTTCGGATGAGACTTTAAACCGAGGCCCCGTGTGCGAACGCACGCAGAACATCTTGTGCACACGTTAAATCCGGTTCCGCTTTTTGTAAGAGTAGGCCATCGTGTGCCGGTGGGAACAGATGACATTTACAAAACTGCATACACACGGGGACTGGATGTAAAAAAAGCACAAAAGTGCTTATTCCATTATCCTAAATATTAAAGAATAAAAGAATAAATCAATCTCTCTTCTCTCTCTCTCTCTCCTCTCTCTCTCTCTCTCTCTCTCTCTCTCTCTCTCTCTCTCTCTCTCTCTCTCTCTCTCTCTCTCTTTTTTTCTTTTTTTTCTTTCTTTCTTTCTTTTCTTTCTTTCTTTTCTTTCTTTCTTTCTTTCTTTTAACACACAATGCACTGCGGACAAAACACAAGTTTTAAGAGATGCTGCTTTATCTAATACTTTTCCCATGATTTTTCTTTCCCTCACTTTTTCTTTCTTTCTTTGTTTTCGTAACCGATATTTTGAGGGCAGAACATGAGTATAAATGGATTCTTTCTTTGTTTGGTACTTTTTTAAATTTTCGTTTCTTTCTCTTCCTTTCATTTCCGTCTTTCTTTTCACGATGTATTGTCAAGTCAAAACACTTTAATCCTCCTATGAAGGCAATTATACATTGAGGAGGAAATGGAAGCTTTAAGTAACTCTGTTTGGTTGATGATTTCCTTTTATTTATTTTTTCTTCCCTTTTTTTTTTCTTTTTCCCTCTGTCTTTGTTTTCCATTCTTTCTTTCCACACACAGTGTATTGAGAATGAAATAAATCCCTTGAGTGATGCTACTGCTTTTAATGCTTTTCTTTCATTTTTTTTTCTATTCCTTTCTTTCTTCTTTTTTCTTTTGTTCTGTCTATGGTTTTCTCTCTTTTCTTTTTTTACTTGTCAAACACAATCCTGTTGACAAAAATAGACCTCTTTGTGGTGTTGCTTTGATAAAATGTTTTTTTCTTTAGCTTCATCAGCTTTTCTCTGTGTGTGTGTGTGTGGTGTTGTGTGTGTGTGTGTGTGTGTGTGTGTGTGTGTGTGTGTGTGTGTGTGTGTGTGTGTGTGTGTGTGTGTTGTGTGTGTTTGTTGTGTGTGTTTGTGTGTGTGTGTGTGTGAGTGTGTGTGTGTGTGTGTGTTTGTGTGTGTGTGTGTGAGTGTGTGTGTGTGTGTGTGTGTGTGTGTGTGAGTGTGTGTGTGTGTGTGTGTGTGTGTGTGTGAGTGTGTGTGTGTGTGTGTGGTGTGTGTGTGATGTGTGTGTGGTGTGTGTGTTGTGGTGTGTGTGTGTGAGTGTGTGTGTGTGTGGTGTGTGTGTGTGTGTGAGTGTGTGTGTGTGTGTGTGTGTGTGTGAGTGTGTGTGTGTGTGTGTGTGTGTGTGTGTGTGTGTGGTGTGTGTGGTGTGTGTGAGTGTTGTGTGTGTGTGTGTGTGTGTGTGTGTGTGTGGTGTGTGTGTGTGTGTGTGTGTGTGTGTGTTGTGTGTGTGTGTGTGTTGTGTGTGTGTGTGTGTGTGTGTGTGTGTGTGTGTGTGTGTGTTGTGTGTGTCGTTGTGGTTGTGGGCGTGCGTGCGTGCGTGCATTGTGTGTGTGTGTGTGTCTTTACCTTCTTTATTCCCACACAGGACCAAAATAAAGCTTTGAGTAATGATGTTTTGTTTATCACATGTTTTTCTTTTTCTTTTATTTGGGTTTTTTTTTTCATAGAAGAGAACGTAATGGGGACTAAATAGAAGCTGGGGTTGACGTTGCTTTGGTGGGCAAATTTCAGTTATTTCTTTTGTTTTTTCTTTCTTCTTTTCTTTCTTTCTCCTGTTTTTCTGTTTGTCAGAGAGAGAGGAGAGAGAGAGAGAGAGAGAGAGAGAGAGAGAGAGAGAGAGAGAGAGAGAGGAGAGAGAGAAGAGAGAAGAGAGAAGAGAGAGAGAGAGAGAGAGTGTCAATGCATTTGAGAGACTGAAGAGAAGCTTTAGGTAATACTGTTTTATTTGATAATTTTCTATATTTTTTCTATCTTTCTTTTCACACACAATGTATTGTGAACAAAATAAACCTTTAACTAATACTGTTTTATTTGATATTTTTTTCCTTCTTTCTTTTCACACACAATGTATTGTAAACAAAAAAAAAGCTTTAACTAATATTGTTTTATTTGATTATTTTTCTTTCTTTCTTTCTTTCTTTTCTTACGCAAAATGCATTGTTAAAAAAAACTGAAGCTTGAAATAATGCTGGTTTTTCTAAGAATTCTTCTTTTTCATTTTTCTTCTTCTTTTCATTTCTTTCTTTGTTTCGCGCTTATTTTCTGTCTTTTATCTTTCTTTTCTTTCTTTCTTTCTTGTCACATACAATAATTATATTGTGAACAAATTAAAGCTTTATGTAATGCTGCTTAGTTTGGCTTTTCTTTTACTTATTTTTTCCTTTCTTTCTCTTCTCTTCTTTTCCCCTGTCTTTTCACAAGCAATGTACCAGAGGCAACAAAAGATAGAAGTGTCAAATAATACTGCTTTGTTTTCAGCTTTCCTTCCTTCCTTCCTTTCTTTCTTTCTTTCTATTCATTCATTTTTCTTTCTTTCTTTTCACATAAAACGTATCGAGGACAAAGCAGAAGTCTGAAGAGAGGCTGTTTTGTCCAACACATGTTGTTCTTTTTCTTTTCTTTCTTTTGTTTTATACACTTTGTACTGACAAAAAGCAAGCTTTAAGCGCTGCTCTCTCTCTCTCTCTCTCTCTCTCTCTCTCTCTCTCTCTCTCTCTCTCTCTCTCTCTCCTCTCTCTCTCTCTCTCTCTCTCTCTCTTGTCTCTGTCTGTCTGTCTGTCTGTCTGTCTGTCTGTCTCGTCCGTCCGTCCGTCCGTCCTCCTCCTCCTCCGTCCGTCCTCTCCGTCTCTCTCTCTCTCTCTCCTCTCTCTCTCTCTCTCTCTCTCTCTCTACTTCTCCTCTATGTCTCTGTCTGACTGTCTGTCGCCGTCTGTCTGTCCTGTCCTCGCTGTCTGTCTGTCTGCTTCTCTCTCTCTTCTCTCTACTCTCCTCTCTATCCGTCCTCTCTCTCTCTCTCCTCTCTCTCTCTCTCTGAAAATAACTGCGGGGACCTCTAAAGAGTGCTCACCCAGGAGCGGAAACGGGAGTCAGGTCAGGCCCAAAGCATGGTCCTTCCTCAGGAATTCCCCCCAAGCTGCCTTCAACAAAATGCTGCCTTCTCTCTTCATTTTTTTCTTAACTTCCCCAGTAAGTCAAAGATTTAAAGCACATAGCGCCCAACGTCTGTTCCGTGTGTATGCACATAAGCACGCACACACGCACATGCACGACACACGCACGCACGCATATATACATATGTACAAAGATACATGCATACATGCGTACAGACATAGGCCTACACACACCACACACACACACGTAAAACCTACATACATACATATATACATGCATACATGCATGCCCACACACACACGCACACACACACCACACCACACACACACACGCACGCACACACACACACGCACACGACACCACACACATCCACAACACCACA
>CM060326.1:3302949-3305449 GCA_030674155.1 Stramonita haemastoma | reverse complement strand
ATAAAAGAATAAATAAATAAATAATAAAATAGGCCCTAATAGCTTAATCGCAGGCGGTGTCAGACTGAGTGATTTTATTTATTCTTTTTTTTTTCTTGCAGCTCTCTCAAAACTGCATCCCTGAAATGGATGGTCGACAATGTGGTCCCAGTCTTCCCACTGAGCCCACAGCACACTCACTCTGGGTAGGAGCCGGCCGGAGTCAAATCATATTTTAACTGGTGGAGGACTTAAATATTCGGATTCAATAATGGTGTGTTATCTTTAGTGACACAGTGAGCGTGTGCGCGCACGCACGTGCGCACGCACACATACACTTGGACACACACACACATACTTGCCTACACACATACCACTCATTTTGCCTACAAACATGCACGTACAACACATTTCACACACAACACACACACACACCACACACACACACACGCACTTACTACACACACACTTCTAACACACACACACACACACACACACACACACACAGAGTCACACACATACATACACAGTCACACACACACACTTACCTACGTACACACTTGCCTAAACACACACACACACACACACACACACACACACACACACCTACACACACACACACACACACCCACCACCCCACATACAGTCTCACACACACACACACACACACACACACACACACACACACACACACACACACAACACATGCCAGCACCCGTTTTACACTGATTGATGGGCTCCCTACGAGGTCTTCCGGCAGAGAGTTATGAATAATGCACAGGGAAGGTTCATTCCCTTCCGCGCTGTTTTGGGGGAGGGAGATTGCCAGCCTGGCGAAACAATTACAGCCCTGAGGAAGAGATTGCAGTCATCACACCGCCATTTTAAACACCGTGGACAAAACACCAGCCCAGGAGAGCAGAACAGACACCACGTGACGTGTGACGTCATCCCTGAAATGACGTAAAAGTTAAGGCTAATTGAAAAGTTTAACATTTCATTTTCATCTTACATTGTCTATACCCCCAGCGACCACACGGGGCTGTCAGCTTACTCAATCCCAGCTATAACAAGAGGACGGGACAGCTCAGTGGTCACAGCATTCCCTTTCCCCAACTTAAGGTTAAGCAGCATCGAACGTGGTTACCAAGTAGATGGGTGACCGTTTGCGCGCCTTGGCTTCAGTACAGTTCCCCCAGTTCACCCAGCTGTCAATGGGTACCTGCCCTCTCTAGGGTCAGAGAAGGTAAAGCAGCGAGGGAGTGGAGATGGGCGCCGCCCTCAATATGCTGGCCCCCTAGAGAAGCTGAGGTCTCTGATGCCTCGTTCCCCTACGACCACCTAGGTTATGGGACACCTTTACGCTTTACCTTTATCAATAACATTCACCTCGAGTTCAACCCTTTCAAATATGCAATGCCGTCAATCTAAAACATAAAATAAACAAACCAAGCCCACTTTAGATCAAAATGATAAAGTACTTCATAAAAATTCATTCTTAACGGACAAGAAAACCTGGCAGTGCTGAGGACACTGGCCAAGGTTGAATGATGGTTAGTTAGATGATGGTGCAGTCCCTAAAGTGAATAAATAAATTAATGAATAGAAGAATCAAACAAACAAAAAGTCACAAAACAGACTTCGGCACAGGACGACCAGTCCCAGTTTCATGCAGAGAGATGGAGCTTATGAGCTGATGGTATGTTATAGAAGAAAATACTGGCAGTATTGATATCATTGTATTGTTCTGTACTGTGTTGTACTGTACTGTGCTGTACTGTACTGTACTGTACTGTACTGTATTCTACTGTATTGTTCTGTACTGTGTTGTACTGTACTGTACTGTACTGTACTGTATTGTTCTGTACAGTACTGTACTGTACTGCTTGAATTATCATCGCCGTGATACAATACAAAGGCGTAAAAAAAGGATAATGAACATTTCAATGTACAACAACAAAAAATAGGAAAAATGTCATAAACACGACACGGGCAAATACCACAGCAGAATGAACATCATGTGCCCGCCTAGTGTTTGCAAAACTTGGTCGCCAAAACAAAACAACACAGGCAACATGTCATAGCCTATGAGGTAAAGGTCAAGGTGTCCCATAACCTGTGTGGTCGTAGGGAAGCGAGGCATCACAGACCTCAGCTTCTCTAGGGGCCAGCATATTGAGGGCGGCGCCCATCTCCTCTCTCTCTCTCTCTCTCTCTCTCTCTCTCTCCTCTCTCTCTCTCTCTCTCTCTCTCTTCTCTCTCTCTGCTTTACCTTCCGTGACCCTAAAGAGGGCAGGTACCCATTGACAGCTAGGTGAACTGGGCGACTGTACTGTAACCAAGGCGCGCAAAAGGTCACCCATCCAACTGGTAACCACGCTCGACGCTGCTTAACTTGACTGAGGCAAGGCAAGGCAAGGCAAATTCAAGGCAAATTCTTTTATTCGAGGATAATGAATTAGCACTCGTGTGCTTTTTTACACCCAGTCCCCGCCCTACCAGGGATACATCAAGATAAAAA
>CM060326.1:3295449-3297949 GCA_030674155.1 Stramonita haemastoma | reverse complement strand
CCATCTAGTTGATAAAAAATGCCATGATTTATCCTATGCTTGTCTCTGCTTTTTGTTCCCCCCCCCCCCCCCTCCCCTCTCTCTCTCTCTCTCTCTCTCTCTCTCTCTCTCTCTCTCTCTCTCTCTCTCTCTCTCTCTCTCTCAAGTGCTCACTTCTAAATTCAAATCTTCGTCCCAGTAAAGTTATTTTTTGTTCTGTGCAACACACACACACACACACACACACACACACACACACACACACACACACACACACACACACACACACACACACGCACGCACGCCCACACACACACCACACACACACACACACACACAACACACACACACGCACGCACGCCCACACACACACGCACGCACACACACACACACACACACACACACACCACACACACACTTTCATCAGCCACCTCAACATAAAGACAAAATATCCAAGCACACTACAACCAACCATCCACACTACATTCAATGAAGCAACACTACAAGCGACTGAACTTAGCCTTGAGTGAAGCAGCTGACTAAAGAACGAGGCTATCAACACAACCCCACAACAGTTAAAAAAACAACAACAAAGTTATGATAAAAATAAAATATCAACAGACAACAAAACTTACCAAGAAAAAGTCCGCCATGTCTCTCCACATCGCAAAGAAAACAGGGACTGCAGTCCACAGCACAACAAGCCCCCTCCTCACCTCTCCAAGACCAGAAGAAAATGGCAATCAGTCCCTGCAAAGCTTCCCCCACTGTCCGGAAATTAATGGGAAGACTTGCTCTGCAAGCCCATGTTCCAGAACTAAGGCAGTTACCGCTTCCCTCACTCTCTCCCCACTGACAGATTGCACGTGCTAAATGCACAGGACGGCAAACCCAACAGACAGCTTTTTTTTTTTGCTTCCCCCCTCCCCCTCTCTCTTCATTCCCTACCTATCACTTCAACTTTTGACGCTCACACACCACCACACTTGCGGCACACACTCTGCATCACGTGTTCCGCGCGGCAGTGACGATCCGGGTTCAACCATTGGCGGAGAGGAAATGTAAGGTTTCGGTACCTAGCTTGTGGTCAAAAGTCCAAAAGAAGGAGGGAGCGGTGTTGGTGCTGTCTCTAGGGTGACGGAGAAGGACGGCTGAATAATTGACGAAGTACTTAGGTGGAGACCCAGGCGTCACGTGGCGCCAGGCAGCGTGTCCCGGCCACAACACAAGAGGCATCGGCCATGTCGGGAGGGGAGGAGGAAAGCTGGGTTTGGCTGCGGGTGTGTTTGCTGGGGGGCTGGCTGGAAGATCGATAAAATCAATCGATACACAGGGTAGGGGATGGGGGAGGGGGGGAGGGGGGGGGGACAGAAATGGGGGTGGCTTTGGCATGTGGGACAATTGTTTGCTGCTGTAGGTAGGGACGGGTGTGAGTGGCTGTGTGAGGCCTGGCTCAGTGTGTTGCGGGCAGACCTGTGTTGAGGAATTCACACCTGCCCTGCTTTGTCAGGAGTGCTTCTGGGGCTGCTGGCCTGCTGTCTGTTATAGTCTCTCTTGATGCAACTCTCAGTCTGTGTGTCTTCGTGTGTCTTTGTGTGTGTGTGTGTGTGTGTGTGTGTGTGTGTGTGTGTGTGTGTGTGTGTGTGTGTGTGTGTGTGTGTGTGTGTGTGTGTGTGTGTGTGTGTGTGTTGTATATATATATATATATATATATTTAATATATATATATATATATATATATAGTAAGCACTCATCAGTCTCGGAAGACTATGGAGTTGCGCTCTAGTCTTTAGAGTACAAAGCCTGGGCAAGTATGTACGGAGGGCAAGCTTTTACCCATGCAGCAGACCCCCCTCTCCACGGCACTGGAATGATCCATTGGAAGGGCATTGACCGATACGAATGGTTCCAGTACCGTCGCAGGAGCCACCAGAACGTTGCCATATACCTACAACCCCGAGCCGCTCTGGGACTCCAACTCCCCGATTTTCCCTCAGGGATGGTGTCTAAACACGACACCTGTGTGCATGCTGGTTTGTTATAATTTTGTCATCCGCTCCTACCGGCACACGATGGCCTACATATGTATTATTTACATATAATATATTATATACATACTTTATTACTGTAACATACTGTCACAAACAGTAAACATACTGTAAATACCGTAACAGTGTAACACACTGCATAAAAAAACCCCAATAAAACAACACCCAGTGCATACTGAACTCATAACTTCTTCCCTTGCTATTTTATTCAATGTTATGTACAATCCTTCCCAATTCGAATTAGTTGTGACATCACCCAACAATATTCCCTGTTTGAAAGGGTGGGGGTGGGGGGGCGGGGTATACATTTCCCCCTTCCATCTGAAAAAAAAACCCAGAAGAAAACTTATGTACCATCTAAACTCAACATTTCTATCGTTTGAGTCGACAGGATGAAACGTAGTAAGGAAGATGGAGGTGACGTCATACCTTACGTGACGTCAGGAGGGTCGGCGATACGTGGTTTTCCCGCT
>CM060326.1:3285449-3290449 GCA_030674155.1 Stramonita haemastoma | reverse complement strand
ACGGGATAGACAGCTCAGTGGTCAGAGATTTCGCCTGCCCCAGCCAATGTTAAGCAGCATCGAGCGTGGTTACCAAGTAGATGGGTGACAGTATAGTCCCCCAGTTCACCCAGCTGTAAATGGGCACCTCCCACTTAAGGGTCAGGGAAGGTAAAGCAGCGAGGGAGAGGAGATGGGCGCCGCTCTCAATATGCTGGCCCTAGAGAAGCTGACGTCTCTGATGCCTCGCTCCCCTATGACCCCATAGGTTATGGGAACACCTTTACCTTTTTTACCCTTACCTTTTACATAACCCCACCACCACACCACCACCACCCTTTATCTCTCTGTGTTTCTCTGCCACTGTCTCTGTCTCTTTCTGTCTAGATCTGTATGTCTCTCTCAAACACACACACACACACACACACACACACACACACAACACACACACACACACACACACACACACACACACACACACACACACACAGGTCAGTTCATTCCTGCTTAAAGCAACATCATTTTCTGTTTCCCCCTAACATGCCCATGGTGTGGTTTGAATATTGTAACTGAAATCAATAACTTTATACAATGCTGCACGTAGTACGTAGGCCTAGCGAATACGGTGTAAGGTGGTTGGTTGAGGTGCCACTGATGTTATCTGTAGATCTACCACCACCCTCCCCCCTTCCAGTCTTCTAATGATTCTGTCCAGTTTTTTTGTTTTTTTTGGTTGTTGTTGTTGCTGTGGGTCTCTTCACTTTGTTTTTGGTTTTGTTTAATAATAATAATAATAATAATAATAACAACAACAACAAAACAATAACAATAACATAATAATAATAATAATATAATAATAATAATAATAATAATAATAATAATAATAATATAATTTTGTTTTACTGTCTATTGGTGCATCTTTCTGTTCTTGAATTCGTCAGACATTATTATGATATATATATATATATAATTATGTGTGTGTGTGTGTGTGTGTGTGTGTGTGTGTGTTGTTGTTGTTGTTGTTGTTGTTGTTGCTGTTGTTGTTGTTTTTAAGTCTTTTGCATTTCATTGTCATTCAAACGTTGTCATTTAGGGGTTGGTTTCACGTCAGTTATATCTATGATGCCCTGTAAATCAAGAGTTGGCTTGTAGTGGGTTTTGATGTATTGTCGTCTTAATGCGTATCCCCCCTCCCCCCCCCCCCTTTTTTTTTTTTTTTTTTAGTGATAGCTATCTTTACATGTAATGTTTCCTGAGTGATTTTTTAAAATCTGGTAAGAAATGAAGTCTGACTAAGCCTCCGCCGGACATAATTATTTTCTGAGCCTGTCTTCCTCACTATCGTTTAAAACAAACAAAAAAACTCTGAGAGCATAGGGGACGGCATAGCTCAGTGGTCAGAGCACTCGCTTTCCCAAGCTAAGGTTAATTAAGCAGCATCGAGCGTGGTTACCGAGTGGATGGGTGACCGTTTGCGCGCCTTGGCTTCAGCACAGTCCCCTAGTTCACCCAGCTGTAAATGGGTACCTGCCCTCTTTAGGGTCAGGGAAGGTAAAGCAGCGAGGGAGAGGAGATGGGCGCCGCCCTCAAATGCTGGCTCGTACAGAAGCTGAGGTCTCTGATGCCTCGATCTCCTACGACCACACAGATTATGGGACACCTTTACCTTTACTGAGAGCATTGGAGGATGAGAAAGGGAGGAAGGGGGGGGGGGGGGGGGGTAGCTGAGTACTTCAGTGTCAGAACAAATCTATTTTGGAGAGCAAGTTTTGGGCCGGTGTTTTTTACAATCGTACAAACTCCCTCTCTGAGTGTTTTCTGGGCCTGTGCACTTTTTTGGTTTGCTGTGTTTCTCGGCTAGAGCTCCAAGGTTCACAAAGAATGAGATGGTTGTGTCTCAGACCGGTTTTTCCATCAACATGTAGGTAGCCGCATTCTGACTTCGGGGATGGTGTCTAAACATAACACGTGTGTATATGCTTCTTCTTTATACACATTTTTAAAATGTTGTCATCCGTTTTTACCGTTACGAAATGGCCTACTCTTGTGAAAGCGGAACAGGTTTTTAACGTGCCCACAAGATTTTCTGCGTGCATTCGCACACAGGGCCTCGGGTTAAAGTCTCCCCCAAAGGACTTTGACATTCAGTTTGATTTTCTGTCAAACTGGGAAGAAAGGGCAAGGAAGGGAATCGAACCTGTAACCTCAGGGATTTCTTTGTTAGGCAGGTGAACGTCTTTAATCGTCATGCCACCTTCCTTCTTAAATGTAGTAATAATATTTGCGTACATTTCTTCGGACGTCTGGGATGAACTGCAATGTCCGAAAAGACTCCATCTGCATCTTCATCCAGCAGAACATCTTGCGCACACGTTAAAACCCGTCCCGCTTTTCGGAAGAGTAGGACATTGTGTCCCCGGTGGGAATGGTGACAAAATTGACAAAACTCCATACACACAGGGACTAGATGTAAAAAAAAAAAAAAAAAAAAAAGAACACGAAGAGATGAAATAACAAATAAATAAATAAACAAATACATAAATAAATACATAAATAAAGGGGGTGACAGAATAGCTTTCCTAAGGAGGACGGCATAGCCTGGTGGTCAGAGTGATGTGCTCGTGATCTGCTTACTCGGGTTCGAACCTCGTTCAAGAGGATTTTTCCTCTGGAGTTAACATCAGTGCCGACTCCTCTCTGCCCAAAAGTCCTTCGGATGAGACTATAAACCAAGAGTCCCGTGTGCAAACACACGCAGAACATCTTGCCCACACGTTAAATCCTGTTCCGCTTTTCGGAAGAGTAGGCCATGTGTGCTGGTGGGAATGATGACAAAATTTACAACACTCCATACACACAGGGGCTTGATGTAAAAAAAAATAATAAAAAAAGCACACGAGCGCTTATTCCATGATCTCGAAATGAAAAGATTAAATAAACAAACAAATACATAGATAAATAGATAAAGGGGGTGACAGACTGACTTTCCGAACCTTAGACCTACAGCCGAACAGATTGTAAGCAGACCATCTGTGGTAGTGAAGGCACGCCTCAAGCATCAGGTTCAACCTGACTGTGTGGTGGAGCCAGTCCTGCCTCTCTCTTCAACTACTACCGCTCCAGCGGCAAATTTTGTAGTCTGTCATACGAGCGAAATTGTGCCCAAGTCAGATGTGCTGGGCCTGACTTGTCAGGCGCTTAGCGGCAGCGCAACGCATTTTTGCTCCTATGATAAACAACAGGAGTTGCTGTTTGCGCGTTTAAGGAAGAATCCAATTACGAGGAAAACTAACACTGCCACCACCATCCCACCACCCACCACCACCACCACCACCCTACCACTACTACGGCAACTACTGCTACCACCACTTCAACCATCATCCCCACCACCACCACCACCCCACTACCACTACTACTGCTACTACAACTGTTCTAACTACTACAGCAACAGATGCTGTGGCCACTGCTACTGCATCTGCTGTTGGTATTACTACTACTGCTGCTGTTGGTATTACTACTACTGCTACTGTTGGTATTACTACTACTGCTGCTGTTGGTATTACTACTACTGCTGCTGTTGGTATCACTACTACTGCAGCTGTTGGTATTACTACTACTACTGCTGCTGTTGGTATTACTACTACTGCTGCTGTTGGTATTACTACTGCTGCTGTTGGTATTACTACTACTGCTGCTGTTGGTATTACTACTACTGCTGCTGCTGTTGGTATTACTACTACTGCTGCTGTTGGTATTACTACTACTACTAGCTGCTGTTGGTATTACTACTACTGCTGCTGTTGGTATTACTACTACTACTGCTGCTGTTGGTATTACTACTACTGCTGCTGTTGGTATTACTACTACTGCTGCTGTTGGTATTACTACTGCTACTACTGCTGCTGTTGGTATTACTACTACTGCTACTGTTGGTATTACTACTACTGCTGCTGTTGGTATTACTACTACTGCTTACTACTGCTGCTGTTGGTATTACTACTACTGCTGCTACTGCTGCTGTTGGTATTACTACTACTGCTGCTGTTGGTATTACTACTGCTGCTGCTGTTGGTATTACCACTACTGCTGCTGCTGCTGTTGGTATTACTACTACTGCTGCTGTTGGTATCACTACTACTACTGCTGCTGTTGGTATTACTACTACTACTGCTGTTGGTATTACTACTACTGCTGCTGTTGGTATTACTACTACTGCTACTGTTGGTATTACTACTACTGCTGCTGTTGGTATTACTACTACTGCTGCTGTTGGTATTACTACTACTGCTGCTGTTGGTATTACTACTACTCTGCTGCTGTTGGTATTACTACTACTGCTGTTGGTATTACTACTATTGCTGCTGTTGGTATTACTACTACTGCTACTGTTGGTATTACTACTACTACTGCTGCTGTTGGTATTACTACTGTTGCTGCTGTTGGTATTACTACTACTGCTGCTGTTGGTATTACTACTACTGCTGCTGCTGTGTTGGTATTACTACTACTGCTGCTGTTGATATTACTACTACTGCTGCTGTTGGTATTACTACTACTGCTGCTGTTGGTATTACTACTACTACTGCTGCTGTTGGTATTACTACTACTGCTGCTGTTGGTATCACTACTATGCTGTTGTTGGTATTACTACTACTACTGCTGCTGTTGGTATTACTACTACTGCTGCTGTTGGTATTACTACTACTGCTGCTGCTGTTGGTATTACTACTGCTGCTGCTGTTGGTATTACTACTACTGCTGCTGTTGGTATTACTACTACTGCTGCTGTTGGTATTACTACTACTGCTGCTACTGCTGCTGTTGGTATTACTACTACTGCTGCTGTTGGTATTACTACTACTGCTGCTGTTGGTATTACTACTACTGCTGCTGTTGGTATTACTACTACTGCTACTGTTGGTATTACTACTACTGCTTCTACTGCTGCTGTTGGTATTACTACTACTGCTGCTACTGCTGCTGTTGGTATTACTACTACTGCTGCTGTTGGTATTACTACT
>CM060326.1:3257949-3277949 GCA_030674155.1 Stramonita haemastoma | reverse complement strand
TGGCGGTTGTTGTTGCTGCTGTTATTGTTGCTGCCAGTTTTTCTTTTGATGATGTGTGATGATGATTATAATGCTGCTGATGATGATGAATGGGGTGGTGGTATTGCTGTGCTCTTAACTGTTGTTGAGGATGTCGCTGATGATGTTTCAATGTCTTACTGAAGATGCTGTTGTTGATGTTGCTTTCGGCAACAATGTTCTTGATGTAGTTGCACCTGCTGTTGCTACTGCTGCTGTCGTTAGTACTGCTGCTACTACAGCTAGTGATGCTGCTACTATGGCTATTACTATTACTGCTACCGCTGTTGCTACTGCTGCTGCTGCTGCTGCTGCTACTACCACCATACCATCACCACCACAACCACTACCCCCACAACCACTAGTACTATTGCTACTGCTGCTGCTGCTGCTGCTACTATACTACTACTACTACTACTACTACTACTACTACTACTACTACTACTACTACTACTACTACTACTATATAGCTACCGCTACTGCAGTTACTGCTGGTGACCAAGCTGGATGCGGGCGGTGGGGTCAGAGCACCTGACCTAGTGTTTTTTTGTTGTTTTTGTTGTTGTTGTTTGATGTTGATGTTGTTGTTGTTGTTGTTGTTTGTTGTTGCTTGTTGTTTTGTTGCTGTTGTTGTGCTGTTGTTGTTCTGCGTTGTTGTTGTTGTTTGCTGTGTTGTTGTTGTTGTTCTGGTTGTGTTGCTGGTTGTTGTTGCGAGGTGTCGGTGGTCCAGGAGGGGTGTGGGGGGTGACGGAAACCTTGCTGACCGTTCATCGTCACCACACCCTCACTGACCCCTCCGCTGCCGGCACTGGCTGGTCTGCAGATGGACACAGCGCCTCTCTGTCTCTCATCGACCTCGATGTCGGTGAGTATTCCCTGTCTTCAGGTGGGGGGAGGAGGGTGGGGGTGGGAGGAGATGGGGGCGGGAGATGGGGAAGGGAGAAAGAGGGAGGGTGGGAGAGGGAGAAAGGGAGGGAGGGGGGGAGAGAGAGAGTGAGACAAAGTGTGTGTGTGTGTGTGTGTGTGTGTGTGTGTGTGTGTGTGTGTGTGTGTGTGGTGTGTGTGTGTGTGTGTGTGTGTGTGTGTGTGTGTGTGTGTGAACGGGAGAGATGGGGGAGTGGTGGAGAGATTTGATTTGATTTGATCTGATTTATTCTTTTATATCGAGGATGATGGAATAATGCACTCTTGTACTTTTTTACATCCAGTCCCCGTACAGAAGAATCTTTTCTGAATAAAGCAGGAGAAACAGGAGAAGAAGAAACAGAAGAGAAGATAACTTTATCCTGCGTGATTTGCACAGGAGCCAAGGTGTGTGGAAATTCAGACTCTGGGGCCTACACGAAAAACCTGACAGGCCCAGATCCCCTAGCCAGCCGGTGGGATCCTGTTCCCCTGTCCCTCCCCGGCGGGATCCTGCTCAAATCCCTCACCTGCAGCCCCTCTGGCCACATGTGGGCCTTGATCTCCACGGGCGGCCTCTACAAAGTTCGTGCCTCCGGTAACGTCACTCAGGTGTGCTGACTTAGATGTCTGTTTTTCTGTCTGTCTGTCTGTCTGTCTGCCGGCCAGCCTGTCTCTCTGTCTGTCCATTTGTCTGCCTGCCTGCCTGTCTGTCTGTCTGTCTGTCCATCTGCCTGTCTGTCTGTCTTGTCTTGCTCTTATGAGTCTCTGTCTTAGACTGTCTGCCTCCTTGTCTGTCTATCTCTCTGTGCCTTAGTTTCTCGAGTCTCTCAAACGTCTCTTTCTGTTTGTACGCTTCTGTTCTGTCTTGATGTCTCTGTTTGCATGTTTGTGTCTGTCTGTTTCTGTCTATGGGCTGTCTCGAATATGGGAATGCGTATGCTGTGGGACGGGATAGCTCAGTGGTCAGAGCACTCGCTTTCCACCAGCCAAGGTTAAGCAGCCACAAGCAAACATTGGAACAACAACAGCGACAATGTCAGAAACAAGAAGATAAAAGTGATTAAACACAGGTCACATACAGAAAGGGTGTTCCATAACCTGTGAGGTCGTTGGGAAGCGAGGTGTCAGAGACCTCAGCTTCTCCAGGGGCCAGCATATTGAGGGCGGCACCCATCTCCTCTCTTCCCCGCTGCTTTACCTTCCCTGGCCCTAAAGAGGGAAGGTACTAGGTGTCCTTTACAGCTGGGTGAACTAGGGACTGTGCTAAAGCCAAAGTACACGAATTGTCGCCCATCAATGAGGCATCCAGGTTCTGTCTTAGTTTGGGTAGAGAATGAGTGCTGTGACCCCTGAGCTATGCCGTCCCCTAGACTCTATGTGTCTTGTTATTTATTCTTTTATTTATTCTTTTATATCGAGGATAATAGAATAAGCACTCATGTCCTTTTTTACATCCAGTCCCCGCGTGTATGCAGTTTTGTAAATGTCATCTGTTCCCACCGGCACACTATGGCCTACTCTTACAAAAGGCGGAACAAGATTTAACGTGTGAGCAAGATGTTCTGAGCGCGTTCGCACACGGGGCCTCGGGTTATAGTCTCATCCGAAGGACTTGTAAGTCGACTGAATGTGTCCCCTCGACACTAACAGCAAAAGGAGTCACGTCAGCCGACTGAAGGGAACACAGCAGTTGTGTTAAAGCTATCCACGCTGCTGGAATGAAGCTGACCCATGTTACAACAGGTGGGCGCCGGCATGAAACAGATGGACGCTGGACATGCTGGACTGTGGGCAGTGAGGTCAGACTCCACTGTCTGGTACCGTGAGGGCACCTACGGGGACACGGGGGCACTGGGCACAGGTAGGGGCACTGGGCACAGGTAGGGGCACTGGGCACAGGTAGGATAGGTGCCTGCTTCAGTCATCTCCACTTGGTTGACAAAGGTTTTGATTTTTCAATACAAAGAAAAACGGAATTATTCTTCTTTCAAGCGTTTGTTAGATGGACAGCTCAGTCTCTGTAACGAAGGCAGCTGTACGCTGCAGGTCCTCCCAGTCTCATAGAGCTTCTTGGCCACTGGGGTGATAGGGTCAGTCAGGCCAGACCCTCTTTCATTGGCCACTGGGGTGATAGGGGTCAGTCAGGCCAGATCCTCTTTCATTGGCCACTGGGTGATAGGGGTCCAGTCAGGCCAGACCCTCTTTCATTGGCCACTGGGGTGATAGGGGTCAGTCAGGCCAGACCCTCTTTCATTGGCCACTGGGGTGATAGGGGTCAGTCAGGCCGATCCTCTTTCAGAGTGCCTCATGTAGCGGGCAGGACTGCAGCACATGTTCTGTTGTCTGGCTGCCAGTCTTGTAAGGGCAATACTCAGTGTGGCCTGTGTGGAGTTTGGTAGACCTATTTATTTATTTGTTTATTTATTCTTTTATATGGAGGAGAGTGGAATAAGCACTCATGTACTTTTTTTTTTTTTTACATGCAGTTCCTTTGTGTGTGCAGTTTTGTAAATTTTGTCATCGGTTCCCACCCGCACACAATGGCCTACTCTTTCGAAAAGCGTTTGCACACAGGGACTCGGTTTATAGTCTCATCCGAAGGACATTTGGGGAGAGTGGAGTCTGCACTGATGCTAACTCCAGGGGAAACATCCCCTTGAACAGGATTCGAACCCGGGTCGTCAGATTGCGAGCGCAATGTTCTAACCACTGTGCTATACAGTGGTGGTTTAGGCGGTTGTGCCTTGTCTGGGTACAGACCTGCTCACGTCGTGTCAGCAAGTAGAAGGGTCTGAGCTGTTGTAGTCAGGATGTTGCTGTATCCACTGGCTGTGCTGCCTGGCCTTGATGATGATGATGATGATGGTGATGATGATGATGATGATGATGATGTGGTGATGATGTGGTGAGTGATGATGATGATGATGATGATGATGAATGATGATGATGATGTGATGGTGTGATATGATGAGATGATGATGATGATGATGATGATGATGAGTGATGATGTGATGATGTGATGATGATGATGATGATGATGATGATGATGATGATGTGATGTGATGATGTGATGGATGATGATGATGATGGTGATGGTGATGTGATGATGATGATGATGATGATGATGATGATGATGATGATGATGATGATTGATGATGATGATGGTGATGATGATGATGGTGATTGATGATGATGGTGATGAGATGTGATGTGTGATGGTGTGGTGATGGTGATGGTGAGTGAGATGATGATGATGATGGTGATGATGATGATGATGATGATGATGATGATGGTGGTGGTGATGATGATGATGATGATGATGATGGTGATGATGATGGTGATGATGATGATGATGATGATGATGATGATGATGATGATGATGATGATGATGATGGTGATGATGATGATGATGATGGTCCTGGCTTCAGCAAACTGACAGACCTGTCCACTGCTCTTGCCTTGTGCCCTGCTTTGTCAGGCAGTCAGCAGTCTCTTTGTCAGGCAGTCAGCAGTCTCTTTGTCAGGCAGTCAGCAGTCTCTTTGTCAGGCAGTCAGCAGTCCTCTTGTCAGGCATGTTGCTATGGGAGGGGATTTATCCACTGCAGGACTGACCACTGTAGGACTCCTGCTGCAGAGGGAGCCAAGAGAGGAGATAGGGAATAGAGTCAGAGTTGGGGCCTGCTGGAGAGGGGTTGTATTCTTATAAACACACTGTAGTGTGGTGTAGTGTAGTGAGTGAGTGGAGTGGAGTGTGTAGTGTAGTGTAGTGTAGTGTAGTGTAGTGTAGTGTAGTGTAGTGTAGTGTAGTGTAGTGTAGTAGTGTAGTGTGGTGTGGTGTGGTGTGGTGTGGTGTGGTGTAGTGTGGTTGTGGTGTAGTGTAGTGTGGTGTAGTGTGTGTGTGTGGTGTGGTGTAGTGTGGTGTAGTGTGGTGTGGTGTGGTGTGGTGTAGTGTAGTGTAGTGTAGTGTAGTGTAGTGTAGTGTAGTGTGGTGTACTGTAGTGTAGTGTACTGTAATGTCGTGTAGTCTCGTGCCACGTCTGGAAACTACCGATTTACTGAACACAGAACATGTCCAACATTAACAACCACCCATAGACTAAATTTACCCAACAGACTAACGCTGTCCTTTTTTTTTTTTTTTGGCTAGACAGATGGCTTGATGAAAAAACAAATCAAATTTATTGCTTACTCAATGTACCATCTGGAAATAACATTCTAACTTTGACTTTGACTTCTCCACACGCAGGCTGGCTTCAGGTGGCCGCCGATCCTCTAGAGAGCGTGTCCTGCGGCACAGGCGTCGTGGTGGGGGTGGACTCCAAGAGGAAGCTGTGGAGACGGGACAACATCACTGCTGCCACCCCCCGGGGCCTGAAGTGGACTCCTCTGGCATCGAACATCAAGCAGGGCGAAGTGTACCAGGACAAGGTGTGGTCCGTTGACGACAGCGGCAGAGTCTGGCAGCGTCCACTCTGGGGGTAGATGGTCCTGGTTTCTCTGGCAGCAGAGTCCTTTTCTCTCTGGGGGTGGATGGTCCTGGTTCTTTGGCAGAGTCCTTTTCTCTCTGGGGGTAGATGGTCCTGGTTCTTTGGCAGAGTCCTTTTCTCTCTGGGGGTGGATGGTCCTGGTTCTTTGGCAGAGTCCTTTTCTCTCTGGGGGTGGATGGTCCTGGTTCTCTGGCAGTCTGCCTGATTTGGTCTCCATTCTTGTCCCAGGACTAATGGAGTTTCTTTGTGTGTGACTTTTCACCTACTTTTCTTGGCCATGAAGCGCAACTCAGCTGCTACGAGATGTAGTACCAACTTTTTATTGTTATGGCAATGAAGTTTTGTCTCTGGACATTGACATAGCAATGACTTTCTTTGTTCAATTTATGTTGTTAGCACGTATAAGGTAGGTGTTCGTTTCCCTGGACGAGACAAGAACTGGGGTTATTTCACACAGTTTTTCTTAAACGTATAGGTTTTTCTTCTTGTCCTAAGTATATGGCGCAGATGAGATCTCCATCAACCATCTCATCCACAAGACTAAGACTACAGGCTACACAAGACTTCGTCATAGGATGAGCCTGCAGAATAATAATAATGATAATAATAATAATAAAAAACCCAACTGATCTGTGAGTTTGGACGCCAGTTAGACCTTATCGGGGACCTGTCACTTTCAGGATAGATTCTTTACCTTGTTTGTCCCCTTTGCATGAAGATAGTGTCAGCATATCTGTTGCAGACTTTGTTCCCATTTATGTTCTAACGTCTTAGTCCAGTACTGAAGATGAAGTTTGTTTTTCTCTGGCCACCAAGCCTCAGTTGGTCCCCACAACTTCTCTCACAAGTTCACATCTTCGGGCTAGACGTTGTCTGACGTCTTGGAAATATCAATTAGCAAAATAACTACCGTCCAGCCAAGGCTTTACTAAATCAACTCTTCTCCACAGTAATATAGTGAAAGAATAGACTGAATTAGTGTAAACCATGTTTGAAATGTAACTGCTAATAAATATCGTGAACTGTGCCTCAGTTACCACGTCAAGCTGTACGAGTCTTGACAGATCTTCAGCTACTTTGTGGTTGAAGACACAGACAGTTCTGTACGTTTCAGTGATGGCTTTAATTTCTAAAGATCTTCTTCCCATTTGGGAGGGTGTTTTCGTGGTTGGTTGTTCTGAATTAAGGTATGATAGCAATCTTGATTGCTGCTGCTGATTTGGATGTTTTTTGTATGCTTTCCCATGTACCCAAATTGCGTTTTTTAAAATAAAGAATTTGACTTTGATTTTTGAATGACTGGAATCGGCTACATTGTGTGTGTTCTTTTTTTTTTTATTCTTTTATATCGAGGATAACAGAATAAGCAATCATGTGCTTTTTTTCATCCGTCCCCGTGTGCGTGCAGTTTTGTAAATATTGTCATCTGTTCCCACGGCACACGATGGCCTACTCTTACGAAAAGCGGAACAGGATTTAACGTGTGCCAAGATGTTCTGCGTGCGTTCGCACACGGGGCCTCGGTTAAAGTCTCATCCGAAGGACTTTTGGGAGAGTGGAGTCAGCACTGATGTGTTCGGGAGAGAGAGAGAGAGAGAGAGAGAGAGAGAGAGAGAGAGAGAGAGAGAGAGAGAGAGAGAGAGAGAGAGAGGTTGATTGCTAACAGGCTGCACAGCCTAATTAGCAGGCGATGCAATGTACAAAAAATAACTGAAAAAACGTGATCAACTGATAATACTTATACCAAGTTGCTATTTTAGCGGAACGTACTATTATTTCAGACTGTCATCACAAACCCTTTTCATAATTCCTTTTCCTGTGAAGGTGACTGGGCCTTTCTCCTGTCTTACCTTGCACCGGCAGGTGAGCTCAGAGCTGGCCTGACGTCATCCCCCACAAGAGGCCCTGTCATGTCATGTCACGACACACTGGCAGGTGTGGTGTTCTGGTCTCTAGTCAGTCCCCTTCAGCACCACCTCAGGCCGCCATGCAGCAGTCCTTTCACCAACTTCAAGTGATCACAGGACACTGACAGACTGGCAGAATGAGAGAAGACTCGGTAGCTGATGGCAGACAACGGGCTTATCTAATCATTAGTGGGTTTTTTTTCTTCTAATCATTAGTGGTGATTGCAGTGTGGACACAGCCACAACAGACTGTCAGAACTTGAGAAGAGGGCAAGGCGATGCTGAACCCTCTTCTTTAGTCTTATAATTGACCCAGTAATGTCTACAATGGTCAGCTAATTGAATATTTGTATAAGCAGAATTGATAAATTAAGGAATTGTTTTATAGCTAGATCTACAGGGCGTGTTGTGGATGCCACTGAAGTTTTGTTGTTGTTTTTTTTTGGTTCATGTATGTATATCAAGCCTACCAAACTACCTTTATGTGTGGTGGGGTCTTTTTAGTGTTTTTTTTTTTTGTTCCTTGTTTAGAACTCCAAGGTTCATCAATAGTGAGATTCTCCATAATTATGTGGACGTTTTCACACACCATAAGGTAGCCACAGTCCAGCTTTTGGGGATGGTGTCTAAACATGAAAGAAACCTTTGTGCATGCGTTTAAAAAAAAAAGTTATTTGCTCCTACGGGCTCAAAATGGACTACCCTTCTCAACAGGTTTTTCATGTGTGCACAAGATGCTCTGTGAGCGTTCACACATGGGGTCTTGGTTTATAGTCTCATTTGATGAGCCTTTGGGGGAATGGAGTTAGTACTGATGTTAACCTCAGGGTAAAAATTCCCTAGAACAGGTGCCTCTGTACTGATGTTACCCCCCCCCCCCCTGTAAAAATTCCCTAGAACAGGTGCCCCTGTACTGATGTTACCCCCCCCCCCCCTGTAAAAATTCCCTAGAACAGGTGCCTCTGTACTGATGTTACCCCCCCCCCCCCCCCCCCCCTGTAAAAATTCCCAAGAATAGGCGCCCCTGTACTGATGTTACCCCCACCCCCCACCCCCCTGTAAAAATTCCCAAGAATAGGCGCCTCTGTGGTAGGTCGATCCCAGGCCTTCAGATCCTGAGTGTAACGCTCTAACCACTAGACTATGCCAACCCCCGTGGGTCACTGAGTGATGAAGGAGCAATGATGCTTGATGATGATGCTTGTCTGGCAACATGCTAGTCCACAGCTCAACGTCACCGGATTTGCTGTAACCATGTGAACAGGCTGAGCTGAGACAATAGAAAAGGCAGACAATGCAAAAGCACCAGAGCAACAGACACACACAAAAATCTTGCACATTTCAAAGTGTCTGCATGCGTGACCAAATCCCTGACTTGAACTGGATTTCACCCAGATGAGAAGTTGGGGTAGAGACTGTTTGTACATCAGCACAACATCATTATCCATTCTGTACACATGAAACGCAACTGACACACAAATACAAGCACACTTTCAAATCTGGCAAAAGAATTTAATGAGAAGCTTACACAAGACATGTAAAGCAATTAAGCAGACTAAAATAGACAATAATTAAGAATGACAGCACAGAGATTTCATTCAGATGAAAATGCTCACATACATACAGAGATAAATCAGATAATGTTCAAACAAAGAAGCCAGTCTGCAAAAAAAATTAAAAAATTAAGAAACAAAAAACAAAGGTCAAACTGGTTAAAAATCCTTTGTGTAAGTTATTTCGCTTTTACCTGATGTAAGAAATCTGTTTACAAACCTTCTTCACTGCAGACAAGTCTCATGTCTTTGCTGTTGCGTTGCAAAAACTGACCAGACATGTCAATGTGGTCATGGGGAAACCAACAACAAACACACACAATTTTTACCAGCTAGAATCACACCATGTGTAGAATGACACTTGATTTCTTCCTGTGGGAAGAAAGACACAAGACCTCTTAATCATGACTCTGACCTTCCTCCTTAACCGTACAGAAAAATGAAATGAAAGCGACAAACATGTTCTATCAAAACTCTTAGATTTTTACACATAAAAATCCCCAAAGTCAGTGGTTACACACTTGGCAAGTTGACTACGGCACACAACTGTATAAACCATGAAATAATCAATGTAAAATCATATCAAAAAACAGCAGTAGAAGGCATGATTAATAATGGTTACAATGAGAACAGAGCAAATACATCTGTTCAAGACACGTGTTTGATGAATCAAATTAATTTGTCAAGTAAGAGATGTGACAATGGGAACAACATGAACATTAAAATCAATTACATGAATCGCTGAAATAAGATGATGAAAAGCACTGGTTAAACAACAACAAAAAGAAATCATCTTCTACTCAAAATAAGGCTGTGTTTTCCTCACCCAAATAACAAAAAGAAATCATCTTCTACTCTAAATAAGGCTGTGTTTTCCTCACCCAAACAACAACAGTAGTTCTGTGTCACTTTTCCACTGGCAGCGGGACAGATTGAAGCAGAACAAAATTCTTGTCCACAAAAGATAATTCAGCTTTCTGCTCTGCTCTGTGTGTGTATCAAGTCAAAGTCAAACTTTTATTTACAGATGGTACACCGGGTAAGCAAAACACTTGATTTTTTTCATCCAGCGCATGCATGTGTGTGTGCATGCACATGCATGCGTCCATGTGTGTGCATACGTATATTTAAAAAAAACACAACTAACTCACACCAAGTTAGACAAAACATTTGAATTCTCAATATAAAGTAGAACTGTCTATGCTTAGATTGAAGAGAAAAGAAATAGAAATATGTACTCAACACTTACATAACTCGTCTACGCATCAACATAAAATCATATTTAAAAACCTTGTTTTTTCTACATTTCCCTTTAGACTACCTTATAATGAGCAAGGTTGTTTCATGAAATAAGCATCTCCAATACAGACTATTTATTGACAGAAGTTAAGGAAAGAGATAAGCAGCCAAAAAGTGTTTTACACACAGGCACAAAAAGCAAGCAGAATCTTGCAAAACATCTCCTCCTCAAATGCTCAGATGGCAACAATTGTAGCCTGTCCTATGAGCCAAAATATGTTGTGCCTCTTTTGGGAGAGTAGAGTCAGTACTGATGCTAACACCAGGGAAAATTGCCTTTTAATGGGCAGCCGGGTGGTGGCTTGACCCCGGGTCATCAAATCCCAAACTCTCAGCGCTCTAACCACGAGGCGCTTTCTCCCCTGATGAAGACAGCATCAGCTCAGCATGGAACAGATTACAAAAAAAAAAGGTCATGCACATACTGTTAATAACTCATGCTCACTGCATAAACCACATGCAGTATTTACAGTATATCAACACATACCATGAACAACTACAGTCATGTTCAATCCATTTATAAAACAAACAAAAAACAAACTCAATAAGAAGACAACAATTTTTTCAGATACAAATTAGAAATCGTCAACAGCATGGCAACTGTATCACTTCAGAAAGAAAACAAAAACAACGCCAAAGGCATCATAATCAGTTACTGCTAATTGGAATATGCTATGAAATGTTCAAACAAAACAAGTTACACAGCAGGCCATATTAAATTCAAAACACACACAAAAATCTGACAACAGCACAAATGTCAAAATTCAAGCAATGTCACAGCACAGCACAGTAGATAAATGGAAAGGCATACCTCCCCCCTCCCTTTTTTTCTCTCCCTAACATGGCAATCATGAAATTGTAGATGCAGATACCAGATGCTTACAACAGCAGCAAAAAGTGGCCAGTTGCCAACAGTATAGTCCAACATTTGTTGGTCCCCCCCCCCCCATCAAGTCATCATATCAAGCCTATATTTTACGAAAAAAAAGTCATATCAAGCCTATATTTTACCCAAAAAGTCATATCAAGCCTATATTTTAACCAAAAAAGTCATAACAAGCCTGTATTTTACAAAACAAAATGTCACATCAAGCCTATATTTTACAAAAAAAGTCATATCAAGCCTATATTTTACACAAAAAAGTCATATCAAGCCTATATTTTACACAAAAAATTATATCAAGCCTATATTTTACAAAAAAAGTCATCAATCAAGCCTATATCTTACAAAAAAGTCATCAAATCAAGCCAATATTTTTTTTAAAGTCACAAATCAAGCCAATATTTTACCAAAAAAAGTCATCAAATCAAGCCAATATTTTACAAAAAAGAAGTCATCAAATCAAACACCTATATTTTACAAGAAAAGTCATCAAATCAAGCCTATATTTTACAAAAAAGAAGTCATCAAATTAAGCCTATATTTTACAAAAAAGTTATCATACCATGCCTAATATTTTACATTAAAAAAATTCATATCAAGCCTATATTTTACCCAAAAAAGTCATTATACCAAGCCTATATTTTATCAAGCCTTTATTTTTTGAAAGGTCATCATATCAAGCCTTTGTTATCTTTTTCAAGTCATTTTATCAATCCTTCATTCTTTTTAAAGTAGTTATATCAAGTCTTTAACCGAAAATAAGTTATCACATTAAACCTTTAATTGAAAAAAAGGTCATCACATAAAGCATTTAACTAAAAAGTCACATGTACAGTCAAAATATCCAGCTTTTGCAACACCTCACCATTACAGTCAAAATATCCAGCTTTTGCAACAAAGCATCTTATCAAAATTGTATATTTTTTAAAAGTCATCCTGTCAAGCCTTTAAAAAACAAGTCATCCTGTCAAGCCTTTAAAACAAGTCATCCTGTCAGCTTAGAAGAGTTATCACTGTACATTCTTTGCATGATCATTCAAGCTAAAGCGGTGATAAGAGGTTATCATCCTCAGCCTATTAATTAAGAGAACAGTCACTGTATGCTTTTTGTAAAGCTATACTAAAACTTTAACACTACAAGAAAACACTTACAAAACAATCACCATATATTTCAAACCTTTGCAAATAACTGACACCACATCTCGCCTTCATGAACAGAAAATCATAATACTCAAACTTTCCAAAATACCTGAAAAGTTTTGGTGTTAGGCCTTTATAACAATGTCTTTCAAAAACAGTCACCACATCCATGATAAAAACAGTCATGTCAAACCTTGGCACCAGTCTGCAAGTCAAACCTTGCTAGGAACAGTCACAATATTGGACCTACAAAAGACTACTCTTTAGAAATTCTTACACAAAAATCATTATAGCGTACATTCCTAACAGCAAATGTCTACTCATGGCAAATCCTTATACAAAAATCATTATAGCGTACATATGCACATATACACAGCAACTGTCACAGCAAAACTTTGTAAGAATAGTCACTGTATTCAACTTGACGAAAACTTTTGGCATGCCTCATTTTCGCAGGTCAGCCACTTTGCTTAATTCATTGCAATTGTTTGTATCCTAACCAACTTGGCTACATACGGCTGAGACTGCATCCAACAAGTAAAAAAAATTCTTTTTTTTCTGAAATCACATAAAAAACCCAAGCAATTACCTACAAAATAAAAAAATGAGGATGAAAAACAAAGCAGCCATGTGTTTCAATTGAAGAACCCTCAAAAAATCCTACTGCTTCAAATCAATAGGAAAAACAGCATCAACTGGGATAACATGAGGAATGGACGTACACAGTGACATATACAACATCAGGAAATGGACGTACACAGTGACATATATATACAACATCAGGAAATGGACATACACAGTGACTATATATACAACATCAAGGAAATGAATGGACATACACAGTGACATATATACAACATCAAGGAAATGAATGGGTCTTCACAGTGAGAAGCTGTCTAAATGATAAAGACCTTCACCTGTAAACACATAACTGTATGCTAGACAGCCTTGATCAATGTGAAATGATTATGGAAAAGTCCAGATTCCTCTTTTCTATCGGTGAAACCACAAAAACTTGTATATCTAGTTTGGACGCCTCGTTCCTCATGTCAACAGTCTTCCACACATGATGTGGTTTAAGATTACTAATCTGCCTTTTCAGTCTCAAGTCTGTAAAAATCTTGGTCGTTTTAATGCAAGTACAGTTGTAGAAATTTTCTTGTCCTCATCTAGAACATCAACATAATTATACGACCATGACAACTAAGAGTGCCATATAAGGCCTATACAATGATCACAATGCTATGACAATATCATGATATAAAGCCTATACGATGATCACAATGCTATGACAATATCATAATATAAAGCCTATACAATAATCACACTGCTATGACAATATCATAACAACACTCATCTTAACAAATGATACATAACACCTCATCACAAAGAAAAATGACAGAACACAATATTCTTCAGAGCTAGTAACCTTCATCAAGACTTCACAGAGTTGTCAAAACCCTGCTAGTTACTGTTAGTTTCTAAACAATCAACGGAACCTGTTCTGTCATCATCTTTGTAATAGGTAATCACGTCAAAGCTTAAAAAATAAAATCACCACAAGAAGCGACCATCCAGGACAATAAACTGACACTGGATAAACTTTCCAAATGACAGGAAAGAATACAAGATACTGCAGATAATCATCAGCGAGGATAATGAAGGAAAAGACTATGGACAAATCTGGAAAAAAGGCCAAAAACCAAAATAGTGTGGCACAAAAATCTTTGACAACACTGTGAGGTCCCATACAAAGGAGCTCTGTAAGAACATGATATTGCCACATTGCAAAGTATGTAATGCCAGTTATTCAGATAAAAATCTATTCTAAAGACGGAACTAAAGTTCCCCATTAAAGTGCAAATGCAGAACCAGCCAGAAAGAGAAAGAAAGAAAACACCTGACAAGGAAGTTTGTGCACAGCACAGGAAACGGTTGAACAACAATAAGCATGCTTTCCACTTCTCCTCACTACTGAATGCTTCATGCACAGTCCAGAAATAAAACCAGTGCAGAAAATGCAACATGCAGGCACAGTACACATCCATTTCAGAATGATCCAAGAGCATGAGCACCTCTGGAATTTGAACTAAAACGGTCTGACATTAAATAAAACAGACACTGACAATGTTCATCGGTAAATGGGACAGATGAAAACCACATAATTCTATTAATTTACAGTGCTATTCTTGTTTTTCCCTACCTGTCACAGACATAATCAAAGGCTCCTTTGATCAATCAACAAATTATTCTATCCTGATACTTATAGCCCCACCAGCTACCACCTGAAGGTTGTCACCTCACTGAAACACTACTGTAGAACTACTTACAGAAAAAAAAACCCCAGGTCAAACACATAGAACTATGCACATGTAAAACACCAAGGTCAAACACATGTAAAACTATGTACATGTAAAACACCAAGGTCAAACACATGTAGAACTATGTACATGTAAAACACCAAGGTCAAACACATGTAGAACTATGTACATGTAAAACACCAAGGTCAAACACATGTAGAACTATGTACATGTAAAACACCAAGGTCAAACACATGTAGAACTATGTACATGTAAAACACCAAGTCAAACACATGTAGAACTATGTACATGTAAAACACCAAGGTCAAACACATGTAGAACTATGTACATGTAAAACACCAAGGTCAAACACATGTAGAACTATGTACATGTAAAACACCAAGGTCAAACACATGTAGAACTATGTACATGTAAAACACCAAGGTCAAACACATGTAGAACTATGTACATGTAAAACACCAAGGTCAAACACATGTAGAACTATGTACATGTAAAACACCAAGGTCAAACACATGTAGAACTATGTACATGTAAAACACCAAGGTCAAACACATGTAGAACTATGTACATGTAAAACACCAAGGTCAAACACATGTAAAACTATGTACATGTAAAACACCAAGGTCAAACACATGTAAAACTATGTACATGTAAAACACCAAGGTCAAACACATGTAGAACTATGTACATGTAAAACACCAAGGTCAAACACATGTAGAACTATGTACATGTAAAACACCAAGGTCAAACACATGTAGAACTATGTACATGTAAAACACCAAGGTCAAACACATGTAGAACTATGTACATGTAAAACACCAAGATCAAACACATGCAGAATTATTTAGAAGTAAAACACCAAGGCTAATCACATACAGAATCATTTAGAAGTAAAATACCAAGGCTAATCACATACAGAATCATTTAGAAATAAAATACCAATGTTCAACACAATCACTCATGAATTCTGTGTCTCAACACCCAATCCTGCAATGGGGGTCACACCATGTTGATGGACAACACCTAGTGCAGTTGTTAAAACAACAAATGAAAGAAAACTAAAGGACCACAAAGCTAACATGCCCACACCCAGCAACAGCTGTTGGAAGGCTTTCAGCACATCTAGAGCCACACACCATGACACACACTCCTCTGTTGATCAACACATGGGGATGTGTCTGACAGAGGTCATTAACCACACAATTAAATCATCAACACATAAAACACACCAACACCATCTACAACAAACACCTGCACATCATTCTCTGAAGTACAACACCATCCACACCATATCCACCGTTATAAAACATACATCACAGTAAAACCGGTTACAGGTTCAAAGTTTGCAAATGTCCTGAGCACTACCAGGCACAGTGTAGTTTATATATGCTGTGGTAAACGTCAGACTGTGTGTCATTTTAAAACGGGGTGACAGAACCCAACAATTTACCAAAGTCTTATATGATACATCCAATTATTGAGGAAAAAGAAGAGAAGGAAAGACAAGTGCAGGTACCAACTTCTTAATCATTTTGAAAATGATTTATCAAAGATAAAATAAAATTAAAAAATTAAATGAAAATAAATTCTAGGGAACAATGTCTTTCAGTGGCAGCATTGTAGGCATATTTGAGTAAGAACCATGCCTTTGGCCTGATACATCCACGGGGCAAAACTACATCCCAACTTCAGTGAATTCCACGAGTTGCTGCATGTCTATACACATCTGCTGGACAGAGGGTTCCTTGTGTCCTGTCTGCACAGGCTGTTATGAAAACTGGAAACCTGCAGAAGTTCAGTGTTGCTGTGAGGAGACTGTCCTGTGTGCCTGGAGCAGGATGAAACACAGGACAGAGGGCAAGTTCAGTGCTGCCGTGCCTGCAGGCCGTGCAGCAGGAAGGTCCAGCAGGGGATGGCCTGGCTTGCTCGCACAGAGCCAGGAAAGGTCTGCAGGTCCTCAGCCCTCAGCTCCTCTTCTGCTGCTGGTCCTGCCTGGGGCTGGGTGTACAGGGAGTTCTCCAGGCAGTTCTCCAGAAGCCACTTCAGACTGAGGGCCAAACCACAACACACACACACACACACACACACACACACACACACACACACCACACACACACACACACACACACACACACACACACACACACACACACACACAACACACACACACACACACACACCAATGTAAATTGAGACGTTATGACAGGCATAACATGCCATACACACATTAATCACACAACTGAGACAAAACCCTCCATCAAAACCACAACACAGGGGTGTGGAGGAATTAACATACATTACTTTTTAGGGGTTTCCATCTTTCAACTCACATAGATTGTCTTCAGCATTTGTTCAGACACTCTTAAGGTCAAGACCAAGCAAGGCAAGTCAAGGCCAAGCTACTGAAAAAAACCCTTTACATGGAGGTGGTACATCACTACCTGTTACAAACTCAAAACACCATGCACAGTCTGATCTTTTGGGAACAACTGAAAAACAAAGTTTTCAATAAATCAATCAATATGCCTACAACAGAACCAGGAAACTACCATTTGTGAAACATGACCACAAGAACACCAGGTATCAGAGAGACCAGAAGAGAGGCATTCTTGACCAGTCACTCTGCTGAGCAAACTCTAAATGCCTTTGACATTGCCAGGAGAAATTCACTTCACAGTAACTACACACTTTGCGTTTGTTTTTTTTGCAACTGAAATGAGTTCAATGGCCTGATATCAAGCTACCATGCAGGTGCTTATTTTTGGGGGATTTTCCCCTGGAGTTAACATCAGTACTGACCCCACTCCCTCAAAAGTCCTTTGGATGAGATGAGAAATCAAGGCCCCATGTGCAAATGCATGCAGAACATGTTGCGCTCATGTTAAAAACCAGTTCCACAGATGCTGTCACTGAGTGGTGAAGACCGTTCAACTTCAATTCACTGGTTTGTGAAATTGTGGGTTTGAATCTTGGTGGTGTCTCATTAATCAAGGGTGAGGATTTTAAAAATCTCCCAGGTCAACTTTAAGTGCAGATCTGCCAGTGTCTTAATTCCCCTTGTGTGTATACACATGCAGAAGATAACATATACACATTAAAGATCCCACAAGTTGTGTCAGTGTTTGGTGGGTTACAGGAACACAAACACACCCAGCATACAACCCCGAAGTTGGAATGCGGCTACCTTCATGGTGAGCAATACCAGTCGCATACACAAAATACAACCATTGGTGAACCTGAGCTCTAGCTGAGGAAAGAAAAAAAAAGATGTAGTGAAGGCAAATTGCCCATACTCTGCGACGAAAAGACAGTAGTAGCACCAGTAAAGCCACAGAAAACTGGCAAGACTGCAGGCATTGGCAAAGACAGTAGTAGCACCAGTAAAGCCACAGAAAACTGGCAAGACTGCAGGCATTGGCAAAGACAGTAGTAGCACCAGTAAAGCCACAGAAAACTGGCAAGACTGCAGGCATTGGCAAAGACAGTAGTAGCACCAGTAAAGCCACAGAAAACTGGCAAGACTGCAGGCATTGGCAAAGACAGTAGTAGCACCAGTAAAGCCACAGAAAACTGGCAAGACTGCAGGCATTGGCAAAGACAGTAGTAGCACCAGTAAAGTCATAGAAAACTGGCAAGACTGCAGGCATTGGCAAAGACAGTAGTAGCACCAGTAAAGTCACAGAAAACTGGCAAGACTGCAGGCATTGGCAAAGACAGTAGTAGCACCAGTAAAGCCACAGAAAACTGGCAAGACTGCAGGCATTGGCAAAGACAGTAGTAGCACCAGTAAAGCCACAGAAAACTGGCAAGACTGCAGGCATTGGCAAAGACAGTAGTAGCACCAGTAAAGTCATAGAAAACTGGCAAGACTGCAGGCATTGGCAAAGACAGTAGTAGCACCAGTAAAGTCATAGAAAACTGGCAAGACTGCAGGCATTGGCAGCACCCCAACAGATCTCTTCAAACAGGGTGGACAGGCGGTCATCTCAATCCCACCTGCCGTCATTCTTCCCATCCATTACACCTTGAGTGATGATCTGGGTGCTAGTCTTTCAGGCGAGACAATAAACTGTGGTCCCAAGGGCAACACTGATTCAGCACACATAAAAGAACCCACAGCAACAAAAGAGATTTCCCTGGCAGTATTCTGTAGGGAAAAAAAGCCACTCTGATAAGGAAACAAATGCATATACAGGCAGGCCGATGTATTTCTTCCTCTGTGGAATCTGAGCTGTTTTCTTTTCCCAGCACTAATGGTATTTGCCTGCAGCAGCTGTGATGTACAGTGAATGGTCTGGACATCCCTTCCCCAAACCAGGGATGGAGTCACAGCTGAAGGGAAGTCACTGACAAGGGGCAAGACTGATGCTATTCACAGTATCCTCCCCTGTGGGGAGGCCAGGGGCCTGTCAGTATAAATACCATCTCCACCTTCTGAAAATTCTGTGCTAAGAAGTCCCTCTTTTCTATCCCTCTCCTTGTTTCTCTACTGTTCCTTTTATTCCTGTCACCCTCTTCTTGTCTATTTTCAGCCTTCCTGATCCATTCTCCTGCCTTTTTTCCCAAAAGACTTGGAGGATAATTCCCTCCCTTGCTGATGTTGTAATTACTGGGCCTGGCCTGCCAGGCACTTAATGGCACTGCAATTGATTTTCGCTCATGTGACAGACAGCAACAGTTGCTGTCTGAGAGTTCAACGAAGAAGATAGCATCCTTGTAGAAATCATAAAACATGATGGAAAAGCAGTAATCCATGGACATCCTAACTTCTTCAAAATTTCATACACAGGGGAGTGGCCAAGACCATGGAATCATCATAATAATCACTAATCATCATTCTTCCCAGGCAAAGAAATCCTGGTCATCATCAGATCTACTGCACTATCCGTTCACTCATCCGTGCCAGCAAAGTGCGACTAAAATTAATGACAGTATTAAGCTGACAAAATCAACCCCCCCCCCTCCCCTCCCCCCCCAAAAAAAAAGAAAATCTGTTGTATGGAGTTGGACAGCAAAACCCGACAAGTGATACAACTTGAGGCCTTTAGGTAGACAGACGGACTCACTCGTAGTTGTCAGGAGGAGCAAAGTCTTGGTCCTGGTCCTGGGGCAGCAAGTGGAGCATGATGCAGTGGAAGAGGTGACTGAACACAGCATGTGAGCGGTCAGGAGACAGGCGCTGCAGCACTGTGGTCAGCTCTGTCTTCTGCTCGGCCTCCAGCTCCTGCCGCACGGCCTGGCCCTGCTGGTCAAAGGCCTCCTGCACACACACAACACACACACACACCACCAGCACAGCCGTCAGTCACTGTCCCCCACTTTCACCTCCTCTCAGCTGCTAATTATCCCAGCCCAGCCCAGCTGATGCTATTTATAGCAGGAGCTGACCACACTTGCACTAGGTAAAAGGAAGGAGCACACTAAATTTAGCACTCTGGACTAGGCCCTACAGAGTGATGTTGGATTTGTGCATTGTGCCAGGCAAG
>CM060326.1:3240449-3252949 GCA_030674155.1 Stramonita haemastoma | reverse complement strand
TCACACCAACTCTGCTGCACAGCTAGGCCCGGCTGCTGCTGGATAGGAAACTGAACGGCCTCTGCACCGTTATTATCAGAACACAACATTTCCACCCCAGCTCTCTGGTCACTCTCACTACAATGCCTCCTTTGGCAGAGTCAGGTATGCTTTCACCCCCTCTCTGACAACTTGGTAAACTGTCTACAACCAAAAAAGGGCAGTTTTCAACCTTAAAAATTTCACACACAGTCCCTGATTGTTTAAAAATATTACTTTACACAAACCAATTCAATTCCTTACTAATTCATTTCTAAAATTTCCACCAATACTTCAACTTAAATCAGATCTAGTATTGTAATTCAAACTGTTTTTCCTTTCTTTCCAATTTCTAACCATGAACCATAATCAAATAACAATAACCCCCAAATTGCTGAAGAGAATTTAAAGTCAGACTTTGAAATTTGAGGTTTCATGGAAGATTATCTCTGGAGGGATGAAATGGCAGCCCGTATTGAAGAGGAGGTAAGCAATCAGTCTGGCTTCATAATAAACTGAATACAGCACACACACACATGCACACACACACACTGTATACAGTTATATGTAGGATGGTAAATCAGTACAACAATTACAACTGACGTTTTTCCATAACTTTTCTTTTAAAAAAAAAAGGCTCTAAAGTTAGGTACTTCGTTTCCTTACCATTTGACAAGATGTACTGAAAATGTCCAACACCCTTCCTGGATACACGTCATGCACTTCTCAAAACTATCCATGTTAAATTAGGTACAAAACAGAAGCTTCAGCATTCACATCCCTCATCATCCACACACCATCGTCCCCCACAAACAGAGAAATATTTACCTGAGGGATCTTCTCTCTCAAGGTGTTGAGAAGCCTGGACATGGTAGTGTCAGCACAGTAGGTCAGCGTCTCTATCTGTTGACCGTTTAAACAACACACTGAGGAGGGTGGACCATTAAAGAAATAACACACACTGAGGAGGGAGGACCATTAAAATAACACACACTGAGGAGGTGGACCATTAAAATAACACACACTGAGGAGGTGGCCCATTAGGAAATAACACACACTGAGGAGGTGGACCATTAAAGAAACACACACACTGAGGAGGGTGGACCATTAGGAAATAACACACACTGAGGAGGGTGGACCATTAAGAAAAACACACACTGAGGAGGGTGGACCATTAAGAAACAACACACACTGAGGAGGGTGGACCATTAAAGAAACAACACACATGAGGAGGGTGGACCATTAAAGAAACAACACACACTGAGGAGGGTGGACCATTAAAGAAACAACACACACTGAGGAGGGTGGACCATTAAAGAAACAACACACACTGAGGAGGGTGGACCATTAAAGAAACAACACACACTGAGGAGGTGGACCATTAAAGAAACAACACACACTGAGGAGGTGGACCATTAAAGAAACAACACACACTGAGGAGGGTGGACCATTAAAGAAACAACACACACTGAGGAGGTGGACCATTAAAGAAAAACACACACTGAGGAGATGTGGACCATTAAAGAAAAAAACACACTGAGGGGTGTGACCATTAAGAAACAACACACCTGATGGGGTGACCATTAAGAAACAACACAATGAGGAGGTGACCATTAAAGAAACAATGGGGGACCATTAAAATAACACAACTGAGGAGGTGGACCATTAAAGAAACAACACACATTGGAGGAGGACCATAAAGAAATAACACACACTGAGGAGGTGGACCATTAAAGAAACAACACACATTGAGGAGGGAGGACCATTAAAGAAACAACACACACTGAGGAGGTGGACCATTAAAGAAATAACACACACTGAGGAGGGAGGACCATTAAAATAACACACACTGAGGAGGTGGACCATTAAAGAAACAACACACACTGAGGAGGGTGGACCATTAAAGAAATAACACACATGAGGAGGGGGACCATTAAAGAAAAACACACACTGAGGAGGGTGGACCATTAAAATAACACACATTGAGGGGTGGACCATTAAAGAAACAACACACATTGAGGAGGGAGGACCATTAGGAAAAACACACACTGAGGAGGGTGGACCATTAAGAAATAACACACATGAGGTGGGTGGACCATTAAGAAATAACACACATTGAGGAGGGTGGACCATTAGGAAATAACACACATTGAGGAGGGTGGACCATTAGGAAATAACACACTGAGGAGGGTGGACCATTAGGAAATAACACACACTGAGGAGGGTGGACCATTAGGAAATAACACACACTGAGGAGGGTGGACCATTAGGAAATAACACACACTGAGGAGGGTGGACCATTAGGAAATAACACACATTGAGGAGGGTGGACCATTAAAGAAACAACACACATTGAGGGGGTGGACCATTAAAGAAATAACACACATTGAGGAGGGTGGACCATTAAAGAAATAACACACATTGAGGGGGTGGACCATAAGGAAATAACACACATTGGGAGGAGGTGGACCATTAGGAAATAACATCACATGAGGAGGGTGGACCATTAGGAAATAACACACATTGAGGAGGGGGACCATTAAAGAAATAACACACATGAGGAGGGTGGACCATTAGGAAATAACACACTGAGGAGGGTGGACCATTAGGAAATAACACACATGAGGAGGGTGGACCATTAGGAAATAACACACACTGAGGGGTGGACAATTAGGAAATAACATACACTGAGGAGGGTGGACCATTAGGAAATAACACATTGAGGAGGGTGGACATTAGGAAATAACACACACTGAGGAGGGTGGACCATTAGGAAAAAACATACACTGAGAGGGAGGACAATTAGGAAATAACATACATTGAGGAGGGTGGACATTAGGAAATAACACAATGAGGAGGGTGGACCATTAGGAAATAACACACACTGAGGAGGGAGGACAATTAGGAAATAACACACACTGAGGAGGCGGATTTAAAGAAATAACACACTGAGGAGGGAGGACAATTAAGAAATAACATACATTGAGAAGGGCAGATTAAAAAAAAAAAAAAAGAACAATATGCAACAACACTTGACCTCACATGATAATAAAAAATGATAGTAATAATGAATTATGGAATTTATACAGTGCTGTATCTGTAAAGCAACAGATCAAGTCCACAAGAGGACATGCAATGGACCCCTACTCAAGGGGATTTTTCCCTTGGAGTTCACATCGGTGCTGACTCCACTCCCCCTAAAGTTCTTTGGATGAGACAATAATCCAAGGTCCCCTTGTGTCAATGCACACAGAATATCTTGCATGCATGTTAAAACCTGTTCTGCCTTTTCATAAGCAGGCAACTGCATGCTGGATGACAAAGCATTAGAAATGCATGCACACTGGTGTCCTGTTTAAACATCATTCCTCAAGTCAGAAGCAAATGTGGCTACCTTGAAGGGTAAACAGTTCAACTGCAAAAATCTTACTGGTGAACCGTGGACCTCTTCTGAACAGGAAAAAACAACAGCATTAACAAGTCACTGAAAATGAAGCAGGAACAATAAAAAAAAAACAACAACACTGCAGACACATGAGACACATCAGCATTCTGCAACAATTTTATCTTGAAAAAATTAAAATAAGCATCAAGGTGTCACACAGACAGTTTGGAATACAAGTTATAAACAAATGGAATGTGACCTCATGTTCTCAGCCATTTCCTGTACGAAAAAAACAACAACAGTATTTGACATCTTCATCAACGGGATATTGCAGTCCATGTGCAAGGTTTGGGTAGTTAGCCCTTGATATATTTATTACAGCCGAATTGTTTTGACCTTTGTCTTGAAAATAAATCTATCATCTATCTATCTATCTGAGGAGGTGGCAGAGCAGCCTTTCTGACCTGAAACGCTCCATTCTGCTGCCTTTGCACGCGCGACTTGCTGAGGAGCAGGGAGTTCTGCAGCTGAAGCTCAAAGCCGGGGAAGTCGTAGTGCAGCTGGGTGGAGGAGGCGGGGGAGGAGGGGGTGTTGGCGTGGCTGTGGCCCAGGTGCAGGCTGTAGTGACAGTGAGTCAGCACCAGGGGCAGCAGGTCGTTCTCGGGGCTGTAGCTCACCAGGTGCCGATGGCTCACTGCAGACACCTGCACCTCAGGCAGCTCTTCATACCTGCACACCACACAGTCTACTATAGCAGCAGTCAGTGCTGAATAGTGTACCTCACTGCACACCACACAGTCTACTATGCAGCAGTCAGTGCTGAACAGTGTACCTCACTGCACACCACACAGTCTACTGCAGCACATCTCATGCTGATAGTGAATCAAACTGGCCTACACAGTTGAGTGAATCAAACATGTGCCTACACAGTGGAGTGACATCTAAACTGGCTACATATGTGGAAGTGAACTCAAACTGCACACACAATGTGTAGTGAATCAAACTGCCTACACTGTGGAGTGAATCAAACTGGCCTACACAGTGGAGTGAATCAAACTGGCCTACTACTGTGGAGTGAATCAAACTGGCCTACACTGTGGAGTGAATCAAACTGGCCTACACTGTGGAGTGAATCAAACTGGCCTACACTGTGGAGTGAATCAAACTGGCCTACACTGTGGAGTGAATCAAACTGGCCTACACTGTGGAGTGAATCAAACTGGCCTACACTGTGGAGTGAATCAAACTGGCCTACACTGTGGAGTGAATCAAACTGGCCTACACTGTGGAGTGAATCAAACTGGCCTACACTGTGGAGTGAATCAAACTGGCCTACACTGTGGAGTGAATCAAACTGGCCTACACTGTGGAGTGAATCAAACTGGCCTACACTGTGGAGTGAATCAAACTGGCCTACACTGTGGAGTGAATCAAACTGGCCTACACTGTGGAGTGAATCAAACTGGCCTACACTGTGGAGTGAATCAAACTGGCCTACACTGTGGAGTGAATCAAACTGGCCTACACTGTGGAGTGAATCAAACTGGCCTACCTACTGTGTCAACCCACAGCAGGTTACTGCCCTGGTGGACCTGTGAACTGTGACATATCTACAAAGATAAATGTTGGGCAGTTTGTATCATTTTTGGTTCAGAATTGATGAAAAACTTTTCCTTTTAAAGCACACAAACAAAAGCAAACCACCCTTTGTTGCCAGTAGGATTATTACAAATAAGAAATTCAATGTCTACTCAGGGTCTTAGACCCTTCCAAGCATTAAATAAACAATAGAAAACTGACATCATCAAATCTATATAAGAAAAAAATAGTTTTGCATACATTTCCATCACCACACACACACACACACACACACAAAGGTTTTGCATCATTCTTCTCTCCTGAATTTCACGCAAAGAAATCTGTCATCACTGAAAGTGGTAAACAATACAATACAATACAATACAACCTGCAGCCTACGTTGAAAAATTCTATCTAAATGTGCAAATCAGTCTGCAGGACTCCTAACGAAGCACTGTTAATTTCTATTGCCCATTTCCAGTGACTTTACCAAACCAGAATCCTGTGCACAGGAATTCTTCTTGTTCCTCTTCTTCATGCAACGCTCAGACAGCAGATATTGTTGTCTGTCATGTGAGCAAAGATGTGTTGCACTGCCATTTTAAGTGCCTGACAGGTCAGGCCTAACGTATCCAACTTCAGCATAAGAGAGAATTGTTATCTTTTAAGTCTTCCTGAAAAAAAAAGGCAAGAGAATGGACCAAAAAGGCAGAAAATAGACAAGAAGGAGGAGACAGGGAAAAAAAAGGAACAGACAGAAAGAAAGAGAGGGATAGAAAGTAGAGAGTTCCTTACACAGCGTTTCTGGAAAGTGGGGATGCTATTTATAGTGACAGGCCCCGGCATCCGCTTGGAGGAGTCACAGCTGTCAGTTTCCCCCACTTTCTGCTCCTCTCAGCTGCTAATTATCCCATCCCAGCCCAGCAGGTGCTATTTATAGCAAGAGCTGACCACACATGGACAAGGTGAAAGGAAGGAGCGCGCTAAATTTAGCACTCTTGACTAGGCCTCAGTGAGTGATGTTTGATTTGTGCTGCACTGTGGAGTGCATAGGACTGACCCCCTATCCAGGAAGAGGAGGAGAAAGAGAGAGGTGTGAGGGGTGAGGACTCATGTGTGTGCAATGAGGGGGCAGTAGAGGGCCAGGAAGTGGCTGTGCTGCACTGTGGAGTGCACAGGACTGACCCCCCATCCAGGAGGAGGAGAAAGAGAGAGGTGAGGACTACTCACGTGTGTGCAATGAGGGGGCAGTAGAGGGCCAGGAAGTGGCTGTGCTGCACTGAGGACTGACTACTCACGTGTGTGCAATGAGGGGTGTGGACTACTCACGTATGTGCAGTGAGGGGGCAGTAGAGGGCCAGGAAGTGGTTGTGCTGCACTGAGGACTGACTACTCACGTGTGTGCAGTGAGGGGTGTGGACTACTCACGTATGTGCAGTGAGGGGGCAGTAGAGGGCCAGGAAGTGGTTGTGCTGCACTGAGGACTGACTACTCACGTGTGTGCAGTGAGGGGTGTGGACTACTCACGTATGTGCAGTGAGGGGGCAGTAGAGGGCCAGGAAGTGGTTGTGCTGCACTGAGGACTGACTACTCACGTGTGTGCAGTGAGGGGTGTGGACTACTCACGTGTGTGCAGTGAGGGGTGTGGACTACTCACGTGTGTGCAGTGAGGGGTGTGGACTACTCACGTGTGTGCAGTGAGGGGTGTGGACTACTCACGTATGTGCAGTGAGGGGGCAGTAGAGGGCCAGGAAGTGGCTGTGCTGCACTGAGGACTGACTACTCACGTGTGTGCAGTGAGGGGGCAGTAGAGGGCCAGGAAGTGGCTGTGCTGCACTGAGGACTGACTACTCACGTGTGTGCAGTGTGGGGGCAGTAGAGGGCCAGGAAGTGGTTGTGCTGCACCAGCAGGTAGTGCAGCAGCAGCAGGGCGCAGCGTCCAGGCCCCTGGCTGTCGGGCAACACCAGCCCCACAGGGCTGTCCTCCGTCACCCGCAACGTCTGTAACTCCTCCCCCAGCTGAACTCTGACCCCAGCCTCTGTGCAGCACCCTGCTCAGGCAGCAACACACAGGGAGTGCACACCAGTGCTGAGGACTTCTCTCCAGCTACAGCTTGTCTTATACATTCCTCACACTTCTTCTCTTTCACTCTCAGTATTTTTTTCAGGGTTTTTTTCATTACTGGTTTTCTTTTCTTTTCTTTTCTATTTTTTAAAATTTTTCTTCTGGGTCTGCTTCTGATTCCAAAATAATGTGTCCCATTTTATCTTTTCTTCTTTTATTTTATATTTTTTCACTTCCTCTTTTTTCCATTTTCTAATGGCTTTGCATTTAATCTATCATGTTTCGTCTTCTTCTTATCATTATCTGCATGGATAGATTCAGATGGCTTTCTCCTCCTAAATTTCTTGATGCTCTTCGTCCCATAATTATCATTTTACAAAAGGATGGCAAAACATTAACAACAGTGTTGATTGCAAGTGAAAAAAGTAATGATCTTAAGCAGAAAAAGTAACTACTAAATCCAATTAAAAAAACGAAAAAGCACAGAAAAACTGATCAAAATAAGAGGACATAATTTTGTAATAAATTACTAAAAACCAACACTATGTCTGCTTTGCATAAAATCAGATTAAAGCAGAGTGTAATGATCACTGTCACATTGCCACACATACAATAAAACTAAAAAGAGATAATCAGCTTGGAAGTGTAATGTCAGAATGTATTTGGTGCAGAAAGTCACGAAGGCCTTACGATAGTTGGTCAGAAGATCGCGGACGATGTCCCAAGCCTTTGAGAACACAGCCACCAGTTTCTGCAGATCTGGGCCTTCTGCCATGAAACATCACAGGTCTCCATGTGAATATGCAATCATGTCCTCGCTCGTTCACACGCACCGCACGCACGCACCACACGTACGCACGCACGCACACACACACGCATGCGCACACACACACACACGCCACACACAGCACACCACACGCACACACACACACGCACACGCACACACACCACACACGCACACACACCACACAGCACCACACACGCACCACACACCACACACACGACACACACAACACACACCACACACACACACACACACACACACACACACACACACCCCTTTATCTATCATGATACTCAATGTTTGAACAGAAAAACCTGGTTGAAAAACCATCGTGGTTTTGACATGTATCTAGCCTCATTTCCCAAACAGGTAAGTAGTTTGCAAATAATAACATTTTCTGACCGGTCACAAATACTGATATACTTCAAGTGGCCAATCAGATTTGAGAAAAGTCAGGAGAAATGTATATTATATATTTGTTGCCAAGTTTCTAAACATTTGAATGGCAAAAATACAATTGATCACTTTTCCTTGAACTTGACATTTTCCGTATGGGTAACCTACTGTAGGGTGAGCATTCATCTAATAACCCTTCCCTCTGTATCACCCACCACTAGGTTATGGGGACTGTATGCACTTCAGCACTCAGGTGCCTACTTTAGGGCAACATGTTTTTAAAAAAATCTTCAACTTTCCTTCCTACAGAAAATCCAAACTTTCCCACATCACCAGTTTGCCAGACACATGCTGTTCCATGAGGACCTAGGAGGTCAGTGGGCAGATCACCTTTCACTCTATAATCAGCTTCCAGAGACAGAACCCATGTGGAAACAAAGGCTTTGTGGAGCTGTAGGATTCGTGTGTGTGTGTGTGTGTGTGTGTGTGTGTGTGTGTGTGTGTGTGTGTGTGTGTGTGTGTGTGTGTGTGTGTGTGTGTGTGTGTGTGTGTGTATGTATGCGTGTATGTGTGAGTGTGTGTGTGGCAGGGAGACTGAGTTCCTGAATAGTCTGTCTGTCTGTCTGTCTGTCTGTCTGTCTGTCTGTCTATCTAGCTATCTAGCTAGCTATCCATCCCTTAGTCTGGCGACCGAGGGAGCACCCCTGAAGACTTGACAACCAGTTCCCTCCATTCCTCTCTCTGTTCTGCCTTTCTCAGGGTTTTGTTGAGTTCTAGGCCTGTCCATTCGCTGATGTTGTCCTCCCATCTCTTCTTTGGTCTGCCTCTTTTTCTTCCTCCTTGGACAGTGCCTTGCAGTATTGTTTTTGCAAGTCCTTTTGATCTTGTTACATGCCCGTACCATTTAAGCTTACACTTCTTTACAATTGTTAGAAGATTTTCATAGGGACCAATGGTTTGCTGGATTCTCTTATGCACATCTTTGTTGCTTATGTGGTCTCTGTAGGAGATGCCATGGAGTCTCCAGAAGCATCTCATCTCTACCGTATGTACTCTTCTCTCCAAATCAGCAGCCAGGGTCCATGATTCACAGGCATACAGGAATATGGATATGACAAGGGAGTGCATTAGTCTGATCTTGGAGATGAGTGAAATATTTTTATCTTTCCAGATGGTGTCCAGTTTTGACAGTGCTGTTATTGTCTGTGCAATTCTGCATACTACCTCTGGCTTGGACCCCTTGTCTGATACAACAGCCCCCAAGTACTTGAAGCTTTGAACTGTTTCCAGCTTCTGGTCATTGAATCTGATATCAGAGCTGAATAGCAAGCGGTTTAAAATTCAAGCAAATCGTGCTTCTTACTTTGCAGAAATGGCATGCCAGACATTTAGTGTGAATGAAGTAATCTGTACTGGGGGACTGTACTGAAGCAAAGGTGTGCAAACAGTTATTCATCCACTTGGTAACCACACACAACACAGCTTGGGGAAAGCAAGTGCTCTATCTATCTATACTGTATGTACCCCTTACGAAAAGGACAGGACTGTCAATAGCAACAAGCCTTTTTTCAGTGTCCACCTCTCTCTTGCTGTTACACGGTTTATGTCAATAGCAATAAGCCATTTTTCAGTGTCAACCTCTCTCTTGCTGTTACATGGTTTATGCCAATAAGCCATTTTTCAGTGTCAACCTCTCTCTTGCTGTTACACGGTTTATGTCAATAGCAATAAGCCATTTTTCAGTGTCAACCTCTCTCTTGCTGTTACATGGTTTATGTCAATAAGCCATTTTTCAGTGTCAACCTCTCTCTTGCTGTTACATGGTTTATGTCAATAAGCCATTTTTCAGTATCAACCTCTCTCTTGCTGTTACACGGTTTATGTCAATAGCAATAAGCCATTTTTCAGTGTCAACCTCTCTCTTGCTGTTACACGGTTTATGTCAACAAGCCATTTTTCAGTGTCAACCTCTCTCTTGCTGTTACACGGTTTATGTCAATGTCAACAAGCCATTTTTCAGTGTCAACCTCTCTCTTGCTGTTACACGGTTTATGTCAACAAGCCATTTTTCAGTGTCAACCTCTCTCTTGCTGTTACACGGTTTATGTCAATGTCAACAAGCCATTTTTCAGTGTCAACCTCTCTCTTGCTGTTACACAGTTTATGTCAATGGCAACAAGCCATTTTTCAGTGTCAACCTCTCTCTTGCTGTTACACAGTTTATGTCAATAGCAACAAGCCATTTTTCAGTGTCCACCTCTCTCTTGCTGTTACACAGTTATGTCAATAGCAACAAGCCATTTTTCAGTGTCAACCTCTCTCTTGCTGTTACACAGTTTATGTCAATGTCAACAAGCCATTTTTCAGTGTCAACCTCTCTCTTGCTGTTACATGGTTTATGTCAATAAGCCATTTTTCAGTGTCAACCTCTCTCTTGCTGTTACACAGTTTATGTCAATGTCAACAAGCCATTTTTCAGTGTCAACCTCTCTCTTGCTGTTACATGGTTTATGTCAACAAGCCATTTTTCAGTGTCCACCTCTCTCTTGCTGTTACAATGGTTTATGTCAACAAGCCATTTTTCAGTGTCCACCTCTCTCTTGCTGTTACACGGTTTATGTCAATGTCAACAAGCCATTTTTCAGTGTCCACCTCTCTCTTGCTGTTACACAGTTTATGTCAATAGCAACAAGCCATTTTTCAGTGTCCACCTCTCTCTTGCTGTTACACGGTTTAACCCACTGGTGTTCCCAAACTGCAGACAAGATCCTACCTCTGGTGGCCAGCAGCTGCCTGACAGGGGTGGTGGCGGCCTCCACGCGGCTCAGCCTGTGGTGCAGCTGCTGCAACAGACGACGCTGCAGAGCCAGGATGTCGGGCAGCAGGTTCAACGCTCGCAGGTGATGGCTCTGCAACAACCACACGGACCTTCATCCACAACAGCCGCAGGGCATCCATGTCATCATGACATTCAAACATGCACATAACGCTCAAAACCATAGGAAATACTGGTGATTTGGAGACTAAGATGTGAATACATCTGTCTAGAGGTTTAAGCTTTCAATCTCGCACTGGTGATTTGGAGACTAAGATGTATGTAAATACACCTGTCTAGAGGTTTACCCTTTAAATCTCATCTCAAGCTGGACTTTGCTCTCCCAGATTTGCAAGACATTGTGTAGTGTTCTGGCTGTTTTGCTTCTTGACTAAGATCTTAAACTCAGGTCTTTATAAACACCATAAATTTGGCAGTGATCAAATGATGACCAAAAAGTGTTCATGGCAAAAGGCTGCAATGAATAAAGCTCTCACCATCACAGACCAGTTAAATGAATGCAGACATACAGAAAACGACAACAAAATGTCCTTTTGTGATAACATGCTTTCCTTGGGAAGAACAACATAAATTTCGAATATGATATTATAGTGACAATCATAATGACAATGTAAAGCACACTGATCAATCATGATTTTAACACCAAATGTGGCAGCTGGTTTGACTCAGAAGAAAAAATATACTGCCCCTTCACTGAGCTCCAAAGAATATGCCTATCTAATTGCCAAACATTATCACTTGATGCCCTTTCCAAAAATGCACTGCTCTCAAATACTGATGGAGAGATTCCAGCATACGACATCAATGTATGATGCCACATAGCACCACCACCGTCATTCATTTACCCTGCATCACTGGTTCTTCTCCTTGCCCTGTGGAGTGGGTGGCTCGTCAAAATACTGGTAAGATTCTCCACATTCTTTTCCATAGAACAGTTGTGTCTCATTTTCATAGATACTAGCCTTTGTGTGATTTTCTTCACTTGAAAAAGCAACAGGCTCTCCTTCTGAAGCAGAGAGAAAGAGAAGGCCCAACAGCATTTTCCTCCACAGATAACTACCTAGGAAAACCGGCTTCTTCTTCACCTGGCTTTCATCCTGGGCAAGGTTAAAGCTGACAGAGTGGACACAGTTTTGCATGATATCCTAGTTCTGTATACACAAAGTGCATTGATTCCCACGAGTAGAGTGTGTGTCTTTGATTTTACGTCTGTTCACTTAAAGTGTTATTAGATGAAAGAGTAGAGTAGTCACCTGCTGCAGGAAGAGTTTGAGGACAGGCAGGGCGTCCTGTTTGGCAGGGTCCAGCAGCTGGAACTGCCTGAAGAACTGGTCCACAGTGATGCACAGGCGGTGCTTCCAGGCTACAGGCATGCACTGGATGTCCTCCTCCCCCTCAGGGCCCTCCTCCTCTTCCCCCACCTCAAACACTCGGTTCA
>CM060326.1:3077949-3237949 GCA_030674155.1 Stramonita haemastoma | reverse complement strand
TCGATGATTCTATAGTGTACAAAGCAACTTTGAAAACTGAGTTCTCTGTCATTTTGTAACATGAGAGAGACAGAGGGAGGGAGAAAGGGGGAGGGAGGGAGGGAGGGAGAGAGAGAGAGAGAGAGAGAGAGAGAGAGAGAGAGAGAGAGAGAGAGAGAGAGAGAGAGAGAGAGAGACAGACAGACAGACAGACAGAGAGAGAGCGAGCAGGCATTTGTGCTTGTGTGTTAATGCAGGTGATGACAGCATACAATGGTGTGGTTTTTTTTAACATGTATATCTCACCTGGAGAACAGGCCGGACGTATTTCTCACAGAAGCTTGTCTCCCATCTCTCTCTGTCCTGCTTCAGTCTGAGGTCTACTTGCCAGAAGTGAGCTGTGACACACACAACAGCTGTAAGGCATATACATTTTCATATCATCATGGTTATTTGAGAATTGATGAAAACATCTCTCCAACTCTGCTCGTGCAGATACCTCAGCAAAATGCATGCAGCAGCACACTACAGTTGAGCTGACACCCAATACCAAGACCTTCATATCTTAATAACCAGAGAATTTTATGTAGGTAATAAGCCATATATGACAATAAACATAAAATATTACCACAGAAAGTAATCAATTTCAACCTTCAAAACTTCACACCCACACACCCATCCCTCCACTTACAGACACATGCATAAGTAGCATGCATGTATACATTGCAGGTAGACAAGTATGGGTGCATGCACACACACACACACACACACACACACACACACACACACACACACACACACACACACACCACACACACACACCACTGCACAAATGATTAGAACAGGTCATACAATAAGAGTAATATCAATCGTTATGATGCACAATATTACGCTATGAACATTAACACTCAGCAAAAGAAACTAATGCATGCCTAATTTGCAGAAAGCATCATCTCTCTTTGTCTGTGTCTGTCTTGTTTATTGAGACTGGTTTCTTGTTGCTATGTCCTTGTTGAGTAGCAGAGCTGAGGTGGGAGTAAAACTGGCCAAGTGTGTGTCAGCACGTGACAATAACCCCCGCCCCCCCTCCACCAACAAAGAATAAAACCCTATACATACCAACCAAAAATGAAATAAAAGAAACATTGAACAGTGCATAAAACTGAGGCAAGAAAGTGTATGTGTAGTATGTCCTACTGTTCTCACTCAAAAGAAAACGAATGACTTACACCTGAGCACTAACAAACCCAGACAAACCCAGACAGGCGTCATCATTTGGCACACACTGATAAGAACATGAAGCAGCACACTCCAGGGAAAACATTATCTATGCACAGGGAGGTAGGCACTTTCAAAGACAGGACAGCGTAGTTCTACACTAGCTAAGTTTTCATGGGTAAGTAACCAGATCACACACTGACAGATATAAAAGAATAAGTAAATAAATAAATAAAACCCTGTGTACAGACAGACAGACAGACAGACCTGGCGGCAGGTGCTGCAGGTGGTGACACAGGTGGTGCAGCAGGAGGTAGAGGTCATCACAGGAGCGGGCCAGCACAGCCTGCATCACCAGCACGTCCCTGTGGAGGTGGGCCCACAGAAAGGCCGCCACATCCCTCTCCTCCACAGCCGGGTGGATCAGGCTGGACACTGATCCCGCCTGTTCACACAGCACCACCTTCCCTTTACCTCCTGTCATTGGGCCACAGCCATGCGTGTGTGTGTGTGTGTGTGGTGTGTGTGTGTGTGTGTGTGTGTGTGTGTGTGTGTGTGTGTGTGTGTGTGTGTGTGTGTGTGTGTGTGTGTGTACATTCGAATTTGCTGAAACTGTAAATTGTTATTGATTGCTTGTGTGTTGTATAGGTCGAACACAAGCGCTTTGATTTGTTTTTACAAGATATAGTGCTATACAAATTCCATGTATTATTATTATTATGTACAGCCACAGGTCCTAGCTTCAGTCTTCTATCTTTACTGTTAAATTCTTTTTTCTAAGTCTCAAGAACAGATTAAATTACAATTCAAATTTATGTTCCTCTTTTACACAACTTCCTGACAACAACAAAGGTAAATGATCATAACACAGTAATAAATATGACTGTCCGTATCATGGTCATGGATTCCCCCCTTACTTTTGATGTACCTGGCTGACGCAAAGGGGGCAATAACCATGTGGATAAGTCTGGTCACTGGCTAACACACGGACCTGCAGCTGAAATGATGATACCTTGTTTTCATGAAGCCTAGCTTTAGCTCTTCTGCATGTTAGGTTATAACCTTTCTGTACGAACTTTGTTCTTCACAAAAATGCACTTATCTAGTTTCACCAAAGGGGCAGGACAGGTGGGTAATCAGAACATCTGATTCATGATCTGGATTTTTGTTGTTGTTGTTCCTCAGCTCCTAGGTTCATCAATGGTGAGATTCTGTGTGTAGCCACATTCTGACTTCAAGCCAGTAAGCTGGGTATGTTCATGTTTTCATAACCCACGAACACGGACATAAATTATGGCAACTTTAACATGCATATTTCATCTTCTAAATGTGTATGCATGTGAAGGAAATTAAGGCACTGGCAGGTCTGCACTTGAAACTGACCTTGGAGATCATAAACCCCCTCTCCAACCCCTTTCATTGACCACATAGTTGCTCAATGGAAAAACTAAAGACCTGATCTTTAAAAAAAAAGTGCTTCAAAAAGACATTTTTCTGACTTATGCTACAAAAAAAAGAACGATATGAATTATGCTCACTATTAGAAATGCAATCATTAACCCTTTTTTTCATGGACTGAACAAGAATAAAAACCTTTTAATGACACTGGATTTTTACTTGAATTGAATACCCTCACATAAATTCTCATACATCAATCCTTGAAATATTTCAATCTGTGCTCTTTGATAAAATGCTTACAATTATGATACCATATCATATTGTTTACAGCCCTACCGACCACGAAAGCCACATCAGGGCTGTCACCTCATTCAGTCTATACCACACCACACCACACCACACCACACCACACCACACCACACCACACCACACCACACCATACCATACCATACCATACCATACCATACCATACCATACCATACCATACCATGCCATGCCATGCCATATTGTTTACAGCCTTACCGACCACGAAAGCCACATCAGGACTGTCACCTCATTCAGTTTCAGTGGCTCCAGTAACTTTCAATTATGCTTACAACTGTGTTCTTTGAAAATAGTCTTGAAGTATTAGAATGTTAAAATACCTCCTTCTTTCTATTCTGCCATCCATTATTGGGTGGGATGCATAGTGTGTGCAACTCTGCAGGAGGTCTACCTGCTGGTTTCAGCCATACCATTCTTGCCTCTTTTTCTACTACATGCATGTTTGTGCCTGTGTTTGTGTTTCTTAACCCACCAAATGCCGACATGAATGACAGGATCATTAACATGCACATTTGATTTTCTGCATGTGAATATACCCCATTTAACACTAGTACCAACTCCACTCCCCCAAAAGTCCTTTGGAAGAGACTATAAACCAATCCTCCCAAAGTCCTCCAGAACAGATTATAAACCAGTCACATGTGCAAACGCACACAGAACATCTTGCACACACATCAAAACCCATTTTGCCTTTCAGAAGAGTACCCATTGTGTGTGGTAGGAAATGACAACAAAATTTTTAAAAACCACATGCACACTGGTGTCAATTTTAGACATTAAGCCCAAAGTGGCGATGTAGCCACATTGATGGTGGGCAAATGGCTGCATGTGCAAAATATCACCAATGGTGAACCTGAGCTGTAGCCAGAGACCAAAAAAGGAAAGTATGCAATATTTGGGGGTGAAGAGGGGAGGGATAGTGTTATTTCTGTTCCTGTTCTTCTCTGGCCACAACTCTGTCTCCTGCGTTGTACCTGTCCAGGTTGAGCAGCGGACACAAAGAGAGCAGCGTGGGTAAGGAATCGCACAACAGAACAAGCTGCTGCCGACATTTTGCGTTCTGGTACAGCCTCCTGACTCCTGTTCTCTGCTGCTCCCAAGATGTGGCCAGCTTGTGTGCGATCTCTCAGTCTGCAAGCATACAAAACTTGTCATTCCTTTTCCTACGGCCAAATACATTTTAGATGAGATCCTACTAATTCAGTGCTCACTGTATACACTATGCAAGGCTCTTCTAATTGCCATTTACTGAAAAATATGCATGCTATTGTCTGGCTTCTGCTTAAACATTGGCATGACAAAAAAACTAATCAGATCATGACTTGGTGCAAATGTATCATGGCACTTTCTTGTAAAGCAACAAGCAGCACCTATGAAGGTGAGGGTCCATGACTAGTCTCTGTAGCCAAAACAATATTAAAAGTTTGTCTTGAAAGTATAGACTGGGGCATTTTTGCTATAGCAGCTAATGGTGATTTGTGAGATTACAAATGTTGTGTGTTGTGCAGCTATAGTTAACTTTTCATTTATTGGAGACCTTGATGTTGCATGTTCCCCAGCTTAATGTGTACTGTGACTCACTCATCTCACCTGCAAATCACTGTGAGATTGAAATAGCACAATGGATGAGAAGTTTATGTGTATGACTGTTTTCAAGTACTTCGCCATATAGGATGCCCCACAGTGACTTCAGAGGATTTTTTCTCCTTTAAAGGAGAGTGCAGGTTATCATGTTAAAAGCTTGTCATGAATAAAGGCAATCTCAAAATAACATTTACAGCATAACAACATTTTAATGTAAACTATGGCACTTAGCTAACATCAATAACTGACACAGCTTTGGCCTGGGCCATATAGAGATGAGAAAACAGTAAGTCAACCAATCAGCTTGGCCCAGTAGTGAGCACCTTGGGTTACAGACTTGAAGGTTGCAGGATTGAATCCGATAAGAGTCATAGAGATTTTTCAGACTCCATCAGTTCCTACCCAGAGTACATTTGCTATGGGCTCTTTGAGGAGACGAGGACCACACAGTCAAACTTCATTCACTTTTCAGATAAAATGTTGAGAACATTGCACAAAACATCTGACAACCACTAACATGTGTGTGTACCTTTTGAGCCCAGTTAATGCTGGGATATACCCCAATTGGAAGTATAGAGTACAGCCCTCTCATGTAATCTCAAAGCACATCAAGTCAAGTCAAGTCAAAAACACTTTAATCATCCCTGAAGGGCAATTACAATACTGACAGGCATATTGATATGAATCATCAAAAGACACAAGATAGTTACATTTCATATTTGTTCAAACATTATATGATAGCTTCAAATAAAAATACCACAAACACTCACACACGCATGCGTGTGCACACACACATCTCAGGTGAGCATCTCACTCAGTCTGGCTCAGCAACTAAGTTACGACTGTCATTAGTAGGGGCCTTTGTAGGCCGCGCCCTGCATATGTTTGTTCAGAACAGGCACCATTGAATACAAGTAAAGTGACTCAACAGCAATGCAGGGCCCTTCTGGCTGGTGGCCCCATGACAGTTTGACATTGATGGGCTCCCTGTGGAGTTCTGACCCTGGGGATACAATACCACATTGAAATGAGCAGTGTGGGAACAGCAGGTAGCAACATTGAAAAGATGAGCATTTTTTAAAATATTTTATTTGATTTGAAAATAATTCTGTTGATGATGATAGTGTGGTAAATTAATACAATAGCTGATATAATTAACTATCATATGTTCTTTCAAACAAATTGGAAAGTTTCAATGACATGGTACATACTGTGAAAGCTGGTTACCAGCAGCTGCATGATGGTAACGAACACCACCAATGGTAATACCACATTCAGGACACATGCCCCCTGCATTGGGATTTCCACACTGAAGACAAAACACAAAACATTCACGTTTCAAATAAATGGTACAAAAAAGCAAAGAACTAAGCAAAATAATAATAATAGTGGAATATATATATATATCTATATCTATCTATATCTATCTATCTATCTATCTATCTATCTATCTATCTATCTATCTATCTATCTATCTATCTATCGATCGATCGATCGATCGATCGATCGATCGATAGATAGATATAGATATATAAGTACTATATCTTGTGAGAGCAAATCAAAGCTCTCATATCCAACTTGTACATACACATCCAACCAGTCAAAAAAGATTTAGCAAATTTAAATGTATGCACTCACACACTCACTCACACACACACACACACACACACACACACACACACACACACACGGACAGCATTAGCATCTTTAAAGAAACAGTCAGGAATGCCCCTGAACCTACTCTATATCATAACAGAAACAGAACACACTTCCTTTATGTTTGTATATCCAGTATATTTGGAATTCATAGGCCACAAGTGTGGGCAGGATAGCATAGTGGAAAGACACAAGAAAGCTAAATTTCATATTGGGTTTAACATCCCAAATAACTCCAAACAAAAATATCACACACACACACACACACACACACACACACACACACACACACACACACACACACACACACACACCACACACACACCACACGTGTGTGTGCATGCAAACACACATACACACACAAATATAAGAATATAATGTTGTAAAGACCATTGACTAGAAAAGACATATAAACATAATTAATGCATGCACACACGCATGTGCAAACATCAGTAATGAAACTCGTGTAATTTTTTTTGGTGTACTTATATACACAATAAATAGTCTGTGCCAGAAATAAATTCAGTTTACAAAACCCCCTTTATTTTATACCTTGAAGAGATTCAACAGCCAGTATCAGTCTTTGTAACAGCTCACAAGTTATCAGATATTTCATATACAATATTTGTAATTGCAGCAAAAGAAAGACTTCTGTTTCTGTATATCTACAGAGCTTCTGTTAACAATTCTCATTTTTTGACAATGAAAAACTAAAGAAACAAACTGTTAGAAAATAAAAGCAACCCAAAGGACTAGTGGATCGGAGGTGTAGAGATAATGCATCTGCCTAGCAAGCAAAAAAGCTGGATTCAAAGGATGTGATGGTTTGATCCCCGTTTGTGCCTGAAACTTTTCCCTCATCCACTAAACTGTGAATGGTGGTCTAGGTGCCAGTCTTTCAGGTGTGACAATAAACCAAGGTCCCATGTGCATAATGTATTTTGAACACATCAAAAGAATCCGGGGACAGGATAGCTCAGTGGTCAGTGGTCAGAGCGCTTGCTTTACCCAAGTCAAGTTAAACAGCGTCGAATGTGGTTACCAGTTGGATGGGTGACCTTTGGCGTGCCTTGGTTTCAGTACAGTCCCCCCAGTTCATCCAGCTGTAAATGGGTACCTGCCTCTTTAGGGTCAGGGAAGGTAAAGCAGCGAGGTAGAGGAGATGGGCACTGCCCTCAACATGCTGGCCCCTAGAGTAGCTGAGGTCTCTGATGCCTCACTCCCCTACGACCGCACAGGATATGGGACACCTTTACCTTTACAAGAACCCACGCCAACAAGAGAGTTATCCCTGGCAAAATTCTGTAGAAGAGAGCCACTCAGTACTCTGATAGGGAAACAAATACACATGAAGACAGGAAAAGGAAAAAAAAGGGGGGTGGCACTGCTCTTGTGGCAACACACTCTCCCTAGAGAGAGCAGCTTAAATTTGACTCAAAAAAGACTTACGTGGTATATGATACAATATCATGGTAATAACAATAACGACAATAACAGTGCAAAAAGTCTGAACTGAAAATCAAATTTCACTTACATCTCCAATAGCATACCGATGTCCCCTCGGGCATTCTGCACAACAACAAAAAAACAAATCTCCATGATGATGCATCATAATTACGATTGAAAATTTGTTTTTTTAATGTGTTTCCAAAGAATTACAACACACACACACACGCACGCACACACGCCGTGCGCACACACACACACACGCACGCACGCACACACACACACTTTTGGCTTTCAAGCCTCCTATGTGTCACAGCACAATATTTTGTTCAGTTCTAAGACTCTTTTGTAACATTTACAGAATCTGACACTTCTGCAGGTCTGACAACATTATCAGTGGATGAGTGTCTCTTCTGATGTAGATGTGATGGCTGTGGAATCCAACTTTAGATCATCAGGACTGCAAAACATGTGTGCACCATAACTTTCCTGGTTTGCAGCAATTGCTTACTCTTATTATATATATATATATATATATATATATATATATAATATATATATTATATATATATATATATATATATATATAGATCGATATATATATATATATAGATATATAGATCTATATAGATATATATAGATATAAGATATATATAAAAGAAAGTCTGACACAGGCTTTGGTCTGGGAGGGTGTCGTGTACAGGTAACAACTTACCCCACAGTTTAGGTATTTCAGAACCTTGATTGTAGTCTTCAATGGTTTTGGAGTGGTCAATGTTCATGGCTTGAATAACATCCGCAATGTCATCTTGGGGCATAGTGGGAAGAAGCGAGTTCTGTGGCAGAACAGAAGAGATTCGTCAGCACAAAATTAGGAACATTTTTCAACTATCTCAGACCAACAGGAACTGGACAGTTAGAATGAATACAGAAATACTGATGAGAACATGGATAGGACCTAGATAAGATATTTACATATCTGATAACAAAAACATCTTTTAAATAAATAACAAAATTCTTGCAAGATAAATTCTAACAGGCAAAATAAAATTAAAAGCTAGGCATTATTTCTCAAATGTAAAAAATTCTACTTAAAAAATTTCATGACAGTATATGAAATTTTACGTATAACGAGCAATTATTTCAACATACAAGGAAGGTGGCACGATGGTTCAGATATTCACCTGCCTAACAAGTAAACCATAAGGTTCTGGGTTAATTCCTGGCCTTGCCCTATCTTCCTAGAAAATTGAAAGGAAATTGAACTAAATGCCAAAGTTCTTTACATGAAACTATAAACTGAGGCTTTGCATGCAAATGCACACAGAACATCTGGTGCACACATTAAAAACCTGTTCCGCCTTTCAGAAGAGTAGGCCACTTCATACTGGTAGGAATGGATGATAACATTTTAAAAAATGCATGCACATAGGTGTCCTGTTTTGACACCATTCTTTAAGTTGGAATGCGGTTACCTTAATGGTGGGGAAAAAACGGATGCATATGCAAATTTTTCACCACTAATAAACCTTGGAGCTCTAACGAGGAACAAAAAAATTCAACACCCAACCGACACTGTGGGCACCATTCCTTTTAATCAATAACCAATTAATTCAACTCATTGGCTGATCAATGATTACTAAAATAGAATCCTAGCCTTTTCATTAACATGATCACTGCTACAAATAAACTCCCATTTGGAACTGTTATTGCAACATGTACGCAACAATGAACAAAACACTGAAAGGCTAAAAACACATACATCATTTATCATGCACATTTCAAAACCATTCATTATCAGGTTTACAAATGGACCAGGCAAAGTAAAAGAATGTTTGTTTCTACAAGAGAAAAAAAAAAATCAGTTTTAATATGTTTGGTTTTGCCAAGTAAAATTTGGGTAGATCTCTCTCACTTCAATTTCATCACATTTTGGATAAATTGAAATACACAGGTATTTATCTTTAAGGCCTCAATGTTCATATTCTGTATAAAAAGTTTCTTCACCATTGCATTAACCACACCGTAGATGAGCACCTTTTACACAATAAATAGACACATCAAAGGAAGTGGTAGCATGTTAAAAGACCCCTCACAAAGTACTGAGCATTCTACAAGCGGCAACTGAGCTACATAATGCCTTTTATATAACCTCTAATATCACAGTGCAGTGTTCACACAGAAGGTAGGCTGGTCTGTCAGGTGATGAGGAGCTTCAATGCTTCACTGAGTGCATAAAAGCCTCCACATTCCAGGGCGGTAGTGTGCACATGCAACCAGGAAAAAGAGAATGTTTTTCCAGCCAGTGTGACCCGTCTGTGTTTCCATTATCCCTCCCCCCTGATGATCAGGTTCTCCCTTCAAAAGGTTTCATTCGGGAGATTTTTGTTTATCTTTTTATCCGCCCTCTCTTTTCAGGGCTCTATTTCAGTGGAATGGGCTCTGTTTTGCCTGGGTGATAATCAAACACTGTTTTTCATGGCTCTACTTTGGCCCTTTCAACCTCAGGGTAAGTACTCTCTCCAACTAATGAGCAGGACAAGTAGTCAGTAGTAGTGGATGGGCTTTAGCAGTCCTTGCTCATTCCTGGAAACCTAAATAAAGACATCCAAGAGCCACAAGGTGATCTCAGTTGACTTTCCCTTTGTTAAAGGAACTGCAATGAATGCAGAACTTTGTTCTTCTTGTTCCTTCCTCCACTACAGCTCTTATGTTCACCAATGCTGATATTTGTGTACACAACCATTTTTTGTCCACCATGAAGGCAGCAGCATTCCAACTTCAGGGATGATTACAGATCTGATTTGCATGAAAACAAAAAACAAAAATGTTGGTTTGCATCAGTTGTTTTCATTTCTAACAACTTGGATGAGGTAAACTAATCTAAAATTCTACTGGTTACCCGATCCGTTGTGACCACCCAAAACCAATCACAAGTGACTTTCTCTGCAGTCATATGCCACATTCATATCACAACCATATAGAAACACTATGACACATTACATCCATAATGAGAAGAAAGAGGAAGCTGAAGGAAGTGCAGCACTCACCCTCATGCGATCAGGATCCTGTATCAGGGTGATGAAGAGTGTCAGAAGATTGCGTTGTTGTTGACAAGACCTCAGTGCCAGCCAGAAGTGCGTGACAATGCAGACCAGACTCTGCTCTGCCAGTCCTTGACTGCTGTCCACACGCAGGCCTGCCCCCGGCACCCCCAGCTGGTTCCTCACCACACTCAGGGCAAAGTCCTGTGCACACAGCAGTATCAGTCATTAACACGCAGGCCTGCCCCCGGCACCCCCAGCTGGTTCCTCACCACACTCAGGGCAAAGTCCTGTGCACACAGCAGTATCAGTCATCAGCTCTTGCTGCTTTTTTTGTGATGTGATTAGGCTGCTGTTCCTTTACTGTGTCATTCTGATCTGGCTACAGATCACACCCAGGCTCATTCTCTGATGCTTTTAGAGACTGAAGTTCACGTGAAGTCATCAATGTAGGTGTTCCATGAAACATGAAAAAGAAGTCTTAGATCATCAGACTGCTACTATTCTGTCCTGATCCAGCATATGCAAGACACTGACTACAACAACATCACGTCCATCATGAACTAGATTATCGAGCTAAACCCCCACTCTAGCTAGGGTGTTGACCATTGCTATGTTCCTCCAATAAACCTCCCAACTTTAAACGCTTTCATCTGCTTCTTCTCACCTTTTCTGGACTATTCTCCAAGTTTGCCTTTGGCAAGATGTCTGCATAATTTATGCAGCTGCTTGTTCACCGTTATGCAGCTGTTTGTTCAGTTATCGTCACCACCCCGTTCAGCTTTTGCGAGATGTAAAATCACACTAGTGTGCATGCTTTCACCCCCCCCCCCCTCCACTTTATCCTACCAGAACACAATGGCCTTTACTCTTGTTTAACCCTCTTCCATTCGCTTTTCTGACCAAGAAACTCCTCCTAGTATTCGGAAAATTTCAATCTTTTTCTAGTAAAACACAGTTCCTTAGTAATATACACCACCATATAAAAACTACTGATAGTAGAGTCTTGAAATTTGACAGGAATGTTCATAAGTTGTCATAGTTTACTTTGCATCAAAATTTGACAGTCCTGCTTATATATGTCGTGTTGCTGTCCCCCTTTTTGTCACCAAATCAAGGTGACAACATGTTCACTTCATGCTGTTAGTAAAATAATATGCTCTAACATGCACATCATGCACTAGTATGAGTCAAAATTAAAAAAAAAAATAGTGTCCTACCTACAGGCCCTCTGTAGGATTCCACGTCAGGGTAATCGATTGAATAATACACATCACATGAAGATTGTCACCAAGTCCATTGTCTGGGATTGTACAGATTTTCTACATACTAAAGAGAAATAAAAAATACGCAAACACGGTACATTATTTATTCACGGGATGGATTGCGTCGTGCCTTGAACTGGGCTTTGATGTCATTGAGAAAGGGCCTGATCTTGTAGAGAGGGTCGTACTGGGGGCTGTCACGTCCAGGTGTGTCACTTGTGTCTCTCAAATGAAAATATTGATTCAGCTTCAAAAATCTTGTTTTGGGCATGACAGTACTGATCCATGAGTGAGAAAACTTGGGGTCAGTGGACCAGTACATATGTATTCTGGGCAGACGATTGATTCCCATCATTATCAGTATAGACAGGTAAGGCCTGATCTCCTCAGGTGTTGTGTCTGTCCACAAAGGATCAGAAGCCACACCTCTAGCAGCGATCTTTTGTTTGGCATACTAATTTGTCTCATCTGCCGCACTACGAAAAAAAGTTGGGGAAACAAACAGAAAAAAATAATCCAGGGGCTTAGCACTGAGCGGTAGTGTGTGTACAGGGCCTGCAGGCAACTGAAAATCTTTCACTGCCAGCGCTGTGTGCGCCGCGCGCCACGTCGTCTGCAAATTTAGTAGTGGAATGTTGTCTTCAGGGTCACTTTCTACTGCATAATCCTCATCTATTTCATCCCTTCCTTCTTCAGTTTCAATTTCAACATCAGATTCTCTATTCTGTTGTCTTTCAATCTCCTCAACTTGACGCATAATTTCGTCAATTTCATCTTCTGGAAAATCTTCCCACATTTCATCTTCGTGCTTTGCCGCCATTCTTAACTATGAGAAAATGTGTGAATGAAAATGAGAGACGATGACTAATTTCTTGAGAAGGGAAGGATGTGTGGTGCCAAAAATAGTACTGAAAAGCCATTGGGCTATCCTTACTATAGCGGGAAAAGTCACTCATGGTGTGTGTGAACTTGTTCATGCTCAGAGCGTGATGGAAAATACCCACTGGCCGCGAGCGATTCTCGGCATGCTGCGGCACGATAAAATAAATGGGGCCTTTTCCGAAAAGCCCGCTGCGGCATTAGAAAATGGAGAGGGTTAAAGAAGTGGAGTAAGATTTAACATGCATGTCAGACTTTCTGCCGTTTTGTCAATTCTGACATTTGTTCCCACTGGCTCAAAATACCTACTCTTCTGAGAGGCGGAACAGGTTCTAACATGTGCTCAAGATGTTCTGCATGTGTTTGTACACAGGACTTTGGATTATAGTTTCAGAGGAGTGGAGTCAGCACTGACGTTAACTCCAAAGGAAATATCCCCTTGAATGGGTGTCTTGGTGGTGGACTGAACCTGGGCTGACACCCAGCCCTGTAAATGTGAGTGCAATGCCAACACTCTAACCACCAGGCAGTCCCGCCCCTCCAGTGGCCTTGCATCATGGTCATCCCCACTGTTTGAGATAGAACATGCTCTCTTTGGATCAGACACAAAAACAACAAATGGCCAGGACAAACACTGGAACAGCGCTCAGTTTACTTGTGAATGAAAGTGTGTGTGCCTGGGGAATATGAACGATGCCTCAGTCCACTTGGTAACCTTTTGGATTTGTAGGTAAAAAAAAGGTAAAGGTGTCCCATAACCTAGGCAGCCGTAAGGGAGTGAGGCATCAGAGACCTCAGCTTCTCTAGGGCCAGCATGTTGAGGGCAGCGCCCATCTCCTCTCCCTTGCTGCTTTACCTTCCCTAACCCTAAAGAGGGCAGGTACCCATTTACAGCTGGGTGAACTGGGGGGACTGTACTGAAGCCAAGGCATGCAAACAGTCACCCATCCAACTGGCAACCACACTCGATGCTGCTGAACTTAACTGGGGAAAGCAAGTGCTCTGGCCACTGAGCTATCCCACCCCCCAAAATGGATTTGCACACTTTTCAAACCTGTCCTGTAGCTGTTTGCTCTTGTCACACCTGACAGATGCAACACACATGTTTGAACCTCTGTCTTAAGCAGAGGGATGGAAAGGACAAACAACAGGCCTGTTCTTTTCTATCAGTCATCACTCAAGTGGAGTACCCATACTGATACTGTAGTGTAGTCAAGAGCAGCATCAGGCAAAAGATTAAACAAGTTAAAAACAAGATCATATAACAACAAAAGTAACAGTTTTGACTGCCCATGAACAGCAGAGATGACTATACCCAGAACTTACAGGGTCCACTGGGTACGCTCCAGACTGCACAAGTGTCGCTGCTCTTTCCGTTATGGACGTCTGTAAGCAACAGGAAACACTTCAAGTCAATGTCAGCAACTAACTCAATGTGCAGTGAAGTGTGAAAGCATGACAAGACCCCACCACCCACTGCTCTGGTCAAGCTAGTAATTGGAGCTTTCCCTTGTTAACTGACTCTGTCCAAACATTCCTGAGGGAGAACATTCATCACAACAATTATTGCTGTGTAAATAAAAGTTCTTGATCAGGAAGTGGAGATTTTGATTATTTTATTTTGCGTCTAGATAAGACACCACTATGATATTATTATATGCTACCTGTAGCTATGGAGGCATATCTACCTGCCCAAAACAGCCAATTACAATATTTCACTGCTTTGTGTGTGTTTGTTATTCAACCCTCACAGCATCTTATTGTACAAAAAAAAGTTTGTTATTTTCTACATAAATGTACAACTTAACCTTGAAACGAAGATAACCTATTCTTTGTCATCAACCAACTCACTGCCTGAACAATCCATGTTTAAGAATTCATTAACAAACTTATTGTAATAACCATTTTGGGTGACTTTTTTGGGGTTAAACCGACCCTTGCAAATGGGTAGAATGTAGTGAAAAGCAATGGAAAAAGCTCACATTGGACCCAGTAAGTTAACTGCTCTGGTGTTGTTTCCCTTCCCTATTTCTGACCCTCACAGCAAAACCAGGAAGGACCATGAACAAATAACAACTGGCACTGCTCTAGTGACGATGCACTTTCTGTGGGAGAGCAGCCCACTTTTCATACCAAGAAATCTGACAGTAATGGAAAGTGGCATGCATGACATCTTCTCTGATAGAAAACTCCTCTCTCTTTGGCTTAATCTGTAAGCACTAACTGTGCTGTCTGCACATAAGCTGCCACCCACATGGAATGCAAACATAAGAGAGGAGGAAGTGTAAACAATCAGGACACCTACCTTTGTGTGCTGGTTAGCACTGACAAGGGACACAGGGACTTCCCGGTGCAGAGCCAGAAGTGCTAGGTACTCCTGCTTCTCTCTGCTCAAGTTGCACTCCTACACACACACACACACACACACACACACACACACACACACACACACACACACACACACACACACACACACACACAGCTCTAACATTAGTCCAGTTAATCAACAAAGAAATAGGATTTAGTTTCAAATACTCATTAGCTGGACAATATTCATGATATCAATCAATCCTTCACTTGACCCTTAATCCATAAGAGAACAATTCAATGTCCTGATAACCCCAGTTTATTTTTTGCTGTTTCCTGGGGGTTGGCCAAGATCAAGATGGTCCACTTCTGGATATTACTTTTTACCATTTTCTCTATGGTCTGCCCCTCTTCTGACTTTCAGGTACGCCTTGCAGGATCATGGCTTTTGCAATGTCAAACATTAATACATCTTGGTGTCTGTTTTCCAAAAAACCATGGCTGTCTCAATTCTGGCAACTTCTCTAGAGGATTGACAGGACCTTGTGCAAACATCATTCCACAAAGGCATATCTCTCAAACAGTCTGCTGCCTGTGTTTCTTCTTCTTCTTCTTCTCCTTCTGCATTCTCTGGCCATCCTTCTTTGTTGAATGCTTAGACAGCAACTATCATTGTCTGTCATATGAGCGAAATTGTGTTGTGCTGCCATTAAGCGCCTGACAAGTCAGGCCCAGTGCATCTGACTTCAGCATGGGAGAGAAAATCCTTTAAGTCTTTCTGGAGAATAGGCAGGAGAATGGACTAAGACTGCAGAAAATAGACAAGGAGGAGGTGGTGGCAAGAGGAAAAGGAACAAGGCAGTTGACACAGATAACTGACCACAATAACAACAAACAACATAACGGCTCAGTTGATACTGATAACTGACCAGTCAATCACAACAGGTAACATAAAGGCTTAGTTGATACAGACAACTGACCAATGTCAATCACAACAGGTAACATAAAGGCTTAGTTGATACAGATAACTGACCACAGCCAATCACAACAGGTAACATAATGGCTTAGTTGATACAGACAACTGACCAAAGTCAATCACAACAGACAACATAACGGCTCAGTTGATACAGACAACTGACCAAAGTCAATCACAACAGGTAACACAACAGCTTAGTTGATACAGACAACTGACCAAAGTCAATCACAACAGGTAACACAACAGCTTAGTTGATACAGATAACTGACCACAGCCAATCCCAACAGGTAACATAACGGCTTACCTTTAGAGCTGAGGTGAACTGTCTGTTCTGTTGGCGCAGCTGAGTGGTGAGCTCCTCTCGTGCTGTTTTGTAGTGTGGTTCACACAGCAAATAGCGGTCAGGCACCATGTCTGTCTGTTGGCGCAAACAATCAAAAACATCCCATTTCATTTCATGCCGTTTACAGCTTTCTTTGTCCATTCTCCTGCCCTTTTTCAAGACAGACTTACAACAAACAGTTCTCTCTCACACCAAAGTCAGATGCACTGGGCCTGACCTGTCAGGTGCTTAACGGCAGTGCAACACAGTTTTGCTCATTTAACAGACAACAATAGTTTGACATCATTTTTTCTTAGAATTGGCCATAAAAGATGTGGTGAAATGGAATCACAGGCCTTTTCAAAGCCAATAAAGGCAACAAAGTTTATGATAGTTTACAAACTGTTTTTTAAAGGCAGCCATTAACATGAAGATATGACTGATTGTACTATAGTCTTTCTTGAAGCCTGCTTGATATTCACCTGTGATACTATTTACTTCAATACACGTAGATAATCTTTGACTAATTATTGAACTGCACAGTTCACTTGCTGCATTTCATATAGAAATACCTCTACAATGAATAGGGTCCTTTGTGTTGCCTTTTTTAAACGGTGGACAGTAAATTATTCAATCTTACTCTCTAGATAAAGAGAGAGAGAGAGAGAGAGAGAGAGAGAGAGAGAGAGAGAGAGAGAGAAGAGAGAGAGAGAGAGAGAGAGAGAGAGAGAGACAAGGCAAGGCAAGGCAAGGCAAGGCAAGGCAAGGCAAGGCAAGGCAAGGCAAGGCAAGGCAAAATTCTTTTATTCGAGGATAACAGATAAGCACTCATGTGCTTTTTTACATCCAGTCCCCGCCCTTTTCAGGGATAACATCAAGATAAAAAGATACTAAACAGTAAAACCATACGCAGTACCAAACAACATAAAGGAATAAGGACACTATATATAATATGGTAAAAAAAAAAATGCACTCATTCAGAAGACGAAAATCAATAAAATGATTTTGATTAGTGAAGAAAAAGAAAAGCGTTAATAGATGAAGAGCAAACAAAGGAACATAATGAAATAAACAACTTAACAACCAACAAAAGTCCACCCAAAAATATTTAGCTACAACATTTATTTATTTATTTATTTATTCTTTTATATCGAGGACAACAGAATAAGCAATCAAGTGCTTTTTTTCATCCGGTCCCCATGTGTATGCAGTTTTGTAAATATTGTTATCTGTTCCCACCGGCACACGATGGCCTACTCTTACGAAAAGCGGAACAGGATTTAACGTTGTGCGCAAGATGTTCTGCGTGCGTTCGCACACTGGGCCTCGGTTTAAAGTCTCATCTGAAGGACTTTTGGGGAGAGTGGAGTCAGCACTGATGTTAACTCCAGGTCGTCATTGAGAGAGAGAGAGACGAGAGACAGAGAGAGTCAGAGAGAGGAAGAGAGAGAGAGAGAAGAGAGAGAGAGAAAGAGAGAGACGAGAGAGAGAGAGAGAGAGAGAGAGAGAGAGAGAGAGAGAGAGAGAGAGAGAGAGAGAGACAGACAGAGGAGAGACAGAGGAGAGAGAGAGAGAGAGAGAGAGAGAGGAGAGAGAGAGAGAGAGAGAGAGAGAGAGAGGAGAGAGAGAGAGAGAGAGAGAGAGAAACTCTGAAATTATTTAATGCCCATCGGCCTATGGCCACAATACATGTCAAGGCAGAAAGAGAGAGAGGGTGGGGGGGAGGGGGAGAGAGGGGGATGGAGAGAGAGAGAATGACTTGTGTTGCAAACCTTCATTTATAATTCAGCTACAAAAGCTTGTATATGTCAATATGTTACAACAGTTAGTCTCATATGTCTTTCATCTCCAATGAAGATTTCACGGAATCGTCAGCTGAGACATGTTACCCACAAAGATCCCGTCAGTGTCACTGGGTGCCGTGGCCAACGCTCAACTTGGTGATGCCAACAGGTGAGACACCCACAAAGACCAGCTGAACTAACTGCTGCCTTCAGCTCTGCCTAGCCATACCACAACACATTTCTTGGGAAAGGAGTGTGACAAATCTTGTCCACAGGATAAATTACACAATCTCTAGTTTGCTTCTGCTGCATTCAGCTCTGCCTAGCCATACCACAACACATTTCTTGGGAAAGGAGTGTGACAAATCTTGTCCACAGGATAATTACACAATCTCTAGTTTGCATCCACCAGCAGACCATATCCTCAGCACTGACAACACAAGGGGTTGAAAAGTAAAAGATAAAAGGGGGAAGGGAGATGTTCTGCAGTAATATGAAATCCTCTGTAACTGGAACAACTGGAGCTTAAGGAAGGCAAAGACACTGGACCAATACCAACCTGTTTTAAATTGGAAACCTATTGCCTTTCAGGTATTAAAGTACCAGTGCCATTACTGCATTCATAAGCTAAAGGGTGTAACTGAGCAGTTGGCCAAGCTTTAGTTCCATTTCTTTACCAATTCAACCATTTATGAACAGATTCAGCTCTGGATAGACAAGGCACTTATCATCAACTTGAAATCTTGTCATGGGAAAGCTATTTCAAGATGCCATTTTAAAAACAATCCTTTTTCTCTTGTCAACAGGCCACAACACCTGTCCAGACTAAGCAAAGAAATCTTTCTGAAATAATTTGGTCAGAAGTGGGGTTCCCTTCTTAAATGTTTGTTTCACCTATTCCTTCCAAAAAAGACATCTTCCTTAAATGACCAGATCAGATATAGGTTCCTCTTCAACATTGCTTGTTCTGCTTGTTTGTACAGAAAGGAAATCCATCTGGAACAATCTGGCTAGAAACAGCTTTCTTTTTGACAATGGCTTGTCTTCACTCATTTCTCATACTCTTTACTGATCATGCTGCACCTGACATAAAAGCTGAAACATACTGCTCTTACACTAACAGGGATATATAGTGCACTGGCTGTGACCAGATAATTTTCCTAGTATAGACTTATTCTTAGACCTTCTGAGACCGTTGTAATCAACACACTACATGCACTGACAACAGCCTCTGACTTGTTTACTGATGATTCTCTCATCATTGAATACTGACAGTTTGTTAAAATAATGTGAGTTGTTGTTGTTTTTTGTAAACTGAAACTCACCTGCTCTATGTCCTCCATCTTCAGCCAACGCAGCAAAGGCTGTGTGTCTGCACGCTGTATCAGTGTCATGTAGGCCTGCATGCCAAACTCACGACACAGCGATTTCACCAGAAATACTCTGAAAACCCACAGACTTAACATTACATGCAGTGCTGAGACATCCTGACTGGAAAGAAAGCAAATCAAACATTAGAAATGACCACTATAACTATAGTCAAGCAAGAAAGGAAGGAGCCTCACACAAAGCTAGACTGTGTTAGGGAAGCCAATAGCATGACTGTATGTTCAGTTGTATTCAAACTTGCTCACATGCTTTTAACTTTACCAGAGTTACTCAGCTTTCTCTGCAAATGTTCAAACAGACAGTCATCAAATATAGCTTCTATGGTGACTTTTCCATGAGCCAATTCTCCAAATGTGCTTATTTCTTTAAACATTCTCAGATAGCTACAGAATGCTGATTCATTCAAATTCATGTGTGAAGTGGACTATCTAAAGTGATATCATTGTAGTCATGAAGGGAAGGCAAATATTCAATGGATAAAAATCCAGCCTATCGATTGAAAGTTGCCACCTCAAATCCCATAAGAGTCATAGGGATTTTTCGGACTTTGGCTGGCTCCTACCCAGAGTGAGTTTGCTGTGGGCTCATTGGGAAGACTGGGACCACACAGTTGAACTTCATCCACTTTGCGGATGCAAACTTGAGAGTGTTGCTCAAATTATCTGACCAACACTGCAGATGTCTGTATCTCTTGGGCCATTTGAGGTCAAGATATATTTTGATAGTAAGTGTAGTGTACAACCCAATCTAGTAGTCTCAAAGCACATGCACTTCCATAGCAGCATCATTACATCATCCTCATTACCACAGATCATCATACAATAAAAATTCTCTCTGATTCAGTGGCCCCATTTGCTCTAGTCTCATAGTGACCTCAGTTTTGGGATCCCCATATACTTCTGTGCCTGTGGTGGATTTGTGTCAAAGCCTTTGGGTTTGGAGGTTCATGGAGGAGGGTCAATGGAGGGATGTTCACTTAGTCTGGCTCCGCGACTAAGCAAATACTGCAGTCAGTAGGGGGCTAAGTAGGTGGTGTCCTGCATATGTTAGCTCAGAACAGGCACCACTGAATACTATCAAAGTGACCCAGAACAGTGCAGGGCCCTCTGGCTGGTAGTCCCATGGCGGCCTGATATTGATGGGCTTCCTTTGGACTTCCAAAGGTGAAGATGTAACATAACAAATCTGGGTATGGCTGTGGCAGGGAGATGGTGAGTAGCAGCATGGGAACAGCAAGACAGGAATGTGACAGAAGAGGAGGCAGCAGAAAAACAACCCCCCCAAAAAATATTCATTATAAACAAGAAATGATGCCTGACCATCCATTTCACAACCCCTTTCACACACATAGTGACAAAATATAAGGGGAAAAAATACAGGGGAAGCTGGTACAAAAACAGGAGAACAAGCAGCAATGCTGGATAGAAAATGGAAACAAACTCCACACAAATGATGAGAAAAAGTTGAACTGAAGCAGACACAAGCAAAACTCTTAAAGTGAAGTGAACAAGAAACACAATAGGCCTGGCTGAAAGAAGGGCTTTACAATCTCTGTGCACATAAAATAACCTCCACTGCATAACCAATGACAGCATCATTCAGTTTCTGCTGATATCAAAGTTGTTGATAAAAAATGAAACAAACTTCAGAACTGTGAGTTACATGCTTTCATGATGGAAAATACAATTTTCAGCTACTGTCTTTCATCACATGCATGTGCACTCTATGGGCTTGAATTTGGTGTTTTACCCACCACAAGCACATTTTCTGAGTAACTTGCCTATTATCATTCAATTTAAAAGATTTTATTGAACATGGAAAGCGCATTTTTGTTGTTTTTCAACTTTATCATGAGGTATATAAAGCCCAGCAGAGCATGGAGGCCTTGATACGGGATGTCATCTCTTTAAGAACATGATGTCAAAACAATTCTCAACTTTGCTCCTAACTTTGCCAGATTTGTCAATCCTTTGGATGAGACCAAAAACCAAATTTATGAATATACATACCTACTACTATCTTGCAAAAGTATCAAAACTTCATTCATCTTTCATAGGAGAGCAGGTAGGTCAGGTATAGCTGATGGAATGGGTAACATGAACATACTCAGCATGCAAATTGCGACTTGGAAAGGAATTGGCTCCAACAAGTTAAACTTGCTGAAGACACACTGAATAAAAGTGCGGTATCCCCGTCACTCTTCATGGAACTGACAGAAATGAAAAAGTCATCTTTGATGTCTGACCAAGGATTTGGAGCAGTTGGATGCTGAACTTCATAATGTGACCATCTGTATTCACCTGACAATCCAGATCCTGATTTCTTGCCCTGCTAGCTCTTGGTGTCCACATATGCCAATCCCCTGCTGCAAGGCAATCCCCAGTAATCAGCTGCCTGGATGGTCAGCTTCAGACTTGTCGTCTTGCCTGATGCATGCCTACTTAGGGAAGGCTTCTAACTTTGACCCAGATGATAATGAAAGCTTGAGTCCCCCCCCCCCCCCCCCCCCCCCCCCTTGAGAAAGATCAGTGACTCCAGACAGATAGACAGAGACCTGGGCCAGGCGGTGTTGCCCATGGTGCAGATGACAGCGGCCTCCTTCAGCAGATCCATGAAGTCGATGCAGGTGAGGGGTGCCCCCCCCTCTGCCCCCAGGACCACACGGCCGTGCAGCATGGCCGCACACCGCCTCAGAGCAAAGCGCAGCTGGCCAAGGGCCGTCAGCGTGCCCAGCTCCAGGGGGGACGACTCCAGTCTGCGCCTCACCTGGTGGAGGAGGTGTGTGACCCGCGTGCACTGCTCAGGAAAACTGCCCCCTAGCGTTCCCTCCGCCACACCCGCACCTCCTTCTCATGCTCCAGGTTCTGGAAACCATTTCAATCCAGTTACACCTCTCATGATCTACTACAAAATCACAAGTCACTTTTTTTTTTTTAAGTGACATTTTTATGGCTTATTTCATGTACCAGACATTCCCCTATGGAAATGTCCAGGGCTTGTCTGTATCAATAGCATCCCCACCTTCTGGAAATTCTGTGCTAGGAATTCCCTCTTTTCTAGCCCTCTGTTTCTGTCTTGTTCCTTTTCTTTCTGTCACCTCCTTCTTGTCTATTTTCTGCCTTCTTGGTCCATTCTCCTGCCTTTTTTCCCAAAAGACTTAAAATGTAACGATTGTCTCCCATGCCAAAGTCAAATGCCCTGGGCCTGACTTGTCAGGTGTGTGAAGGCAGCACAAGATATTTTCTTTCACTCATATGAAAGACAACAACAGTTGTCTGAGACTTCGACAAAGAAGAAGAAACAGCAGACATTAATCTTAAAAATGAACTATCATTACCTGTATAAATAGTACAAATATAAGTGTTTAAAGTGACACTAACAAACACAAACATGAATGCATGCACCCCCCCCCCCCCCCACACCAGGTGCATACACATCCCATTATACATACTGGTAACACATGACAGACCTGAATGATCTAACAATGGGTTAGCTGCCTATCGAGACCATGACCATGTGACCGGCAACACCACTAATCTTCCATGACCTCTGAAACGTCAGGAGGCTGAGGTGGAATTGAAACCTGTACAAGTGTTGGCTCTATACACAACTTCTTTCCAGCCTGGCTGCCATGACTGGGTTCTGGACCCATGGTTCATGTATCTAGCATCAAACCTCCCTTACACTCGCATAACCAAGATCCCATTTACTCCTCCATAGCTGAATGCTTTTTTATCATTATCCATCTGTACTGAAATACTTATTTCATTCTGGATAGTTAGCACTGAGCTTTGACAATATCAGTTTTATTTTATCATAAAAACAGCTTTAAGAACCAGAGATAAAAGAGACAGTGAGAACAGGTTTTGTTGTTGCTGTTTGGTTTTCTTTTTTACTATGGGGTAGAATTACCACCCTGGATAAAAGCTGTTATCACAGTCTGTCCCTTTTGCCATGACTGATCCTGATGGGATGCTTTATGTATCACCAAAAAACCCATAATTGAATGCAAAGTGTGGTGCAGGGTGCTGACCTCCACGCAGTGGATGATGAGGAGACTGAGTTCTCTCAGGACGGAGGAGGACTGGGGGTTGTGGTCCCCCATGTGTTCCCTGATCACCTGTCTGGCATCCTGCAGGTACTGACTGATGTGCCCCCTCACTTCTTCTTCACTGCACACAACCCCACATATATACATACACACATACATACACACACAGGTCAGCCAGCATTCAGGAACATGTGCGTGCATGCACGCACGCACGTACGAGCACACACACACACACAGACACAACACACACACACAGACACAACACACACACACACACACACACACACACACACACACACACACATACACAAGACACACACACACAACAGGCAGGATCACAGGCAAAGAGTAAGACTGATCCATCAGTGAGCAGACAGATAGATGTGTTCTGTAGCTGCTAGTACAGCAGTCGAGCTGTTGGTAGACAGCAGAGAATAAAACAGGCAGTGTGCCACAAGCCCCCTGAGCCTGGCAGGCCCTCCCCCTGCAGGCAGCACTGTGCAGGTGTGGGCCATCTCTGCCTCCCGCCACCTCCAACGGGGGGATGATTTTTCATGGAGGGCCATGATGTTTGGCATGCACTGACACACAGCAACTCACCTCACAAACAGTCAGAACTGCACCGTCTGTCACTGATTTACTGACTAACATCTGTCAGTGACAGTGACGAAACCAGTACTGTCGTATCAATGTCAGAAGATTCCTTTTTTTTTTGTCTTTTAAAAAAAAATTCCTTAACAGTGTGGATTGAAAAAAATCCCAACATATGTCGAGTGACTGAAAATGTGAGGCAAGAGTTCCCACTTTCTGAGGTAGGAAAAACATCCAGAAGATTATGTGCACACACAGAGTGTTGGAAACATCTCCAAGCAATACCATAATTTACTGCATACAGAGCACAGCAAGGAAAAACCAGTCTTGACCCCGCAACGCCCATAGCTGGCCTCAACAGTAGGCCTTTCTCTTTCCTGCTATGCCCATAGCTGGCCTCAACAGTAGGCCTTTCTCTTTCCCGTTAAAGCCATAGCCAGCATCAACAGTAGGCCTTTCTCTTTCCAACTACACCCATAGCTGGCCTCAACAGTAGGCCTTTCTCTTTCCAACTACACCCATAGCTGGCCTCAACAGTAGGCCTTTCTCTTTCCCGTTAAAGCCATAGCCAGCATCAACAGTAGGCCTTTCTCTTTCCCGTTAAAGCCTTAGCCAGCATCAACAGTAGGCTTTCTCTTTCCGTTAAAGCCATAGCCAGCTCAACAGTAGGCCTTTCTCTTTCCAACTACACCCATAGCTGGCCTCAACAGTAGGCCTTTCTCTTTCCCGTTAAAGCCATAGCCAGCATCAACAGTAGGCCTTTCTCTTTCCAACTACAAGCCCATTAGCTGGCTCAACAGTAGGCCTTTCTCTTTCCCGTTAAAGCCATAGCCAGCATCAACAGTAGGCCTTTCTCTTTCCAACTACACCCATAGCTGGCCTCAACAGTAGGCCTTTCTCTTTCCCGTTAAAGCCATAGCCAGCATCAACAGTAGGCCTTTCTCTTTCCCGTTAAAGCCATAGCCAGCATCAACAGTAGGCCTTTCTCTTTCCTGTTAAAGCCATAGCCAGCATCAACAGTAGGCCTTTCTCTTTCCCGTTAAAGCCATAGCCAGCATCAACAGTAGGCCTTTCTCTTTCCGTTAAAGCCATAGCCAGCATCAACAGTAGCCTTTCTCTTTCCTGTTACGGCCAGAGCAGCAGTAGATGCCAGGCACATGAACAGTTACAATATGAACAGAGTAAGTCCGTTTCGGGTGAAACCCCCCCCAAAAAATTCCCAATCTAGGGAGAGTAAAGCTCTACAGAAGTCAACAACAAGAGGGTTAATAGATATTACAGCTAGAAGCGATGGTTCAAAGAGCTGTGAAATAGACTACCTGTGTTGGAGAAGAAGGCGCAGGATAAAAGATCTCAGCACAGGTGAAGGGTCGAGCTGGTCATCATGCAGAGTCAGCTGTTGTGTCTGAACGGTGGTGACCCCCTGTGCACGGCGGGTGATGTAGGAAAAGATGTGCTCCACTGCAGAGGGCTCGGGGGGGGTCTGGCCCCCAAAGGCAAGCTGGGAAATCACCGCCATGAGAAACGCGCTGGTCTGCTGCTGGTAGAGAACCAGTCTGTCCACTTTGTCCCTGCAACAGGCATCACCCCCTGCAATCACCACATCCACAACCGCTGGTAGATAGCTCTTTTACAGGCTGTTCTCAGAATTATTCCTCTGAATTGTTTACAACTTTACCTAAATCAAAATCCCTCTTTTTGATCACATGAAAGTAAGATAATGATGTGTGAGTTCTTTTCTCTTTGAAAAAGGTCACTTTCTAACTGTAAAGAGAGTTATAACTTGTACTTGGTTAATAATGCTCAGGTAGTCTTTTCTATTTGCAAGTATGTCTGAGTGTGTATGCATGTTCTGTTTCAGTTGAACTCCAGAAGCATGGATCCCAGAACATTTCGGAATGATGCTGCTAGGCACCAGGGTGAATCCTGAAAAAATCCAGACACCTACATGATGTAACTGGCGGCTTACTTTTGTTTTCACAGGTCACATCATGATTACTGAGCCAAATGCAGGGCAGCAGAAAGGGTTAAATTCTGCACACACAAGCCACATCAATTTTGATTTGCTTAGAGGGAAATTTTTTCTTGTGACCAGTCACATGAAATCAAGCCACCATCAAGTTTTTGTCAGTGGAAAATCAATTTGCATGAAATGAGTGTTTACCACCATGATGATTGCAATGGGGTTGATCATTTCTAGTATTAACAACTGAAACAATAATAACACATAGAGTCCTTTCTTTTTCAAAACTAATATCCACAGAAAGAACGGACTTACTGATGCCATTTTTTGCACCATTTAAAAGATTGTTCCTTTGACATTTATACACTGCCACTTCAGCAAAAAGGACACAGATGATACACTCAAACAGCAAAAGATTCTGAAATAGAACATGAAGGTGTATGAGTTTATTATTACATGTTACCTCACCAATGGAAACTAAAAGTGCTTGCCAAAGATCTGCACTAGACCATACAGATCCAGTCTGGAACTCTTCTGCTTTATTTATTTATCTAATCTTTTATATTGAGGATAATGGAATAAGCACTCATGTGCTTTTTTCATCCAGTCCCCATGTGTATGCAGATTTTGTAAATGTCATCTGTTCCTACCGGCACACAATGGCTTACTCTTACAAAATGCGGAACAGGATTTAACATGTGCGCAAGATGTTCTGCGTGTGTTCGCACATGGGGTCTTGGTTTATAGTCTCATCTGAAAGACTTGTTTATAGTCTCATCTGTTCTAAGAGAGAGAGAGAGAGAGAGAGAGAGAGAGAGAGAGAGAGAGAGAGAGAGAGAGAGGGAGAGGGAGAGGGAGAGAAAGAGACAGAGAGACAGAGAGAGAGAGAGAGAGAGAGAAAGAGAGAGAGAGACAGAGACAGAGAGAGAGACAGAGACAGAGACACAGAGAGAGAGACAGAGAGAGAGAGAGAGAGAGAGAGAGAAGAGAGAGAGAAGAGAGACAGAGACAGAGAGAGACAGAGAGAGAAAGACAGGCAGACAGACAGAGAGAAGAGAGAGAGAGAGAGAGAGAGAGAGAGAGAGAGAGAGAGAGAGAGAGAGAGAGAGAGAGACAGAGACAGAGAGAGACAGAGAGAGAGAGAGAGAGAGAGAGAGAGAGAGAGAGAGAGACAGACAGACAGACAGACAGACAGACAGACAGACAGACAGAAGACAGAGCAGGAGAGGCAGCGAGAGACAGAGAGAGAGACAGAGAGACAGAGAGAAAAAAGAGAGAGGGACATAGACAGACTGTTGATTAAAAACAGAATGCGCTTTAACACATCTCTGTTGCCAGTCAATGCTTTGTCAGGCCTATCAAAATACAAAGCTGTGCCTGTGGACTGCAACAGACACTTTGCCGGCCATGACCACCACTACAGTCAGTTTTTGTGGTGGACAACAAAGCAGACACAACTGTGGCACATAACAAAATTCAGGCATAAACAAATCCCCTTCTCAAAGGGTGGAAAATTCTCATGTCTGAATGATTATACACGCAATATTGCTCACTGGCTCTCAGATACTAGCCAGAGTTTACCTGTCACAAGAGCCACAAGCATCAGGCTGAAAGTTTTGGGGTACATCTTGGTGACACTCAGGACATTGGTGATTGACGCGGGCATCCTCTAGGTAGCATCTGTTGCATAGGCGATGACTACAGGGCAGCACAACTGGTGGACCTGGCAGCTTGAGTGCACAATGCGTGCATTTGCCAACATCCCTGAACACAGGACAACAACTGCTTGTTACGCTTGAGTTTGCCAACATCCTTCAACACACAACAATAAATGTTAGTGATGTTTGTTTTTGTCAACAGCATCTGGACACAGGACCATAGATACTTGTTAAATGTTTCACTGATAGCGACTATACAGATCGTACTTACATTGTGTCAAATCACCTACAACAATGGCAATTTCATGTTACAACACAACAGTATACACCTATAGTCTCACACACAGATCCCTTTTCTCATTACATACCATTTCAAATCTCTCACTTCTCTGCGTTTCCTTACCCAATCAGGGGCATAGTGCCTGTTCTTCTCCTGTGCTTCTAACTTTTCAGGAGGTTTGCCTGCTGGTCTCTGCTGACACATTTGGACTTCACAGCAGCAGCTCAGTTTCTTGTACAGGTTGCATGCTGGGTATGTTCACGTTTCCATAACCCACCAAACACTGATAAGAATTGCAAGATCTTTAATGTGCATACTTGATCTTCTGCATGTGTATATACATGTAGGGATTTAGGGACAAAGTTTGATGCCATAATACTGTACAGCTCATTCAGAATGCAGGGCAAGAAAAAAAAAGAGGAAATGATCATGGTGCAAATAATTCAACACAGAAGCCACATCAAACAGTTTTTTTCATGACACATTCTCCAACTGTCACTGGCCCAGCTGTGGTCTCACCCTGGCCCCAGGCAGAAACAGGAGACACCAGGCAGAATGCCCTATTTCCGTAAAGCACATGACTGTACCTCTGCTCTCCATACTTACTTACCCAGGCATTGAGCTCTAGAGCCTAGAGCACAACTCCCTAATCTTCTGAGACTGATGGATGACTACTATACACAGTCATTTTCCTTTTCTGAAGTCTTTGCACATAAACACTCCAAAACCGTATCATCACACAGAACTGATACTTGTTACTGCTGTTCAACGCAACATTTTCCTCAAAAGATTGTTCCTGTCTTCCAGGTGTCGTTATCACACATCTGTCAGTTATACTTGCAATACCGTCTTTAACCACGCTGCTGTCAAATCCATCAACAGTGCTGTCAAATTCTAGCTGGGCAATGGCCTCCAGCACCACTGACCACTTGTAACCCAGAGTCACAGTGCATGAGAACAGAGGAGCTGTGTCATCCAGCTCATGCAACAACACACCTTGCTCCCTGTTTCACAGACCCGTTTCTGTTGTTATGTGCATGCGTGTGTGTGTGTGTGTGTGTGTGTGTGTGTGTGTGTGTGTGTGTGTGTGTGTGTGTGTGTGTGTGTGTGTGTGTGTGTGTGTGTGCCGTGTTCAGTTCTTGTTGTGTGCACCACTTTTCAGACACAGGTCAGACATTGTCTGGACTAGTGAAGGGCTTCACTACAGTTTCCTGCTTGTGTCGCTGCTGCTGCTGCTGCTGCTGTTATGTCCTCAGGTATGGAGACAATGACTGGGTGGTTTCTTTCTTCAGTGTCATACTTGTAATGCAAGGTTCACACTGGCTCGCTCCACCACGACTGTTGACATTTGTAGGGGTGGTGGTTTCAGTTGCAGAACAACAACACTGGTGTTGGGTTTGCCTGCTACTTTCCTGCTGATGACTGACTGGTTTGTCAGCAAGGCATTCAGTGTCCTCTCCACCGCTGCTGGAAGTCCAGGAACTGCTATTGTCAACAGGATAAAAAAATAATGGGGTACTTGTATAACATGCCTTGCTGCTCTGCTTCAGGTCATGTGATCCCAACAGACAGAGAGACAGAGACAGAGAATCAGGGACAGGCAGAGACAGAGAGAGATCAAGCTCAAGGAAACATACCCCAGAAGATGTTTCACCATCTGTGTGTTGGCTTGTTTGAGGAACTTGTCCACACAAACCAATGTCTTCTGAGTCTTCATGTTGGCAGTGTCTGTCAGAATCTGAAAACAAAGCGTAACAAGTTATCTCTTAACCTTGCTGAAAAAATAGATATGTAGACAGGTAGAAAGATAAATATAAAATCTGTCATGAGCCACAGCATTCAATCCTAATCTACATGACAGTGCTTTGTTGTTGTTGATTATCACCTATCCTCCCATCCCTTGACCAAAATTCCCTTAGCAACAGTTGTTAGTGAGTTTACACTGTGTGTGGTGGTGAAAGATTATTGAGATCACCATGATCATGACTGTAAAATCACAAAAAAGACTGCAGAATCATATGTAAAAACAAGTACAAGATACCATAAAAGGTAAAAGGCAAAGAAGTTCCCCTAACCTAAGCGGTCACTGGGGAGTGAGATCTCTGAGACCTCAGCTTCCAGGGGCCAGCATATTGAGGGCAGCGCCCATCTCCTCTCCTTCACTGCTTTACCTTCCATGACCCTAAAGAGGGCAGGTACCCATTTACAGCTGGGTGAACTGGGGGACTGTACTAAAGCCAAGGTGCACAGATGGTCACCCATCCACTTGGTAACCACACTCAATGCTGCTAAACATCTGCTTGGGGAAAGCGAGTGCTGGAGAAACCTAAAACAAGACATCCCTGCTCATTAGAAAGCATAAAATTCAGCTGGAAGGGCTTTCTGAAGCTAGTGGCTGGAAAATCTATCATAATTAATCCAAGAAGTAACTATCCACACACAAACCCACACTATTTTGAAGAGTTTCCTCTGCATCAAATGCCATGACTAGCTACTCACGGTCCACAGCAAGTTGTAGTTGATAGGCTCCACCCTCAGTGAGTTTTTCTCTGTTGCCAAGGATCTCATAAAGTCAATGAACAGTTTCACTGTCATCACTCTGGTCCACAGGCATCTGAGAACACACCATCACCAAGAGTGTAATGAGGATAGCATGGTTAACAATGGTGATATGGACATGTACCTGATCACACACCAAGAGTGTAGTGAGGATAGCATGGTTAACATTGGTGATATGGACATGTACCTGATCACACACCATCACCAAGAGTGTAATGAGGATAGCATGGTTAACAATGGTGATATGGACATGTACCTGATCACACACCATCACCAAGAGTGTAGTGAGGATAGCATGGTTAACATTGGTGATATGGACATGTACCTGATCACACACCATCACCAAGAGTGTAATGAGGATAGCATGGTTAACAATGGTGATATGGACATGTACCTGATCACACACCATCACCAAGAGTGTAATGAGGATAGCATGGTTAACATTGGTGATATGGACATGTACCTGATCACACACCATCACCAAGAGTGTAATGAGGATAGCATGGTTAACATTGGTGATATGGACATGTACCTGATCACACACCATCACCAAGAGTGTAGTGAGGATAGCATGGTTAACAATGGTGATATGGACATGTACCTGATCACACACCATCACCAAGAGTGTAATGAGGATAGCATGGTTAACAATGGTGATATGGACATGTACCTGATCACACACCATCACCAAGAGTGTAATGAGGATAGCATGGTTAACATTGGTGATATGGACATGTACCTGATCACACACCATCACCAAGAGTGTAATGAGGATAGCATGGTTAACAATGGTGATATGGACATGTACCTGATCACACACCATCACCAAGAGTGTAATGAGGATAGCATGGTTAACATTGGTGATATGGACATGTACCTGATCACACACCCATCACCAAGAGTGTAGTGAGGATAGCATGGTTAACAATGGTGATATGGACATGTACCTGATCACACACCATCACCAAGAGTGTAATGAGGATAGCATGGTTAACAATGGTGATATGGACATGTACCTGATCACACACCATCACCAAGAGTGTAGTGAGGATAGCATGGTTAACAATGGTGATATGGACATGTACCTGATCACACACCATCACCAAGAGTGTAGTGAGGATAGCATGGTTAACAATGGTGATATGGACATGTACCTGATCACACACCATCACCAAGAGTGTAATGAGGATAGCATGGTTAACAATGGTGATATGGACATGTACCTGATCACACACCATCACCAAGAGTGTAGTGAGGATAGCATGGTTAACAATGGTGATATGGACATGTACCTGATCACACACCATCACCAAGGTGACATGGATGTACCATCATGGTTAACAATGTCAATGCTGCCTAAACACTCTGTATGGGAAGCGAGTCTGGAAGAAGACCTGATACACAGACCATCCCAAGTGTATTAGATAAGCATAACAATGGTGGAAGGGCATTTACCTGACACACTACGGTGTAAAATTATCATAATTGATATGACAGTAACTATCCACACACAAACCCACAGATGTATGAGAGAGTTACCTCGTGCATCAAATGCCATGACTGATCACCACGCATCACAAGAGTTGTAGTTGAGTAGCTGGTACCTCGGTGATTATTTACCTGATCACAAGCATCCAAAGAGTTAATGAACAGGTTAACATTGTATCATTGGTACAGTCATCTGAACACACCATCACCAAGAGTGTAATGAGGATAGCATGGTTAACATTGGTGATATGGACATGTACCTGATCACACACCATCACCAAGAGTGTAATGAGGATAGCATGGTTAACAATGGTGATATGGACATGTACCTGATCACACACCATCACCAAGAGTGTAAGTGAGGATAGCATGGTTAACAATGGTGATATGGACATGTACCTGATCAACACCATCACCAAGAGTGTAGTGAGGATTAGCATGGTTAACAATGGTGATATGGACATGTACCTGATCCACACACCCAAGAGTGTAATAAAGATTAGCATGGTTAACATTGGTGATATGGACATGTACCTGATCACACACCATCACCAAGAGTGTATGAGGATAGCATGGTTAACAATGGTGATATGGACATGCACTGTATATTGCTTTCCTTTCAAAACAACCCAGCAGGTGATCCTGTAATGTCACTCTGTGTTGTCTATAGCCCCACTGACCCATAGCCATGAAAATTGTATCAGGGGTGTTCTCTGATTCAATTTCAGCAACTCCATTAACATTTAACTCAGGTTTGAAATCAGCACCAGCCCTTTAAATACCTAACACTGTCAAATCTGAACAAATCTTTTTCTTACCAATGCACTGAATACTTCAGTCCTGTCTATCTATCTGTCTTCTATCTGTCTATCTATCTATCTATCTGTTCTGTCTGTCTCCTATCTACCTTCTTCTATCTATCCCTTCGTCTGGCAACTGTGGGGGCACCCCTGAAGATTTGACAACCAGTTCCCTCCATTCCTTCTCTCTGTTCTGCCTTTCTCAAAATTTTGTGGAGTTCTAGGCCTGTCCATTCGCTGCTGTTGTCCTTCCATCTCTCCTTGGTCTGCCTCTTTTTCTTCCTCCACCTTGGACAGTGCCTTGCAGCATTGTTTGTGCAAGTCCAGGCTGTGCCGAAGGATGCCAGCCACTCTACATAATTCCCCGTCTCCAGGTTACAAAAAGAGGTAAGAAAAAAAACACCTAAAAAATAGATGAATGTTTCAATGTACACAAAAATATAGAAGAATTTATTCATAAAAAAAACTCCCTATGCCACTTAGCCGCATTACCCAGCATAATTCATTATGTCTCATCCTCAGGATCAGAAGTCCACAGGGAGCCCATCAACATCAGACCGCCGTGGGGTCATCAGCCAGAGGGGCCATGCACTGCTGCTGGGTCACTTTGGTGGTGTTCAGTGGTGCCTGTTCTGAGCTAACTTTTAAGCAGGACACCACCCACTAAGCCCCCTACTAACAACAGTTTTAGCTCAGTCATGAAGCCAGACTGAGTGAGTTGCTAATCCGAAGTGGCGACCACCATAACATCCCTCCAATGACTGTCCCCAGTGAATCTCCAACCCAAAAAGTGACCCACTTACCACAGGCACAGAAGTGTCATAAGGAAACTGAATCTGAGGTCACCATGAGACCAGAGCAACTGGGGACTCCGAATCAGAGTCAATTTTTTTTTATGCATGATGATCAATAGTAATGAGGATGATGCAATGCTGATGCTATGGATGTCCATATGCTTTGAGACTTCTTGATGGAGCTGAACTCTATGCTTACTATCATAAAATATCTCAGCATCAATGGGGCCCGAGAAATACAGACACCTGCAGTATTGGTCAGGTAATCTGAACAACACTCTCAAACTCGAAGCTCAACTGTGTGGTCCCAGTCTCCCCATTGAGCCCACAGCACACTGACTCTGGGTAGAGCCGGCTGCAGTCAGAAAAATCCCTATGACTCTAATGGGTTCAAACCATGACCTTCCAGTCTGAAAAAAGGTGCTAACCACTGCGCCTTGGTGGCTGGAAATACATAAGAAAAACACTATAAGAGCAAATAGCACTACAGAATGGAAACTCTGTGCCCTACCCAGTGTTTACAGTATCACTACCTAGTCACCTGAAAAAACATTACAGGAAAAATGTCTATGATATATAATAAAGAAAGTATCTGTAAAATTCCGCAGAGAAGCCCTCAGTGTAGAAGCCACATATGGTAGACATCTGTGTCCCATCACATCTCCCAGACACCAGGCCATCTAGTTAGGGAGTCCACGCTGTATGCCTTTCAGCTTTTAAGTCTGGTACCATAGAACAAGTGACATGCCATGTTCTCAAATGGCTCTGTTTGACAAGGACTAAGATGGCCTTTAGGCTATTCCTACATTGCAAATGTTGTGCTAAGCGCAGTAGACAATGTTTGTCATGTATGCAGTGTGCTTTACTACTTTGACACCAGCGTGGCTTTGAACTCACTGACACTGGGGTATGATTATGGGTGAGAACTGCTGTGGTACTAGAAGTGTTAGAGTGAGATGGTGTGCAATTCTTGTGGTCAATGGTTAACATGTCAGTATGTGCCAGGGAGAAATCTTCATTCACTGAATAGCAATGTCTCAAAACCAAGTATGTTAACTAACTAATCACTGTAATTTGCAGAGTGTTAACTCCTTCAACATGTGCAAAGAATCTAGTTTGGGAAGAAAAGACTTTGAGGTCCAAGCTGTGCTGAAGCTTTGCCAGGACTCAGGCAGGCGTATACAAGTGCCGCACTGAATGAGGAAAGAGGACCGTCCTACCTGATGGCAGCCAGGCTTGTCCTGCACCATGGCCCATAGGGCAGCCACACCTCTCCAGGTCTGCGGTCCTCCCCCAGCCTGCTGTCATCAGCACAACACTTCACGTCTGCATCCTCCAGCACTCCTGACAGGACTGGAGCCAGGGCACTGAAGTGGTTCAGCCACTCCCGACACCCAGTGTTGGTGTTCAGTTTGTCCCTTCCAGGGGTCAGCTCCTCGGCCAGGATCTTCAGCAGTAGGATGTCCTCAAACTGACGGAGACAGGAAAATACCAGGACATTAGTAAGTTAGGAAACACTCCAACAAGTAAGTCACAGTTCCCCTAAGTATGATACCTGATACTCTCCCAATATCATATACTTGCAGTTTGCTTCCTGCACTATGCTTTTATTAGCACCTCCACTCTCACCTGTTGGCATCACCGACTTTGGCACTAGCCGCTGCACCCAAGGACACTGACACCACCCTCCTTCTCCATGCGCTTCAGTCTTTGCTGGCCCTGCTGACTTCAGGGATTCTCATGTCTCTGAATCTGGTGATGTTGCTATGAGAGAAGCTGGTGGTCTGCCTTTTCTTCTTTATATACACATGCAGATGATCAAATATGCCTGTTAAAGATTCTGTAATTCATGTCAGCATTCGATGAGTTATGAAAACACAAACATACCCAGCATACATCCTAAAAGTAGGAATGCGGCTACCTTTATGGTGGGCAAAAACTGTCGCATACACAAAATCTCACATTGGTGAACCTCAGGACTCTTGCTTAGGAACAAAAAACAAAATCTCCAGACTGCTCAGGTCCCATGGACAGAGTACAGCAACCATGGAGACACCCCATATCACTGGCAGGGTGTGAAACATCTGTCGAGTTCACATGGAGAATAAGGTATCTGCTGTAGTGAGCTAAAGTTTGGTTTAAGATCTGAGACCTACATTCAATTCTCAGATGAAACAACTAAAAGAAGAAGCATAAAGGCGTTTTTTTGTTTGTTTTGTTGTTGTTGTTTTAGCATGAAGAGGGTTGACAACAGGGCCCCTGAAGGCCAGAGGGCCACTATGACACATACAGCTCCACTGACCACAGTGGCTGCATAGGAGTTGAGACCTGTTTGAAAAGTTCAGATTAAACCTGTAAAATTATTTATAAGTGTGTGTGTGTGTGTGTTTGTGTGTGTGTGCGTGCGTGCATGCGTGTGTGTGTTAGATGCCTTCTCTTATATAGGTAAAGGATGAAAAACAAGTACAAGTGCTACAAATTGCTTACAACTCGTTCATCATTCTGAAAAAGATTCATTACAGCAAAAAGGAAGACATGAAATGCAGGAGAGTGAACTCATGGCTCTCACCAGTTCAGGAGCTGGCAGTTGTTGGAGGAAGGCAGGGTCGTGACAGTGTTGCTGCAGGGCCTGAAGAGCTCTGGGGTGGCAGGCAGTCAGGTCCAGCAAGGCCTGCAGCCTGGGCTCCACACCACCCATCACCTGATGCACTCTCAGCAGGACCAGGCTCAGTCTGCAGGCTTGCACACTGACACCAGCCTGGGCCATAGCTTGCTTCACACAATGTACCAGCAACTGAAATCACATTAAAAAAAATATTGGTAACACATTATTGGAAACTTGTGTGTGTATGTATGTATGTATGTATGTGTGTGTGTGTGTGTGTGTGTGTGTGTGTGTGTGTGTGTGTGTGTGTGTGTGTGTGTGTGTGTGTGTGTGTGTGTGTGTGTGTCGTGCGTGCGCGCGCGCGCGTGCGTGTGTGCGTGCGTGTATGTATGTATGTGTGTGTATGTTTGTATATGTTTGAATGTCTTAACCATCCTGCCACCTTCCTTTTATATATATATATGTGTATATATATATATATATCTATATAGAGATATATATATATACCGTAAAATCCCTAGCATACGCCCCCCCCCCCCCCCCGTGCACTGATTTAGGGCAAAATTGGGGGGTGGGCAGACCCCTTTGCACAAAGTAATTTTTGTGCTCAACCGTGTAATTGAGTGAATACAAACCCTGAAAGCATGTAAGTTAGGTTGTGTGAGTAGAAGTGAAGAAAAATAGAAAAAAAGGGACTTTGAGGCAAAGAAGGCCAACGAGTTCCATCGATTTCCGTTGTAGGTCCTTGTTTCGCAATACCCTGCCTTCAGATCTTGCATCTTCCAGATAATGCAGCACACACACCTTGGTCGACATGTTCAGATCTAACTGCTGGTCCTTTTGACAGTTTACATTTTTGTTTGTCTTTTCCGTACTGCTGTTCAAGTCTATCTCTGTTTTCACTCCATTCCCTGATCCTCTTCCTATCCACTGAAAATTCATGGGCACACTCCGAAACATTCCCACCTGCTTCGTTATCCAGATACTGGAGGGCTTCCAATTTGAAAAATACAGTGTAAGACTGTCTCGGCATTTTGCAAAAATGCACAGCGAGATTCAAGAACCAACTTCCGGCCATCAGGAAGCGTTGTCAAAGTACCTGCACATCACTGACAGACAAAAGACGTCAGTGGAAAATGCATGACGTAATTTTAATTCACTTTGTTGGGGATGGGTGGGAGTGAGGAGAGGGGACAAAGAATAAGAGAAAAGGAAACACAAAAAGGTACGGGGAAAAAGATGACTTTCAGAACAGTCTGCACAAATCCTAGTGAAAGTGAGCACAGTCTCTTTGAAAAAAGCAGGGTGGGCGTTTGCTAGGTAGTTACCCCTGTGCACAACTTTTGGCCCAAAGTGGGGGGTGGGCGTATGCTAGATGGTGGGCTTATGCTAGGGATTTTACGGTATATATATATATACACATATATATATAAAAGGAAGGTGGCAGGATGGTTAAAACGTTCGCCTGTCAACAAGTAAACCGTGAGGTTCTGGGTTTGTACTCAGCCTTGCCCTTTCTTCCCAGTTTGACGAAAAAATCGAACTGAATGTCAAAGTCATTCGGATGAGACTAGAAACCGAGGCCCCGTGTGCAAATCCACACAGAACATCTTGTTAAAGTTAAAGTTAAAGTCTGTCCCGAGCCATAAGGCTCATCAGGCCGGTGCTTATCCCGGTTTCTGTGGCGTTAAGCGACTGAGAGTCATAGACTCCCCCCTGGATAGGACGCCAGTCTATCGCAGGGTTAACCCCCAACACAAGGTTGGTACCCCTTTTACACCTGGGTGGGGTGAGAAAATAGCCGTAAAGTGCCTTTTCCAAGGGCACAACGCCATAGCGGAATAGCTGGGATCGAACCCGCAACCTTTAGATTACGAGTACAACGCCCTAACCACTAGGCCACAGCGGCGGCTACAGAACATCTTGTGCACACGTTAAAACCCCATTCCGCCTTTTGGAAGAGCAGGCCATTGTGTGCCGGTAAGAGTGGATGACAAAATTATTTTTAAAAACCAAAAAAACAGCATACACACAGGTGTCGTGTTTAGACACCATCCCTGAGGAAAAATCGGGGAGTTGGAGTCCAGCTCGGGCTGTATATGGCAACATTCTGGTGGCTCCTGCGATGGTACTGGAACCATTCGTATCGGTCATTGCCTTTCCAATGGACTTTTCCAGTGGCGTGGAGAGGGGGCGTCTGCTGCATAGGCAACAGCTTGCCCTCCATACTTACTTACCCAGGCTTTGCGCTCTAAAGACTAGAGCACAACTCCATAGTCTTCTGAGACTGATGGGTGCCTACTACTATATATATATATATATATATATATATATATATATATATATATATATATATATATATAACACACGTGTGTGTGTATGTGTGTGTTCATTATATATATATATATATATATATATATATATATATATATATATATATATATATATATATATATATATATATACCATCAGACAGCACATATTCACACACAAACACACACAATCAGAAAAAAAACCCATCTTTCTGTATTCTGTCATTCTACTGATTGAGGACGCAAGCCATGACTCAAAACCGTCATCCACACTGACATCAAAACTGATGCAGATCTTCCTCTTTTGAGAGATTATGAGAATTAGTCACCATTTCAATCTCAAATTTTAAAAAAAAGCTTTTAATATTACCTGCAATCTTTTTTATTACTATCTCCTTACTCTTTCTTTTACCTTATACTGCTTTGTTTTCTTGATTCTTCAAGTTTTCTTTAAAAATGCAGAGTGAGTGAGTGAGTGAGTGAGTGAGTGAGTGTGTGTGTGTGTGTGTGTGTGTGTGTGTGTGTGTGTGTGTGTGTGTGTGTGTGTGTGTGTGTGTGTGTGTGTGTGTGTGTGTGTGTGTGTGTGTGTGAATTTTCTTTGCTGTTCCAGGTTTGTATAGTATGCTTTCATTTGTTCTTTTATTTATCCAACTGGACCTGTGCAGCCTTCAAATCTCAGTCACATTGATTCTTTTTTCTTTGTCTTTTCATTGTGTTCAGGATTCACAGCCATGATTGCAGCATGAACTATATGCACTACTCTTCAAACAGTCCGAACCATGGAAAGGGGGTCTTACTGCATGACACAATACACCACATACACTGAGGGGACCACTACCTGTAACAAACCATCAGACAGCACATCAGTTCACTTGTACATGTGAAGATCTGATGACATCTACTACAAACATTATTTTTGTATGACAACCTAGCAGCAACCTTGCTAACACTTTTTATTCCAGAAAACTGTGAGAGGGAGACACAGAAAAACAGTGGATTCATCACATTGGACATGTAATCCATCTGCAAAGATGAAGCTAGCTAGCAGTGTTTGAAGTGAAAGAGAGAAGTAGCAAACAGATGAATATAGATACCGTAAAATCCCTAGCATAAGCCCACCATCTAGCAAACGCCCACCCCCCACTTTGGGCCAAAAGTTGTGCACAGGGGTAACTACCTAGCAAACGCCCAGCCTGCTTTTTTCAGAGTCTATGCTCACTTTTACTAGGATTTGTGCAGACTGTTCTTAAAGTCCTTTGATGACGCTTCCTGATGGCCGGAAGTTGGCTCTTGAATCTCCCTGTGCCATTTTTGCAAAATGCCGAAGCGACAATCTTACACTGTATCTTTCAAATTGGAAGCCCTCCAGTATCTGGATAATGAAGCAGGTGGGAATGTTTCGGAGTGTGCCCGTGAATTTTCTGTGGATAGGAAGAGGATCAGGGAATGGAGTGAAAACAGAGATAGACTTGAACAACAGTACGGTAAAGACAAACAAAAACGGAAACTGTCAAAAGGACCAGCAGTTATATCTGAACATGTCAACCAAAGTGCGCTGCATTAACTAGAAGATGAAAGATCTGAAGGCAGGGTATTGCGAAACAAGGACCTACAACGAAAAGCTATGGAACTCGTTGGCCTTCTTTGCCTCAAAATCCCTTTTTTTCTATTTTCCTTCATTTATACTCACACGACCTAACTTACATGCTTTCGGGGTTTGTATTCACTCAATTACACGGTTGAGCACAAAAATTATTTTGTGCAAAGGGGTCTATCCCTAGCAAACGCCTACCCCCCTATTTTGCGCTAAATCAGTGCACAGGGGGGGGGTGGGCGTATGCTAGGGATTTTACGGTTATATATATATATATATATATATATATATATATATATATATATATATATATATATATATATATATATATCATGAAAGTCCACTGGTGCATTATCAAATACAGTCTGTATAAGCTGTTCATTGCAGTAGAGTGTAGTGAACATATCTCGACGATAAATATATAGTTGATGCAAGCAAGCTGTTCCGCATGTGGTCAAGCAGGTGTTCAGAGATGCTGTACTGTAGGAGAGGCAGTGTTCTCTGATGACTGTCATGAGCAGAGTGGAGAACTAACCTGATGCTGGGCAGCCTGTACCCTGAAGCGGTGGTACACCAGGTCAGCCACATACCGCTCCACAAACTCTTGGGCCATGGCCTCTCCGCTCACAGCTGTCTTCAGAAACTGACCCAGGACAGACTGCTCCATTGCCTCAGCCACACTCTCTTCTGTTCACCAAAGCAAAAACAACACACATCTGTTCACCAAAGCAAAAACAACACACATCCTCTGTTCACCACAGCAAAAAACAACACACATCTGTTCACCACAGCAAAAACAACACACATCTCCTGTTCACCACAGCAAAAACAACACATAACTCCTGTTCACCACAGCAAAAACAACACATATTATCAGTAAAAACAGGTTGTTTTCTGAGCATGTCAGGCTATTCAGAAATGTGTTTACCCTTTAGGACGACAGATCAATTCCAGAGACTGTTATTTATGAATTTTCAGAGGAGGTGAACCTTATTTCATGTGATGCACGAAAGTCACTCATCCCCATCTCACCCAACACATCTATAGCAAGGCTGTTCTGCTGCAGCTCCAGAGGCAGCAGTCCACAAAGAGCTATGTCAGTTGAACAGCCATTTACTGTGCCAGGGTAACAGTCTGAGCAGACTTGAAAACGCATGCCAGCAGATAAATGACTCTTTAGTGTGTGATCAAATGACAAACATGTCAATGGGTCATACTGTGTCCAAAACATCCACTGGCCTGGTGTTTAACAGAAACTACAAGGTATCTAGCTCAGTGGTCACAGCACTCGCTGGGGTTGCCAATTGGATGGATGACCGTTTCTGTGCCTTGGCTTCAGTACAGTCCCCCCAGTTCATCCAGCTGTAAATGGGTACCTGCCCTCTTTGGGGTCAGGGAAGGTAAAGCAGCAAGGGAGAGGAGATGGGCGCCGCTCTTAATACACTGGCCCCTAAAGAAGCTGAGGTCTCAGATACCTCGCTCCCCTACAACCACATAGGTTATGGGACACCTTTAACTACATTTTTTTAAATTTAACAAGGAATCTCACAATTTAAAATGATTTCGGCAAGAAAGTTGTGCATCTTAACTATGAAACATTAGAATGGTTATCCATTACAACTGGTTTATGGGAAATACAGCAGTGCAAAGTGAAACTGACCAGTATAGAAAAAACATACAACTGCTAGCAGACATGACTCAGAAGCTTTCTGGACAAAATGAACAGAGAAAAAGGATGCCTCCTCACATCCAGACACAAACCTTCACCCAAGGCAGCATTGCGGGCCAGGTAGGCTTCCATGTGTTCCCACAGAAGCCAGGAGAAGGGCAGAGCTGGTGAAGCCGTCTCCTCCAGGACAAACATGCTGTGACAGGGGAACTCCTTCAGCTGACTGGGCTGGCTGCACAAGGACAGCAGCTGGGAGTACTGCAGCCGGCACAGGTGTGGGTGGTTGAGGATGTGGAGCCACATGTCCAGCAGCCAGCCCTCTTCTTTCAGCAGGTCCAGGTTGTGGTTTGTGTCCAGGTAGGCCACCACCCCGGCCAGCACAGCAACCACCTCCTCCTCCAGGCACTGCTGCCACGCCCGCCTGCACACACAGCACCCAGCTTCACAACTGTGCCTGTTTGTCCCCACAGTATTTCATTGTACACACAGCACCCAGCTTCACAACTGTGCCGGTCTGTCCCCACAGTATTTCATTGTACACACAGCACCCAGCTTCACAACTGTGCCTGTCTGTCCCCACAGTATTTCATTGTACACACAGCACCCAGCTTCACAACTGTGCCGGTCTGTCCCCACAGTATTTCATTGTACACACAGCACCCAGCTTCACAACTGTGCCTGTCTGTCCCCACAGTATTTCATTGTACACACAGCACCCAGCTTCACAACTGTGCCGGTCTGTCCCCACAGTATTTCATTGTACACACAGCACCCAGCTTCACAACTGTGCCTGTCTGTCCCCACAGTATTTCATTGTACACACAACACCCAGCTTCACAACTGTGCCTGTTTGGATTTCACACCGTGCCTGTCTGTCCCCACAGTATTTCAGGCTGTGCCTGTCTGTCCTCACAGTATTTCAGGCTGTGCCTGTCTGTCCCCACAGTATTTCAGGCTGTGCCTGTTTGTCCCGACAGCATTTCAGGCTGTACACTGTGCCTGTCTGTCTCCACAGTATTTCAGGCTGTGCCTATTTGTCCCCACAGTATTTCAGGCTGTGCCTGTCTGTCCCCACAGTATTTCAGGCTGTGCCTGTCTGTCCCCACAGTATTTCAGGCTGTGCCTGTCTGTCCCCACAGTATTTCAGGCTGTGCCTGTCTGTCCCCACAGTACTTCAGGCTGTGCCTGTTTGTCCCCACAGTATTTCAGGCTGTGCCTGTCTGTCCCCACAGTATTTCAGGGCACACAATTGTACACATCCTATATAATTCATTGATGATTCACTGGTCAGGACATCCACCTCTGCTCCTTCACTGTTAAAGGAGGACCAGTGTGACCATGGTGGAAAATGGCAGGTTTTAATTTCACTTGCCTATGGCCAGCTGGATGGAAAATCTCTGCTAACACACATACTCATGTTTACACCGCATGTCAAATCTGTTCTACACTTTCAGTTATCCCACTTGCAGCTCCAATAGTCAACATCTAGACCTTTTGTAAATATCACATGATATGCCACCGTAACTCACTTATATCACTGTACTGGTAACAGTTACATCTAAACGAAAGACTTAAAGATATCTTTTATTACACATCAGTCTATCAATGATGAAAAGTGGTGTATGCACATGCATGTGCCTGTGACTTATACGAGTGCATATATGATGGTGTAGGTTTTTTGTTTTTTGTTGCTGCCTCATCTTCTGTGACATCCCTGTCCTGCTGTTTCCATGCTGCTCATTTCAATCTCCCCACCACAGCCATACCCAGATTCATTATGTCTCATCCCCAGGGTTGGAAGTCCACAGGGAGCCCATCAATATCAGGCCACTACGGGGTCACCAGCCAGAAGGGCCCTGCACTGCTGCTGGGTCACTTTGGTGGTGTTCAGTGGTTCCTGTTCTGAGCTACCATACACAGGACACCACCTACTAAGCCCCCTACTAAAGACAGTATTAGCTCAGTCGCAGAGCCAGACTGAGTGAGTCAACCACCCAAGATGGCAATCACCACAATGTCCCTCCAATGACTGTGCCCCAGCGAACCTCCAACCCCAAAGGCTTTGACACAAACTCACCACAGGCACAGAAGTGTATGGGGAAACAGAATCTGAGGCAACAATGAGACCTGAGCAACTGCAACCACCAAATCTGAGGCAATTTTTTTTCCCATTACATGATGATCAATGATTATGAGGATGACGTAATGTGCTGCTGTGGAAGTGCATGAGAGATACAGACACCTGCAGTGATGGTCAGGTAATTTGAGCAACACTCTCAAATTCACATCCGTAAAGAGGATGAAGCTCAACTGTATGGTCATAGTCTTCCCAATGAGCCCACAACACACTCATTCTGGGTAGGAGCCGGCTGGAGTCCACAAATCCCTATGACTTATGGGATTCAAACCCTCGACCTTCCAGTCCAAACTCCAAGGCGCTAAACACTGTGTCAGGGTGGCTGGTTGGTGGTGCAGTTTAGCATGTATATAAGCAACACACACAGAGGCGCTAGTCTTTATAAAGCAAGCACTACCTCATTGTGCTGGTTTTTCTGAGTGTCTGAGGGTGGGCAGCACGCTGTGTCAGCCACTCAGTGGGGGACATGGCCCCAGCTCCCATCTCCTCTTTCTCCTGCATCAAGTCACACACCATCTGCAGTATGCCTCGAAGAAACTTCTCTCCTGCAAACCAGTACACACACACACACACCACACACACACACACACACACACACACACACACACACACACACACACACACATAAAATGATCTTGCCCACAGCAAAACAAATAGATATTCTCTTACAATTAATTCTGCTGTAAGACGTGTCAGGCACTGGTTTAAAACTTTGAACATGAAAGAGGAAGGTAACCATTCTAAAATCTTTCAGGATTGTTTTTATTCACCTGGTCATGGAAAGGAAAACTGGGCCACACAAATATGCATTTGCTCATTCAAATACAGCTTCAGATGTGACTGTTAAAATCAAGGTGTTGGAAACCAGAGGTGAGCATGGAAAGAAAACAAGGTCCAGAATGAGGAAATGGGGTGGTGGTCTGCGGGCTGTGTAGGCATCCAGTGGAGTCCAGGGGCAATCCACCCCCTTGAACTGAAGTGATGAGTTGTAGTGTTTTGACATCAGAACATGATACTGGAAACTCCCATTTTGTATAGCACTGCTGAGAAATGAAATCCCTCATTGCTTTATTTCAGAATTATAGATTTGTGCACTGCATTGTTACTTCTTTTGGTTACACACGAGGACTTCAATAGTAAGTACTGCAAAACACCAATTCCCAATAGGAAAATAAAATAATCATGTGTGCATTGGCATTACATGTGGCTGGCTTTTCCAACCCTCTGCACAGGACCTTGACTGGAGGTTCTAGGCACAACTTCTACTTTTTTTTCTTTTTTTTTTTAAAGAAAAGAGACAGAAACAGAGAGGGAGGGAGAGAGAGAGAGAGAGAGAGAGAGAGAGAGAGAGAGAGAGAGAGAGAGAGAGAGAGAGAGAGAGAGAGAGAGAGAGTGTAACTATACATGCATATGATTTAATAACAAAACAAAAAAGATCTTGGAGAAACCTGGGGAAAAAGAACCGTACTTAAAGGAAGCACATCAGGAAAATGAAACCGGCAAGAGGTAAAACCAGAAATGCTCAGGTGGCAGGGACCAGCCTTGCTCTCACCTGGATTGTGCAGCCAGCGCAGGAGGAGTGCAATGCGGTCTGTAGCACGGCTGCTGGCGGTGGTTCCATCCCGTATCCTGGCCACAGAACTCTGCACACAAGCTTCCAGCAGGTGTCGCACAAGGTCCAGACTCAAGCCCTGTGGAGCAACCTCATCCTGGCTGGCTCCTGCTTCTGCTGTCCCTGCAGTCTGCACACACACACACACACACACACACACACACACACACACACACACACACACACACACACACACACACACACCAGCAGATATACAGACAGTCATAACACCACTTTTTCCCAAGCAGTGTAATTCATAAATTGTGATCTGGCTGAACGGCACTCACACAACCAACCAACCAGTCCACAGGTCAGCTAACCATCTATCTTCTTGCTAGCCAGCCAAACAAGCGCAAGACCAATCAAGTATGACAACCACAAGGAAAAGAACATTTGTGATTAAATGTGTGCATTTGTGTGTGTGTGTGTGTGTGTGTGTGTGTGTGTGTGTGTGTGTGTGTGTGTGTGTGTGTGTGTGTGTGTGTGTGTGAGTGAGAAAGGGAGAGAGAATGTTAAAGGTTACTGTGATAAGCTTGTAGGCCAACCAAAAAGGATACATGCAATACAAGACAGATCAAAATGGTTTCATAGCATGGCATCTATATCAAGCCTTCAAACATGGATTCAAAACTGTGGTGATTATACCTAGCGGAAATAGTAATATTGTTAAAGGCTTTTTTTTCACTTTTATTTCTTTTGGACGCTTCATCTTCTGAGATATTCCTGTCCTGCAGTTTCCACACCGCCCATTTAGATTTCTTTGCCTCAGATCTACCTAGATTTGCTGTGTCACATCCCCAAGGTCAGAAGTATCCAGGTAGCTTATCAATGTCAGGCCGCCATGGAGCCACAAGCCAGAGGGGCCCTGCACTGCTGCTGTGTCAGTTTGGTGATGTTCACCAGGGGACTGTTCTGAGCTAACATAATCATTGGTGTAGTGACCACCACAATATGGGTCTAACGACCTTCTCCTGTGAACCTCCAACCCCGAAGACTTAAGACACAAACTTACCATAAACACAGAAGCATACAGAAACCACAAGCTGAGATATCACCAAGAGACCAGAGCAGTCAGGGCCACCAAATCAGAGATAGCCTTTTTTATTGCATGATGATCAATGGTCAGAAACTATGTTGGTATCTGGGCGTAGTGGGTAGTTGTACAATCTCTCACAGTATTCTGTCCAGCGTTGGAGGATGGCATTGTTTTCCGTTAAAAGATTTCCTTCTTTGTCTTCAATAACAGAGGCTTTAGGCTGTGTGGTTTTCGTTAGTGCTTTCAAAGTGTCGTAAGCTGTTTTGCTGTTTCCCTTGGTCATTCCAACTTCGATGTTGTTGCATTGTTCTTCTATCCACCCTTCTTTGGCTTCTCTCATCTTTTTCCTCACTTCTCTGTGGCTATCCATGTACTTCTTGTAAGCTTCTTGACTTGTGAACTTTTGTTTTTTAAGTTCTCTTCTTTTGTCGCAAGGATCAAGAACTCATTTGTCTACATGGTTGTTTCTTTGTTCTGCTTTTCCTATGTTTTCTGTGCTGTCGTTAGTTTTTGTGTTGTTGGCCATGTGTCCACATCATTGTCGTGGTGTGAAGTGCGGCGAATTTCCAATTATGTTAGGCTTGTAAGAGCTCAACCACTAAGGAGTACATTGATATCCAAGGTCGAATCATATGTGGGCTTTTGGCTTTGTTTGCTTCTATTTCAGCCTTCAAGTATGGTAAGTACAAGGTGTGGTCAGCCAATGTCACCTGGGAAATGTTCTGTATGCTTGTTTACTGGATTGAATCTTTGGTACAGATGTATCCATTTGATTATATAACCATTTGTGAGCAGGTTATGTTCTGGATGAGTTGCTGTCGCGTGAGTGTTTACCAAAGTCATTTGTTTCTTTGCGAATTCAGCAGCCGTACCTTGATTTGTTGTCACCATCCCAATGTCACGAGTTATTCCCAGGTGCTTCATACATGTCAGGCCCCATTGAGCCAAGCCAGAGCCTTCCACATAAGTAGTCAGTTGGGAGTCACCAGAGCTGTTCTCACTAAAAAACTGATGGGTTTGGTCACACCACAATAGCCTAACACCCTTCCTCCTGTGAACCATCCAAGAGAAGACTAAACACAAATCTTACCAAACACAAGCTATACAGAAACCACACACAAGACTGAAGATGGAACAAGAACCGAGCGTCAGTGTCCACCATACTCTTGGAAGATAGCTGTATTGAGTGATGATCAATGGTGACAAGGATTAAATGATGCTGCCATGGAATTGCCTGTGCTCTGAGACAGACTGCTTGACAGGGCTGTATTCTATGGTTTCTTTCATAATATATCCCGATATATACACACACCTTCAAAGTTGGTCATGTCATTTGAGCGATACCTCAAAATTGCATCTGTAAAGTGGATGAAGCTTGACTACTGGTCTCTAGTTTCTCAATGAACTCACTGCCAGCCCACACTGGGTAAGAGCTGACCCAAGTCAGAAAACTCCATTATGACCAGGGGACTCAAACCTGCGAACTTCTAGCCAGCCCACCACCCACAGCACAACAACTGCGCCATGGAAGCTGGTGTTTTAAAAAATTTCTTCAGCTCCTGTTGGAGTCAATAACACTAGTCGATGACACAGTCAATGCACAGCTCTACAGTACCATGATTTCCTTTCTGCATGAACATAGCTCCGTGAACCTTGGAACTGAAGCGGGGGGTGGAAACAGTTTTAAGAGAAAAAACAAAGAGAGATGAAGGAAGTGATGATTCCAACACAGAAGAAAAGCAGACATGGAGACAACACACTGTACCTTGAGCGATGCCAGGGCAGACGCCAGCAGGTGTGCGGGACTTGCAGCCAGCAGCTGTGCCACAGAGGGAAGCCGCCATGGGGGACTCCGCACATCGTCCATGTGCAGACACTGCCACTGGCCCCCCTGCAAAAAAAGGGCAGGCTGAAACTATAAACCATCTGCCTTTTTTCGTTTGCATTTTACAGACTATACTAGATCAACAACCAACTATATCAAATGAAAAAGTAATTGTCAGTCCAAGCATGTGGTGATAGTCACACAGACCTTTCCACAGCTGTATGATCAGGTGCATCTAAACAAGTCCTGGTGAGGAAACCATCCTCAACCAGCTAGGTCCCCAGGTGGTGGAGTGGGGGATGGCCCCCAGAAATGCGGGTTAGCTCCAAAAGCAGATGAAGTCACATCAATCATACTTTAGACATTATGAAGGCCACAACTTTTTCAGCCCGATGAAATGAGCTGAAAAGATAGAATGGGAGAACATGTCTTAACTTCAGCCTTCATGAGAGAAGACGAAGTTACATGTCTTAACTTCACCTTCATGGAGAGAAGACAGAAGTTACATGTCTTAACTTCACCTTCATGGAGAGAAGACAGAAGTACATGTCTTAACTTCACCTTCATGGAGAGAAGACAGAAGTTACATGTCTTAACTTCACCTTCATGGAGAGAAGACAGAAGTTAGCACTAACAGAGGGTGGGTAGTTTCAGGGAAGGGTGAAGTCACCTGTTTTCCAGTTTGGGAGTACCACCGTTTAACGTTACAGCCTGACTGACTTGGCAGCTGGGCTAAGATGCACTTGTGGGACATGGACATTTGCATAATTAAATTAAACTCCTAATTCCCTTTTCCCACTACTGGGAGGAATGAGTAGTGTGCCTGGTCTTCTCCTGTGCTTGTGATTCTGCAGGAGGTCTGCCCACTGGCCTCAGACAACACATTCTAACTTCATGGCAGCTCATTCAAAAAAACGTTCAGAAGAAAAAACTGTCAGATCTGCTTGAAAAAAAAAAGACCAAAGAATGGCCTAGGGAAGTAGAAAATTATGAGAGAGAGGGATAGGATACAGAGGTAAGGAAAAAGGCAGAAACACAAGGAGTGATAGAAATGGGAAATTTCCAGTCAGAATTTCCTGAAGGTGGGGATGCTAATTATGCTTAATGAGTCCCCTCACCCCCCCCAAAAAAAAAAATTGGCTGAAATTCACATTTAAAATAGAAAATACATGTTGAAAGTTTATACGTGACAGAAGAAGGCTGGAAAACCTTAAACTTTTTATACAAGGCCCACTTTTGATACACTGATAATATTCTCAGACAACACAATACAGGAAGAGAGATAAAGAGAGAGAGAGAGAGAAGAGAGAAAAGCAGGAGAGAGGAGAAAACTAGTGCAGGATGTGTATACTGACGAATGTATCCAGTGAAGGAAGGGATGTGACCCGGGGCAGCTGAACGAGGAAGAGCACATGCTGATGGTGGTGGTGGGCCCACAGACTCTGGACACAGTACTGGGCACACTGCAGCAGCGTCTTGTTCTCGTGGCCGCGCTCACACTGAATCAACAGCACCTGGCTGCCTCTGGCTCCCGCGCTTAGGAACACACTGGGACACACACAGTAGTCAAGTCAAGTCAAGTCAAGTCAAGTCAAGTCAAAAACACTTTAATCATCCCTGAAGGGCAATTACAATTACACACAGGACACCATCATACTTTTTCTGTTAGGAGAAAAGAGAATTTCAGGAAGATTCTGGAGTGATAGTTCTCATTAACTATCAGCTTTTCACTAGCCAACTCAAATCAGAGAACACTAAACAAATGCTGCTATACAATAAGATTTATGCTAATTGTACGTTTTTGTTTTTTCCATTCCTAGGCTTCAGCTTCAAGGTTTATCAATGGTGAGATGTTTGCAAGCACAACCGCTCTTTTATCTCCCACTCTTCAAGGCAGCCGCATTCCAACTTTGGGATACTGTTGATAACTGAGCCTACACATTTTGCCAAGGCAGTCGGGAGGTCTTCCCTGCTCTTTCTGATTTACAAATGTTGTGGGTTCTTTTGACAAGTGAAGGCCACATCCTTTCTCTTCAATTCTTCTGGCCTGTGTCAGCACAATAAGTGTCAAGCAGTATTAAAGTTATCATTCAGCACAGACAGACCACTTGGCTGCTGGATACACACTATGACCTCCTCCCCCCTCTTGCATCATTTTAATAGGATCAGATCCCCAAACACAGGTAGGCATCCATTCTGTCTTGGCTCAAGAGCACAAAGCCTGGGTAAGTAAGTATGGAGGACAAGCTGTTACCCATACAGCTGACCCCCCCACCCCTCTCCACATTGCTGGAATGGTCCATTGGAAAGGCAATTCGCAGATATGAATGGTTTAGATCCATCGCAGGAGCCGCCAGAACATTGTCATATACAGCCCCAAACTGCTCTGGGGACTCCAATGGTGTCTAAACACGACACCTGTGTGCATGCTGGTTTTTTCATTTTGATGTCATCTGCTCCTACCGACATACAATAGCCTGCTCTTCTGAAAGGCAGAACGGGTGTTTCACATGTGCATAAGATTCTGCATGTGTCTGCACACAGGCCTTGGTTTACAGTCCCATCCAAATGAAAAGGCACATAGATTCACCGGTCTTTATTTTTCTCAGCACACATTTGCCTTTTAAAAAAAAAAACCCATACATTTTGAGCATATTTTCTTTCTGTTGCTACTGTCAACTTTTGGTGGCAGCTTCGGCAGGCTAAAGTGGTACCATAACACACTACATGGATTTTCCCCTTCTGATTTACTGAATTGGATCAGAAAGCAGCTTATATCTGTTTCTGGTGATATGCATTGCTTTAACAGGATTTCTTCAAACATCTTTGCTTTGGTAGCAAAAAGCTTCACACACAGACAGTGCGTACATGAATCCCTGACACTTTCATCCCCTTGATCTTTCATTGTCATCTCTGATTTTTTTCTGTGGAGACAATACTGATCTATTAAAAAAACACACACATGCACACGCACACACACACATACATACACGCACACACACACACACACACACACACACACACACACACACACATACACAACACAAACACACACACAGATACACAACAATACACACAAACACAACACACACAGACACACACTACACACACACACTACAGACACACACAACACACAACACACACACACACACACAGACACACTTACACACACACACACTTACAACACACACACAAGATACACACAACACAGACACACGCACACCACACACACACAACACAGACACACACACAACACACACACAGATACACGCCACACACACACACAGATACACGCACACACACACACACACACACACACACACACACACACACACACACACACACACACACACACACACACACACTCCCACAAGCAGCGTAGAGTGGTGTACCTGAGCTGGTGGCGGAACTGTGTTCTGTGTGGAAGGCCTGCAGGGACAGGAGGGTGAAGCTGTAGCCCTCCAGCTGCTGCTCCAGCTCTCTCCTCTCCACCTCCGTCAACAGCTTGGAGTGAGTCGTCACCTGATGCACATGGCACATTCCCATCTAGATACATGCATGGGGGACGGATAGCCTAGTGGTCAGAACATTGCACTGGCAATTTGACGACCCGGGTTCAAGTCCAGACGAGGAGATTTTTTCTCCTGGAGTTAACATCAGTGCTGACTCCACTCTCCCCAAAAGTCCTTCGGATGAGACTTTAAACCGAAGGCCCCGTGTGCGAGAGCACACAGAACATCTTGTGCACACGTTACATCCTGTTCCGCTTTTCGTAAGATTAGGCCATCGTGTGCCTGGTGGGAACAGATGACATTTACGAAACTGTATACACACGGGGACTGGATGTAAAAAAGCACAAGAGTAATTATTCCAATATCCTTGATATAAAAGAAATAAATAACAAAAATGCATACTGTTCACTGAGCTATGTGGTCCAATGTTAAAACTCAGACAGAAACTAAGGCAGGAAGGAAAAGTTCAGACCTGCTTTCTTAACCATGGGAATTCATTCTCTGGAAGCGTGAGACCAGAATAAGTCATGACAGCAAAGTACTGTGTCAGTCTATGCTTGGAAATCTGTCATGTAAACATCCTAAACTCGGAAATATTCTAATGTAAAAAGGAGAGAGAGAGAGAGAGAGAGAGAGAGAGAGAGAGAGAGAGAGAGAGAGAGAGAGAGAGAGAGAGAGAGAGAGAGAGAGAGAGAGAGAGACACACACACACACACACACACACACACACACACACACACACACACACACACACACACACACACACACACAGAAAATCAAGAAATAGAAATGTTCTGGTAATTGCAATAGTCACAGAAGCATAAAATACATGAACTTTATTCAACTTCTCTCTCCCCCCTTGGCAAGTTAAACCTGCAGAACCCACCTTTCTCCAGGCACAGGATGCATGCTGGGTATGTTTGTGTTTCATGCCCCACTGAATGCTGACATCAATTATGACACCTTTACATGTGCATGTATAGTATACAACAAACAGAATCATGGCACTGGCAGGTTTCCTCATTTAAGTTGATCCAGCAGATTTAAACGTCCCAACCATAGTCTACCAGATGCTGCTGCTAAGATTCCACCCATGACTTCATGGACCATGAGATGGAAGTCAAACACTCTTGTTCTGTCCACTTTATTCCATTATACTGTTTACAGCCCTACTGACCATGAAAGCATATCAGAGCTGTCACCTCATCAGTTTATGCCATAACATACCACACTCTACCATCCATACCATACCATTATTGTTTACAGCCCTACTGACCATGAAGCATATCAGAGCTGTCACCTCATTCAGTTTATGCCATAACATACCACACTCTACCATACCATACCATATACCCTATTGTTTACAGCCTACTGACCATGAAAGCATATCAGGGCTGTCACCTCATTCAGTTTATACCATACCATACCACACTCTACCATACCATACCATACCATACCCTATTGTTTACAGCCCTACTGACCATGAAAGCATATCAGAGCTGTCACCTCATTCAGTTTATACCATAACATACCACACCATACCATACCAACCATACCCTATTGTTTACAGCCCTACCGACCATGAAAGCCATATCAGGGCTGTCACCTCATTAAATTAAGTGTCAGTGGCTCCAGTAACTTTCACTTCAAATTAAAAACCAACAGCTGATGATACCTTTCATTATTTTATTTTTTATTCCTTTATTTCGAGAATAATGGAATAAGCACTCATGTGCTGTTTTGTGTCCAATCCCCATGTGTATGCAATTTTGTAAATTTCGTCATCCATTCCCATCGACACACAATAGTCTACTCTTCTGAAAAGCAGAACAAGTTTTAACATGTGAGCAAGATGTTCTGCATGTGTTCGCACATGGGACCTTGGTTTATAGTCTCATCTGAAAAACATTTGGGGGAGTGGAGTAGGCACAGATGTTAACTCCAGGGAAAATATCTCCTTCAACGAGATTCGAACCTGGGTCAGGATATCAAGAGCACAATGCTCTGACCAACAAGGCTATCCCATTCCACCCCCCCTCCCCCCTTCAAACATCTAACACCATCAATCTGAAACCCCCTCCCCCCATTAAATGACACAATACCGTAATAATTTCATTCCTTAAGGCTAAAAAACCAGGCTGGGCTGAGGACACCAGCCATTCCACTTAATTTATCATGCAAAAATTATCCCCCTAAAGTGTTTAAGAAACAAGAAGAAGACAAAAAAGAGAACAATCATTTTAAAGTACAAAAATATACATAAAAATGCCACAAGGGCAAATGAATACGACTGCAGAATGGACATGCTGTGCCTACTGTTTCTTATTGTTCTATCCTTTCAGAGAAGGCGCAGCTTGAAGGGCAATGCCTGACAGCAGTGTTCAGGTATGAAGTGTGTTCAGAAACACCAACAACAAACAGCCGCAATGTCTCATTAGGTTTCAATTTCTGCAGAAGGAAACACAAGGTGACAGAGTTAGCCGTTGGTGAGGATGATCACAACACTGCTTTTAGGACAAGACAGCATTTTTCTGTGCATGATGCCTTGCTGTTTAAACTTCAGTAGGTCACAGTGTAACTAATTAAAAACAATGACAGAAAAAAAAAAATTGTTGAAAAGTTTTACAAAAAAATCAATCTGTTGAAAAATGTGTATGCAGGTTTTTCAGAACTTATTGTTCTTCTGCATTCCCTGGCCATGCTACATTTTCAGTGCAGTCTGGATGATGAAGTCTGCAGTCTGTCACAATGACCCTACTGGTTTCCCAGTTTTTCCTGGAGCTCTACAGGGCTGGGCCACATAGTCTGGTGTCTCAGAGTGTTGAAGGAAGGACAGGACTACAGGATATGGGAGGGGGGGGTGTAGTCCTATGTCACAGGGGCACTGGTCGGTGTGGGATATTTTCAGGGTATGGAGATGGGATAGAAGCTGGTAGTGTCCTGTTTACAGCAAGAAAGTGACAGTCACCTCCTGATCTCCCAATCACTATTGCTGAGATTGCTTAGTGGACAAGGATGATAATACCTCCCTTGTGTTGACTGGTATGGTCATGCTGTAAAAGCTCCTACCCTCTGACAGTGAAACCATGAGCATCTGTCAGGTGAGTTTCCAATCTCCACTCCCTCCCTCTCTAGGCACTCTTGTAGCTCAAGCTTCTTCTAGCAAAGGCCCTCAGTATTCCACTGTGCAAAACCAATGTAAGCAACTGATGATTCAAGCAGACTTGCTTGGTTGCCTGGTCCACACTTTCTGCTCTCTTCTTGTGTTGCTCTTCTGGTAGCTGTGGTTGGGCCCCTTTATAAAGCTGGAGGCCTGGCGCTGTCACTGTCTGGAGGAGCCCTATCTGTCTGCATGGCCACCACGGGTAGAATGCACAGCGTCTGGTCTTCTCCTGTCCTGTTACAACCCTGCAGCAGGTCTGCCTGCTGGCCTCAGCTGACACACTCCAACTTCAGGGCAGCTCATTAAAAGCTTCATAAGAAAAAACATTCAGATTTGCTTGGAAGAAGGCAGGAGAATGGGCTGGGTAGGCAGAAAATAAGCAACAGAGAGAAGGGGGGAGGGGGGGGAGAGTTGTATGTGAAAGGCAGATACAAAGGGAGTTATAGGAAAAGGGAAATTCCTAGCACAGAATATCCAGAAAGTGGGGATGCTATTTATACTGAAAGATTCCCCAGCATCCCCCAGGCAAAAGCTTCAGAACAATTGTTTTTGTAAACAGACTTGCAACACCCAGTTACTCTCAAGGCAAAAACATAACAATGTGAAAAATTGTTCATTAACTGGTAAATTTAAAAAAAAAGCCAGCTTTTCTCAGTGAAAAACTGTGTGATTGTTTGTAAGAACAAGTACATCCGACATGGGGCAGGAGACAGAGGACTGACCTGTGCCATGATGCAGACCTCCCTGTCCCTGCTGTCCCTCAGTGCTGTCTGCAGGTACTGGGCCAGGCTGTCATGCTGCTGCTCCTCAAAGTACGTCTGCTCACACCACTTGTCCTGGGTGCGGATCACAGCATCGGGCGTGGCACACCACAGCAGTGCTGCCTTGCACTCCTCCAGAACCTGGTCAGCCAACAACCCAACAGCAGTCGTCACAGTCACCTCAATCAATAATCCAAAGGCATTAATGGAACAACGTAAAGCATTACATTACCGCTGTGCCCATAATGTAATAGGACATTAAAGGAGAAAATTAATACAGCTGAAGCCATATGGAAAATAAAGCAGAAGGTGAATAAAGCTTAAGAAAGAAAAAGAAAGAGCTAGATTCACAAAAAATTGGGCAGAAATCATGCAACATAAAAATCAGGGGAAGAAATAAGACATGCAGATAATAAATGACAACTACAGGCTTTTTTCCCCTAGGACAAAAATACAAAAACGAAGCCTCCCCCCCGTTCATCCAAACCTTGAAACACATGGTGGAAACTCCTGGGTATCTCCTGGGAGGGCTGTTTTCATTCAAGAGCTTTCTTCTTCTGGAGTTAACATCAGTGCAGACTCCACTCCCCCCAAATTCCTTCAGTTGAGACTATAAGCCAAGGCCCTGAGTGTGAACACATGTAGAACACCTTGCACACATGTTAAAGCCTGTTCCACTTTTTGGAAGAGTAGACCATTGTGTGCCAGTGGGAATGACAAAATTTACAAAACTGCATACACATGGGGACTGGATCTAAAAAAGCACACAAGTGCTTATTCCATCATCCTCGAAATAAAAGAATAAAACAAAACTAAATGATAAATAAATAAATACAATCTCTACAGTGGAGACATGAACCCCCCAAAAAAAAACAAAACAAAAAAAAACAAACTCCCAAACAAAGATGACTTAAGAACTCTACAAAGAGAACACACACACACACACACACACACACACACACACACACACACACACACACACACACACACACACTGTCACTGACATAGACCATGGAAGAAGAGTTGCAGGTTGAGCCTAAGATGGACAGGGAAATAGGAAATCTATTCTTCACTGACCTTTTGTTCCTGCCGGGGAGCCGTGTGCCTTTTCCACACCGTCAGCACAATGGAGGCAGCAGTGTCCGAGTTGAAACCAATCCACACATCATTGACCCCAGGGGGACCATGGTCAGGGCTGTACAACATCATTATCATTGACCCCAAGGTGACCATAGTCAGGGCTGTACAACATCATTATCATTGACCCCAAGGGGACCATGGTCAGGGCTGTACAACATCATTATCATTGACCCCAAGGGGACCATGGTCAGGGCTGTACAACATCATTATCATTGACCCCAAGGTGACCATAGTCAGGGCTGTACAACATCATTATCATTGACTCCATGGTCAGGGCTGTACAACATCATTATCATTGACCCCAAGGTGACCATGGTCAGGGCTGTACAACATCATTATCATTGACCCCAAGGTGACCCTAGTCAGGGCTGTACAACATCATTATCATTGACTCCATGGTCAGGGCTGTACACATCATTATCATTGACTCCATGGTCAGGGCTGTACAACATCATTATCATTGACTCCATGGTCAGGGCTGTACAACATCATTATCATTGACTCCATGGTCAGGGCTGTACAACATCATTATCATTGACTCCATGGTCAGGGCTGTACAACATCATTATCATTGACTCCATGGTCAGGGCTGTACAACATCATTATCATTGACTCCATGGTCAGGGCTGTACAACATCATTATCATTGACTCCATGGTCAGGGCTGTACAACATAATTATCATTGTCACCATGGTCAGGGCTGTACAACATAATTATCATTGTCACCATGGTCAGGGCTGTACAACATCATTATCATTGACTCCATGGTCAGGGCTGTACAACATCATTATCATTGACTCCATGGTCAGGGCTGTACAACATAATTATCATTGACCCCAAGGTGACCATGGTCAGGGCTGTACAACATAATTATCATTGTCACCATGGTCAGGGCTGTACAACATAATTATCATTGACCCCAAGGTGACCATGGTCAGGGCTGTACAACATAATTATCATTGACTGCAGGGTCAGGGCTGTACAACATAATTATCATTGACACTATGGTCAGGGCTGTACAACATAATTATCATTGACACTATGGTCAGAGCTGTGCAACATAATTATCATGGTACTGTATCTGGGCGAATAGCATGTTGGGTTCCCAGCAAATGATCGTGGATCTGAGTGCTGTAAGTCTCACTGGTGAGATGGATGATGATGCTTGTCATGCCTAGGTTTGAATCCTCACACCCTTCAACACCCCCACTTACATTTTTTCGGGCTGCTAGGGGCAAGAACTAGCACCCTGGACAAGGAGTTAGAGTGGTTTTATGGGGACAGACACATGGGTCTTTTACCCCCCCCCTTCTTTAATTTGTTTGCAGTATTTGTTCTCCCTCAGCACAGGCTACAGTGTGCATGGGGGAATCATTATTACAGAATTTTGCTCTGCTGTGGGACTCTTTAAACTCATTGCCCATGCGTGGCAGAGTAGGCCTGTAACCAGTGGTGGCATCTTGGCCAAGTTTGGGTGAGTGCAAGGCTGCATGATTATCCGGGACACCACCACAGCACTTTGTGCTGGGCAGCCAGCCCGGTGAGATGGACATGGGCACTCCTGGCTGATGCAGGGGGTTGGAACTGCAGTCAGTACTGTGCACACACACACATTCACACACACACAGATTCCGAGTCGCATGTCCTAGTATCAGTTGCAGAAAGTATTTGCCAGTCACCCATGGGACAGTTACTGTAAATGAAATTTTATAAACTCATCATCATCCATTACATTCTTCATCCTTTCACCTTTCCCCTCATTTCCTTTTTCAGTACATTCTTAATGTGAATGTACCATTGTCTAAATTACCTTGTAGTGAATGGACGTTAAACCAATGAGAAGAAGAAGAACACACACACCAGTTAAAGTGACTTTTTAAAGGGACTTTTGATTTTTCTCTCACATTCAAAACCCCTCATTCAAATGGTGATTATTATCTTAATTCCAAAGTGGAATTAAAATCTACAAGAAGTGACCATTAGATTTTGCTGCAAATAATGTTTTGTTTACTAGGTGGTTGTTTCTGATGTTTCAGATCTATTGTCAAGTATTCAGGCTCTGTTTACAGGATGTTTCAGTGCGTGTGGACTGTTCATTATTTTCTACTGCAAAAGCAAGCAGATGCCCTTCTCTCCACCTACCAGCAAAGGAGGATGTCCTCAATCCACTGTTGCAGCTGTTGTTCAACGCGGCGCTGGGGCTCTGTCAGCAGACTGTTCACGGTCAGGAAGTGCTTCTCCAGACGGTTGATCAGGGGGATGGGAAACTTGTTGTACACGGTCTGCTTCTCCGCCACCACGATCAGCCTGCACACACACACACACACACCACGCACACATGCACGCACGCACACACACAACACACACACACACACACACACACACACACACACACACACACACACACACACACAACACACACACACACACACACACACACACGCAGAGTAAAGCCACTCATTAGCTTGCATTTTACTTCTAGAGGCATCACCCACCATAGGAAACTCACATCTATGCTGATACAAACACTAGCACACTGATCATTATTTCACAAACAGCCATTCTTCTCAACTTTAAATTATCACATGCACGACTTTTAAGATACTGGGTATTTGGACAGCTTATTACATTGATTTGAGCACCGTTTGTTCAAATAAAAAGAATGCGTCCAATAACAGGCATCAAAGATGTTAACAGACATTCAGTAAACAGAGAAATGTGAAACAATAAAAAAAAGAATGAACTCAAATGGAGCACACCATAAGAGACAGAATGCTCAAGACTGATCATGGATGTGGGGCAGAAAGCTTACACAGTTTATCCATCTCAGCTGAAGGTAAGCAGTCTGTGTTTATGGAGAGACATTTTTGTGAATATCACCTTAGTTTCTGTCCAGGGAAGTTGTACCTACCATAAGTTCAGACTAGAAAAACTGAAGCATGTTTGATGAATTTTTGACAAAAGCAAGTGATTTATTATGTTCTGTGTGTCTGTCTTCCACAAACTGTATACAGAGTGGTATTTTCTAGTGTTCTTTGCTGAAGGAGTATAAAATGGTCAAAGTCTGGGCTTGTTATCTCTCTTGTAAAAAACTTTACCGCAGAGGTGACTGATGAATGTCATACGCATAGTCACTGCCTAACTCACAGAATACTACACCCAACTCAAGAGTACACTTGGAGCATTACCATATGGTGTCACTGTAACAATTTTGCCAAAGAAAGCACTAGATTCTCCTGATCTCTGATGTCAATCATTTTTGTTTGGACTGAACAGCAAATATGATCATGGGAAAAGAAACTGGCCAAATAGGCACCGGCATAAAAGAGGAGTTTCTCCCACACAATGCAAAGTTTACAACCTGAAGCCATACCTGCAGAGTTTGTGGTGCATGTGCAGCATTACTTCCTATCAATACAGAGCATAAGCATTCTCCATTCAGATATCAGTTCCAGTTCTCTCTGTCTCTCTCTTCTTTCCTTATCTTAACTCCTCCAAGAGTCCCTTAGAAACCCCACTTTCAGGCAGAGTATCATAGGCCCCTTCTGCTACTGGCTACACTTTGCAGGCTGCATGTCTTCATGTCCCCCACAGCTGACCTTCTCTTCTACAGAGAGCTGGATAATGTCTGGTAGGCTAAGTGAGCAATAAGTTGCACAAGTGTTTCCACACAAGACCTTTGCACAAGTGTTTCCACACAAGACCTTTGCACATGTGTTTCCACACAACACCTTTGCACAAGTGTTTCCACACACCTTTGCACATGTGTTTCCACACAAGACCATTGCACATGTGTTTCCACACAAGACCTTTGCACATGTTTCCTCACAAGACCTTTGCACATGTGTTTGGGTGGACAAGACCTTGACTACTGAAAGGAATTGTTGAGGAATCTCAAAACTGATAGCTCAGCAGCACTCCCACCTGGCCATTCCTTCAGACCTCAAGTTCCATGCTTTAACCACTGAATTATGCTGCTACAGAGTTTTAGGCGGTTTGATAAACATTCTGATAAGCTGGCCAAGGTCAGTACAAACACTAATAAACCCCCCAAAGAGAGGTAAGCCGGTAACATTTGTGGATTTTCCTTTTTCTTCTGCCATGCTGTCTTTTCTGGAACCTTTTGGTACATGAGTGCCACAGAACACATAATATACTTTTGTGCATGTATGCATATGCACTTACCTGTATGGTGTGTGTGTGTGTGTGTGTGTGTGTGTGTGTGTGTGTGTGTGTGTGTGTGTTTGTGTTGTGTGTGTGTGTGTGTATGCGCGTGTGTGTGCGTGCGTGCGTGCGTGCATGATGTGTGTTTAAGAGAAGAACAAAGTCAACACAACAAGTTTTCACAGATACAGTTTTTGATTCCCACTCACCTGAATTTGGTGTCCACCTTACATTTCACCCTGTGAGTCCCCAGACCCAGGTCAACATAGCGGGTGTTACACAGGTAGGAGTAGTACTGAAAATACATCACAAGCATATCTGTCATAACACTTTTTTTTTCAATATTATCAATTCTAATGGCAACATGCACCCATATTCTCTTAGCCATTGCACAACACAAATGCACTAGAATTCAGCAGATTTACAGTACCAACATTGTTCTGTTAATTGTGTGCATTCAAACATTTGTCTCATGATGTTCATTTATCTGAAAAGTATTAGCTAGGCAACTTTTCTTTTTTTCATGGAGGGGAAGGGGTGTGAGGTAAAGAGGGAAGGGGGCTGGAGGTCTTGATGATTTATTCATCACCTTTCTTTGTGTTTTTAGCTTTGTAGCAAAACAGCAATGCAAACCACGTCATCCTATTTTATTCTCAATAGTACTTTTACTCCAAGAAAACAAAATAGTAGCAGCTGGTTACTTCAATAGATTGAGAGCTTCTGTCATCTGCTCTGCTGGTCCTCAAAGACAACTTCTCTGCAAGCACCTTCTTTTTCTTTTTAAGAGCAGAGGCAAATCTAGATTTATTTACAAGATGGGAAGAGAAACATTCAACCTGGGACCTTGGTTTTCATTCTGTGTTGCATGTGTGATGGACTTCTATGTCAAGTACTCATTACTACAGAGATCATTCCAGCCATCATAAAAAACAATCTATCCACTAACTTCAAAGTCAGCATGTCTTTTTTCTAATCTATCTAGCATGAAAACTCCCAAGAAGAAGTATCTTTAACACTGTGAGGCCCCCCCCCCCCCCCATCTCCCTCCCAAAAAACAACAACAAAAACCCTCAGAAAAACAGACAACCAGCAACAGAACTTGACCACCATCAGCAGCAATATCACTATCAACAATGAGGACAACCACCATCAAAATAATGTCCTACTTTTTTTTTCCCTTCTTCACACCCCCTCAAGTAACAAGGTTTGAATCCATAAAAGCATTGAAAACATATAAAGCCTGGCAGCAATGAAATATATATGTTCACATGTGCGCAAGATATTATGCGTGCATTCACACACGGGACTTCAGTTTACAGTCTCATCCAAAGGACCAAAAGGAAAAATATCCCCTTGAATGGGATTCAAACCTGGGCTAGCAATTCACAAGCGAAACACAAAGCACTTTAACCAGCCGTGCTATCCCGTTCCTTTGCTATCTATCAATCTCTTTGCTATCTAGATGGGCATAGCTTTAGACCTACAAAATCTGCTTGATGCAGAGCACCAACGATCTCTGTTTATCCCTGAAGTTGCAACAAGGCTCCCTCCATGGTCGCGTACCCAAAATCCCACCAAAGGTGAACCTTGAAGCTCTGGCCGAGGTCCACCCCCCCCTCCTTCCCCCAAACGTTTGTTGGGTATAGCCCAACATGCATGGGCAGTTCCATTATACAACACCCTGAATCTGAACTGTGCTGATTTTGTCTAGTACTAAAAATGTTTTCTAAATGGTGCATTCATTTTTGATGCTGCTTGTACTCAAACCACCACTCCCCATTCTTCACCCGCACACTCCCTCCCCTCTGTAGACAAGCGGAAGAGTACCTGATTCAGGGCATCGTACAGACTCTCGTACAGGTTGTCCAGGTTGAGAAGGATCACCGTCTTCCCTGTCTCCATGCAGATCTTGATGCGGTTGATGTTGCGGCAAATCTGTCCCCACAGAACACAGGACCCTCATTTTGTGATCCATGACACTCAAACACAGGCCTGCCTGCAGTTATCACAGCCAATTCACCACAAGAAAGATCTTCTTCTTAACCAAAAAATCTGTCCCCACAGAAAACGGGGCCCTCATTTTGTGATCAATGACACACAAACACAGGCCTGCAGTTATCACAGCCAATTCACCACAAGAAAGATCTTCTTCTTAACCAAAAACATGAAAGTAGCTGGGGGGTTTTCCCCCTTATACAAGTCATAAATAGTTTTGAGAGAAGAGAGACAGAGAGAGAGAGAGAGAGAGAGAGAGAGAGGAGGGAGAGGGGAGAGAGAGAGAGAGAGAGAGAGAGAGAGAGAGAGAAGAGAGAGAGAGAGAGAGAGAAGAGAGAGAGAGAGAGAGGGGAGAGGAGAGGAGAGAGAGAGAGAGCACAAAGCTGACTGCTACCTGTGTGTACATCTGGTCAGAGGGGAAGCTGCTGCCAAATATGGGCTCTACCAGGTGGCCCTCCAGCAGAATGTCAGTCAGGATGTGGAGGCCTCCATAGTTTTCTGTCAGGAGCAGCAGGTAGCGATTCTCCCTGCCATTATCATTTCAGTCACTGAGTTAATCAATGTCCACCAAGCTAGAAATCAAAGCAAATGCAAAGCTTAACTCCTTTACAACAGAAAAAAAGTAGGGGCAAACCTCAACCGGAAATACACAGCAGTTCATATTTTGTTTTCTTTGTACTGACAGAAAGAACACTGAAGATGAAGCACTCATAATTTTCACAGACTACATTAAGACTTTTGACAGTGTCAAACATATCCATGTGTATGTATATCCCAATGTTAGAAACGGGCTTTCCAAAACATCTGGTCTCGCTCACAGCAAATTTGTATTCAGATCAGAAGGCAGCCATCTCATTGAATGGCAAGCACTGGGAGATCTCTGATATAGGAAACAGGAGTCCGTCAGGGTTGCATGATTATTATCCCTGCACTTTTCAGCACCTCTGCACAGAAATGATCATGAGAAAGGCAGACACAGATGACATGGGCATCAATACAGGAGGCACTAACCTCAGGTGCCCTGATGATACAGCACTCATGGCCAATGATATCACAAGCAGGAGAAGAATTCCCTGCAGAGTCGATGCAAAGGACAACACTGTTGGCCTTAAGTTAACCCTAGTAGCGTGGTTCCTGGAATATTCCAGGACGACCTTTCACAGCCACATGGTGAATCCTGGAATATTCCGGGATTACTTAGGTGGTCGTAATTGAAGGCTCATGTTTGCTTTCAAAGGTCACCCTAGAAGTAGAAGTAGAACTGAAGCTCAGTCCCAAAAACATTCAGCTTGGAGTCCTGTAAATAAGAGATGTAACATCCCTCCCTAAATTCATGCTAAATGCAGCACCGATCTTTGATTTGCAGTTTCCGTAGGACAAATTTTGGACTTACAAAACATTTAAGAAATGTAGGTTCTGTCTCTGGTAAATAAACAGATTGATGATACTACTCTTTCCAAAAGTCAGTATATGAATGATTACCAAATAAATGCTGGTGAACAAGAGTGAAGAATATCAAAGCTTACCCCCCCAAAAAAAACAACAACCACACACACACAAAAGTGAGAGCTTACCCACACTCTCCTTCCCCAGACAGGGCAATGCGAAGCAAAGCAGGATAGGAGCTGTCTGTGTCATCTTTCACAGGGCGTCTGTGGATCTGCAAATCATTGTGTATGAAGTCTATGATGTACATTGGTCAACACACTGGGGGTTTGGAGGTTTATTCCTCAACAGAATCCCTGATCACAGGAAAAGGGATGTTGTGTGCTACATGCTGACATGGCCAGCACTCTCTGCAGTTTTTCTTCTTACCCTCACGTTGCTACTGTTCATCACAAAGGGGGATTTTTATTTTATTTATTTATTTTATTTTATTCTTTTTTTATAGAGAATAATGGAATAAGCACTCGTATGCTTTTTTTTACCTCCAGTCCCCAGTTTTGTAAATTTTGTCATCTGTTCCCACGGCACACAACGGCCTAGTCTATAGGTAGTCTAGAAGTATTGCACCTTTCTGGAAAAAGAAAGCAAGAAATGCAAGCTTGATCCTGTTTGAGTCTAAGCTTTTTCCCCATCCACTAGAAGCTGGGTGGTGGCCTGGTCGCTTTTCTTCTGAATGAGACAATTAACCAAGGCCTCATACACAACATGTAAAAGAACCCCTAGCAACAAGACAGTAGTCATTGGAAACATTCTGTAGGGAAAAAAAGCCACTCTAAAAAGGAAACAAAAATGCATGCAGACAGGAAAAGAAAAAAAATGGGTGGCACTGTTCTTGTCATGACACGCTCTTCCCAGGGAGAGCAGCGCAGATTTCATGCAGCAATCTACTGTGACTGAAAGTGGTATATAATACATATGTAGTCTGCCTCTCTTTTCTTCTTCTCTTCCACAAAGTTAAGAGGGACGGGGCAGTAGAGTGGCAGTTCACACTAATCACACAGAAATGTTGTTTTCTTATAACCTACATTAGAAGCATACATTTCATTTCTTGCAGTTTAAAGAAACTGTGTGATTGGTGAGGTGTGCATGCATTGTGGTAACCATATCGAATATGCTTCCAGTAGCCACAGGTAAGAAATGTCCATGTTCTGCCTAAATTTGTTGATTATCAACATCATCTGGACAGACAGGTCAGTTGTAGTGTTAAAATTCATATACCTACATAAAGTAGATATTCTCAGACTACAGATAGTCTATAAATATTGCAAATTACCTTTGTAGGCCAAAATGAAAATTCTGATTAGAAATATATCTCAAGGATAAACCACTCATGGGAAAACCTCTCAAATCAAAGGAGGGACAGGCCTGAAATACTGGTACTACTTGACATGAGATGGTATGAATTCTAGTCAAGGACTGGGAAGATATGAAAGAACAAAATCTTTGCATTTTGTAGGCATTGAGTTGGAAGGAAGAGGCAAGATGCTTGCTAAGAAGAGAAAAAGAAAATGATGTTTCATCATTGTGAATGTGAGGAAGACAGTGACTACTCCGTCACACTCATAATGATTGGAAAAGAAGGTGATTCCTTTGATGAGGAAATAAAAATTTAAGAAGATAATTCCAAAAGGGGAGGTCAAAGTGTCCAAAACCCAAATAAATCAAAATCAATACCAATTGGATGACACTCTCAAAGAAATAGACAATGAGTATGAATCAGGAGAGGAGACCAGTCCTTCTATATGTGAAAAAATAGGTGAGTCTTGTGGAGAGTATGCCAAAATCAAAATGACTTATGACAAAATGAGAAACACAAGAGGCCAGAAAACTGTGCAGCCATGTGCTGAAAGTCAACCCTGCAAGTACACACCATAAAGTAAGACAAAGACATAGTGATCTTGTCTCCCATCTCGAAAATACTGCCTGCACATTGCAATGCACACCCAAAACACAAAAAGGGGGAAGGAGCCCTCAGGGAAGAGGCTGACTGATACTGAGCACTCAGGGAAGAGGCTGACTGATACTGAGCACTCAGGGAAGACGCTGACTGATACTGAGCACTCAGGGAAGACGCTGACTGATACTGAGTCAAAGCTGAGTACGACACTCAGGGAAGACATGACAAGCACTGGGAAGAGTGACTGATACTGAGCACTCACTCAGGAAGAAGCTGATCTGATCTGAGCACTCACTCAGGGAAGAAGCTGACTGATGCTGAGCACTCACTCAGGGAAGAAGCGATGAACTGATACTGAGCACTCACTCAGGGAAGAGGCTGACTGATACTGAGCACTACTAGGGAAGCGTGACTGATACTGAGCACTCCTCAGGGAAGAAGCTGACTGATGCTGAGCACTCACTCAGGGAAGAAGCTGACTGATGCTGAGCACTCACTCAGGGAAGAAGCGTGACTGATACTGAGCACTCACTCAGGGAAGAAGCTGACTGATGCTGAGCACTCACTCAGGGAAGAAGCTGACTGATACTGAGCACTCACTCAGGGAAGAAGCTGACTGATACTGAGCACTCACTCAGGGAAGAAGCTGACTGATACTGAGCACTCACTCAGGGAAGAAGCTGACTGATACTGAGCACTCACTCAGGGAAGAGCTGACTGATACTGAGCACTCACTCAGGGAAGAAGCTGATGATACTGAGCACTCACTCAGGAAGAAGCTGATACTGAGCACTCACTCAGGGAAGAAGCTGACTGATACTGAGCACTCACTCAGGGAAGAAGCTGATGATACTGAGCACTCACTCAGGGAAGAGCTGACTGATACTGAGCACTCACTCAGGGAAGAAGCTGACTGATAGCTGAGCACCACTCAGGGAAGAGCTGACTGATCTGAGCACTCAGGGAAGAGCTGACTGATCTGAGCACTCACTCAGGGAAGAAGCTGACTGATCTGAGCACTCAGGAAGAGCTGACTAATCTGAGCACTTCAGGGAAGAGCTGACTGATGACTGAGCACTCACTCAGGAAGAAGCTGATGATCTGAGCACTCACTCAGGGAAGAAGCTGATGATACTGAGCACTCACTCAGGGAAGAAGCTGACTGATGCTGAGCACTCACTCAGGGAAGAAGCTGACTGATGCTGAGCACTCACTCAGGGAAGAAGCTGACTGATGCTGAGCACTCACTCAGGGAAGAAGCTGACTGATGCTGAGCATCTGTCAAGGACATGTGCCTGCAGGGGGTGGGCAGTCAACAAGTGGCACCTGGCACAATCTGCTCACAAGCCCATGTGCAGCGTACCCAGACAGCAATGTTTCTGCATCTACTGCAAAGGTGGTAAACTCTTAGCCAGGGAATCCAATACAGATTACAGCTTTAAAATTTCACACTGGGGGTGCCAACAAAAAAGTTATGTGAAAAACTTCTGAAATGCTGCTGCTGAAGTTGAAAGCCTGATGTGACTGTTTCTGATTCCTAATCCCTTTTCTTTGTATCCCGCTGATCTGACACGGTTAGGTCTCCAATAACAAATCAAGCCCTACCTTATTTAGGCAAGGTCTTTGGAATACCTGTCACTATTACATTCAAGACAGGAGAAAGCATCTGAAACTTCTGACAGCTGTAGTCTCAGTGTACCAAAGTTACATGCTGTCAGCATAATTCTTACTCACATCTTCACGTTCTAGGTGCTGTTCAAAGATTTTCACAGGGTCAAAGTCCAGTCCTCCAAAGTTCCTTCTTACAGCTGCCTGCAGTTCAGATTTTGTCACTTTCCGATTCTTCTGTGTTGCAGTGGTGTGCACCATTTTCACCAGACTGAAATCAACGGCAGAAACTTCACATATGTATACATCTATCTATGTGTGTGTGTTTACATATATGTAATATATATCATTATAAACACCACACACACACACACACACACACACACACACACACACACACACACACACACACACCACACAACCTGATAAAAGACTAATGGAAGAACACAAGTGCATGTCACCATATAAAATTCTTTATCATCATGAAGATGTATGAAAGGTTTGAAAAAGAAAAAAACAAAGTCCTGAAGAATATATATATATATATATATATATAATATTAGAGAGAGAGAGAGAGAGAGAGAGAGAGAGAGAGAGAGAGAGAGAGAGAGAGAGAGAGAGAGAGAGAGAGAAGACAGAGACAGAGACAAAAGAAGAGAGAGACAGAGAGAGAGACAGTAGAGACAGAGACAGAGAGACAGAGAGTTAAATAACAGCATTTAAAGTATTCTGGAGTCCTGATCATTTACTTTACCAGACCCGATTTGAGTTTTGGCTCAAGGTTTGAATCCGATGACAGATATAGGTTGGGTTTGTTTAAGGGTGTTTTTTTTTTATCAGGAAGCCAAAACTAAGGTCACTATGAGTATCCAGGGTCAGTGAATCACAATTTTTTTTTTATATTCCATGGTGATCAATGACAACAAGGATGATGTACACAGCTGTCAGTTTCCCCTGCTTTCAGCTCCTCTCAGCTGCTATCCATTCCATCCCATCCCAGCCTAGCTCAGGCCAGCTGGTGCTATTTACAGCAGGAACTGACCACACTTGGACTAGGTAGAAGGAAGAGGCGTGCTAATTATAGCACTCTTGACCGAGTGATGTTGGGTTTAGTGTTGTGTGTAATGATGCTGGTTTGGAAGTGCATGTGCTTAAAGACTACTTGACAGGGTTGTACCCTGTGCTTCCTATCATAATACATCCTGGCATTCATTGGCCAAGAGAAATACAGACGCCTGCAGTGTTTTCCAGGTGATGTGAACAACAGTCTCAAACTTGCATCAGCAAAGTGGATGAAGCTTGACTTGTGTGGTGCCAAGGCTTCCCGATGAACCCACAGCACACTCACTCTGGGTAGGTGCTGGCCAGAGTCCCCAATATTCCCCATCCTTATGGGATTCAAACCCATGACCCTCCAGACCATAGCACAACATGGGGGCCTGGACAGCCTAGGGGTTAGACCATCCAGTTCATGACCCAATGGCCTGGGTTTGAGCCATGCCAACACTGATGCACCATTCTTGAGTTAACATCAGCACTGACTCCACTCCCCAAAAGTCCTTCAGACGAGAATATAAACTGGGGTCCTGTGTGTGAACATATTGTGCACACATAAAAACCCATTCCATCTTTTGGAAGAGTAGGCCACTGCCTGTCAGTAGAAACGCATGACACAATTTAAAAAAAATGCATGCACACTGGTATTGTGTTTAGACATCATCCTTGAAGCCAGAATGCGGCTGCCTTGATGGTGGGCAAAAACGACAGCATACCCAAAGTCTCCCCACTGGTAAACCCAAGAGCTGTAGCTGAGGAATGGGAAAAGGGGATAAGCCAGGGTGCTAACCACTGCACAATGGCAGCTGCTGGGTGGTCAGTGTGCTAAACAACTGCACACTGTTCAGAATACAATAGAAGGTAAAGGTAAAGGTGTCCCATAACCTAGGCGAGAGGGAAGCAAGGTGTCAGAGACATCAGCTCCTCTAGGGGCCAGCATATTGAGGACAGCGCCCATCTCCCTCACTGCTTTACCTTCCCTGGCCCTAAAGAGGGCAGGTACCCATTTACAGCTGGGTGAACTGGTGGGACTGTACTGAAGCCAAGGTGCGTAAACCGTCACCCATCCAACTGGTAACCACACTTGACGCTGCTCAACTTGACTGGGGGAAAGCAAGCACTCTGACCACTGAGCTATCCCACCTCCTTTTAGAATACAATAGTTGTTGGAAACAATGTTCATGTTTTGTTTGCAGACAGGCCAGAATGACTGCCACATTTGAATGTTAAATATACTGTAATGAAACAAAATCAAACCATTGAAAGATATTATAAATGACATTGCCCCATTACCTGTAGAAATCTCTCAGACCAAAGAACTCTCGTTGGCCCATGGCATGTTCACACACTTTCTCAAACACTTGCAGGTATGCATCAGCCAGTCTGTGAACCAGGTCCTTCACATGATGCTCTCCGCCTGGGGAGCTCTGACAAATGTTCCTGTGAAACACACATGTATCACATCTTTTTACACTCTTATCAATAACATACTTGTTCACTCTTTGCTCATCATTTCAGTCTAAGGTCTCTGTTAATGTCTTTCCAAGACTTTCAGTTAGTGTATATCAAAGTAGCCAATTCACATCAAACTTGTTGCACAGATTAGCTTCCTACTGGCAATTCTAACACTTTGATATCACAGTTGGTTCTCAACATGATTAAATAATCATCAATGTTCAGTTAAGAGTAGTTAAGAGTCATCAAATACCATTAAATCCACAACTTTCTTCTGGAAATCTGATGCAGTTTTCCTGTTTTGTAAAGCAGAAAGAGGTCCAGAGTATCAATATGGCTGTCAGAAGCTTTACTGCCAAAGATGTGGCAAGAACTTTGTTTAAAATGCTACACAACAGCTTAAAAGTTTTCACTGATGGCTCAGTGTAAGAATCAAGTGCAGGATCAGGTTTTGTTATTCCTGCTTTCAAAATTCAAAAGTCCTATTGCCTTGGAAAAAGAATTTTCTATTTTTACAGCAGAGTTGTAGGCAATTTTTATGGCATTACTTTGTTATGTGACTGGCATCAGACAAAGGTTGATATTGTTATACGTGTTAACTCCAAATCTGTTTAATATGGTTTACAAGACTGGAACTCTAAAGATCAAGAAAGATCTATGTTTGACATAAGACATTTAATACATATCATTATGTCAAGAGAAGTTACAATAGTATTTTGCTGGATTCCTTCACATTGTGGTCTGTTTTGGAATAAGACACCAGTTAAATTGGCAAACAAGGTGCGAAGAGAAATACAGCAGAAAGTACATTAAACCTGGATTTTCATGAAATTAATTAACTCACTCATAGACCAGAAATTGATATTGCTCAAGTTATTTCTTGGTCAGCTATTAATGTTCTCTAATAGGTTTTTTTTTTTATTTAACTGTTTTAATTGTTGGGTTTGTTGTAGCTACTTTTAATTCTTGTTTTAAGTCTAATATAACCTAGAATGAACAGAATGTAAAACAAACAAACTACACAACAGTTGAAAAAAAAGTTTTTTTTTTGTTCCTCGGCCAGAGGTACACAGTGCGATTTTTCAGTGGGTAAGCATTGCTATCCTCCATTAGGCTAGCTGCACCGGGACTCGGGCCACAATGTCTAACACGACACCAGTGTGTATATGTTTTGTAGATTAATTTTGCCAGCCATTCCTACTGGCACACAATGGCCTACTCTTCTGACAGTCGGAGCATGTAATGCATGTGTGCAAGATGTTCTGCATAGTTCCCATATAGGACTTTGGATTAATGGGTAAAAAAAAAAGATGGTTGCATGAGCAAAATCTCACCACTGGTGAACTTCAGAACTCTGGCCAAGGAACAACCCCCCCCCCCCCCCCCCCATACAGAAAAACAGAGTTTACAGGGCAGTCTTGATCAGCTCCTGCTTGTCTGGCACATTCCTCTGCACCAGAATGCCCCGATTCATCTTGGCAGGGTCCAGCGCCCAGTTGGAGATTCCAATGAATGCAACCTGTAATAAACAACCTTGCTACCATAGTGTGCATTCTCTGTTTGTGCGCACAACAGCATCACTCCTTACAAATGACACTTGTTTAGGTACACAAAAGCATCGTGTCAATGAAGATGCACATAAATATATAAAGCACAAGTGAAAACTCCTAAATTTATGCCAATTTTCAATGTATTGCTGTTGTTTGTTTTGTTGTTTCTCGCTTGTCTGTTGGTATTTTTTACCATAGTTTTTTGTGGTTGCCAGATTTTCTGTGATATTCATGTCCTGCCTAAAGTTCCCACTGGTTTGTGAAATATGGTAGGGAATCACACACACATACACACACACATACCTGTCTCTCAAATCATGTACCTCTCTCTCTCTCTCTCTCTCTCTCTCTGCTCTGCAAGAAAGTATTCACTGCCTGCTTCGATGGTCAGAGTTAAATCATATGAGTCTTCATCCCCAAAAAACTAAGTACTTAATTATAACAACTCGACAAAAGCGACAAAATCTTTCAAACAATTCTACGGCTATCTATATCAATAACAACAAAATTGATGAAGTAGACCATCATAAAATTCTTGGAATTACAATTGACAATAACCTTTCTTGGATGTACCACATCTCTGCATTATGCAAAAAAGTATCAAAATGTGTACACCAGTTATCTAAAATAAAGCATTTCTTAGACCTAAACGCTAGGAAAATGTTTTTCAATGCATATATTATATCCCATATGAGTTATGCTTCAATGATTTGGGATTCGGCTAGCGCAAATGTTCTCAAGCCATTGTTCAGTGTGCATAGACGAGCTCTAAAACTTGTTCTTTTAAAATCTTCATCATTAACCATTTCTGACTATAAAACACTTGACATTCTTCCATTGAGATCCAAGCTTAAGCATAATAAGGCAGTGTTTATGTATAAAATCATGTCCGGTTTAGCTCCCCCCTTGCTTCAAAACAGATTCACAATCAATGTCAATCGTCATGCCAATAAGATAATGGCGCCACTTCCAAGAATTGACCTATTTAAATCCACTCTCACATATTCTGGTGGTACACTATGGAATGAGATATCAACCCTTAACCTTCACAAAGCTTGCAGCGTTTCTGTTTTTTAAAAAGTCTATCACGTACATCTTATGGACAACATATCACAATTTTGATGAAATTGATTCAATTTGCAACACCATTAATAACTAGTATCATGTAATTTCAATCATGTGTAAGTATTATGTCAACTCTTAACCACCACCACCCAGTACTTTTGTCCCCTCTTTATTCTTGCCTCCCTCTCTTTCCCTCCCCCCACCCTCCCCTCTCTACACCCCTCTCGCTCCAGGGTTGTCTTTTGTCTCTCTGTCTTTCTGCCCATCTCTCTGCCTTTTCTACTGTCTCCCTGTCTGTTCTATTTTTTCCTTCTGTCTGTCTGTCTGTCTGTCTGTCTGTCTGTCTGTCTGTCTGTCTGTCTGTCTGTCTCTCTCTCTCTCTCTCTACTATGCTTCTTTTTTCCCCTTCCCCAATTTTTCTCTCTTCCCCCACCATTATGTTTGTCTCTTATGTAAAGCGTTTCTATTTCACTGAACTGTCTAGGTGCACATTATATTTCAGATTTATGATGAAACCTTTGTATAATCTTGGGTATGTTATGATTTTGCTCACTTGACATAATTAGGTACTAACTTGCATAATTGTAGTTCTTATTGTTTCCCTGATCCTTTTTTCTTTTCTTTTTTTTTTCTCTCTCTCTCTCCTCTTCCCCCTCCTCTTACTCCTCCTCTCCCTCTTTCCCTCCATTCTATTTTTCTCTCTTCTTTGTCCATTTCTTCTTACCCTCTTCAGGAGCTGAAAAAGATAATAACAGCCCGCACCGTATTCCTCTCACTCCCTCCCTCTCTCTCTTTTCAAATGTTATAGCTTTATGCTCAAATCATACGATTGGTTGATTTATTCACCAAATTTTGATTTTCATAGCTTTATACTTGAATTATGCATTTGGATTGATTGGTTGATTGATTCACTTTTTTTTTTTTTTTTTTTTTTTTTTTTAAAGAGGGCTGGATGAAAACAAGCCACCATTGTGCTTAATCTTTTCCCTCAATAAAAATGTTCATTCATTCATTCATTCATTCTCTCTCTCTCTCTCTCTCTCTCTCTCTCTCTCTCTCTCTCTCTATATATATATATATATACACACACACACACACACACACACACACACACACACACACACACACACACACACACACATACAGGTGGATCGGTGGTCTAGGTGGTAACGCGCCTTGCCTAGAAAGCAAAAAGTCCGGGTCGGAGTGTGCGGGGTTCATACCCCGTTTGGACCCGAAACTTTTCCCCCATCCATTAGACCCTGAGTGGTGGTCTGGGCGCTAGTCCTTCAGATGAGACGATATATCGAGGTCCCATGTGTTACACATCACTATTTAGCGCACGTAAAAGAACCCACGGCAAGGGGGTTGTCCCTGGCAAAATTCTGTAGAAAAAAGCCACTCTGATAGGGACACAAATACAGTTGCATGCAGGAAAAAGAAGAAAAAAAAAGAAAAAAAAAAAGGGTAGGCGCTGCACATGTGGTGACGCGCTCTCCCCGGGGAGAGCAGCCTGAATTTCACGCAGAGAAATCTGCTGTGACATAAAGTGGTACAAAATACAAAAATACAATATATATATATATATATATACACATATATATATGTATATATATACACACACACACACACACACAATAATTAAAATAAAATTTTTAAAAACCACACAAACATACATACGTTGGGGGTGGAATAGCTAAGTGGTCAGAGCGCTCACTTTCCCCAGTCAAGTTAAGCAGTGTTGAGTGTGGTTACCAATTGGATGGGTGACCATTTGCGCACCTTGGCTTCAGTACAGTCCCCCCAGTTCACCCAGCTGTAAATGGGTACCTGCACTCCTTAGGGTCAGGGAAGGCAAAGCAGCGAGGGAGAGGAGATGGGCGCTGCCCTCAATATGCTGGCCCCTAGAGAAGCTGAGGTCTCTGATGCCTTGCTTCCCCTACGACTACCAAGGTTATGGGACACCTGTACCTTTTACTTTTTTACCTTTATTTGCACATATACAAACACACACACTCACACATCCCTCTCTCTCTCTTACACACACACACAAACAGAGGGAGAAAATGCCCTTCATACAAGGTTTATCATTCATACACACATGTGCACACACATGGGAAAAACACACACACACACACATATATATAGATATACATATATATATACATATATATATATTATATATTATGTGGCGCTCCACCACGAAATGAGTCGCTTAGCACATTACCCAATTTTGCACTAGGAGCCTTTAAAGGCAGGTGGGGGTCAAGTTGTCAATTTGAGATTTTGATTGATTATTAAACTAGATCAGTTTATTTACCTTATAATGAAATATCAAGGCATAATTTTTATTCCTTTTGCTTTTAAATGTGTTTTGAAAATACCAAAGCACTCATTCTGACAACCTGTTACTAAAACAAACTTGCCCGTTTCTCATTTTGTCACATCCTGCAGTCTATCATTTCAATTGTAATAATGTTGCACAGAATTGTCCGATTTTCAATCTGTTTTTTGTATTTGATAGCCACTTTATTGCACATTAATAACATGTCAATAACTTAAAATTGACCTCAGGTGCACTCCGTCTCATTATGTGGTGGAGCGTCACATATATATATATATATATATATATATATATATATATATATATATATATATATATATATATATATATACACATACATATATATATACACATACATATATATATATACACATACATATATATATATATACACATACATATATATATATCTACAGGGAGAAAATGCATTTCAGACAAGGTTTATCCCAAATATTTTCATGCATGGTTTATCATATACATACACATTCAGAGGATGAATACCTTTCATGCAACACATTTGTTTTACTATCTAAATTCTCAATCTGACAATGTCAAGCTTATTTTGGTGAAAAGTATTGACCAAAAGCAGATACAGAAACATACAGAAAGAAGGAAAAAGAAAAGAAAAAATAATGGGTGGCGCTGCTCTTGTGGTGACGTGCACTCCCCAGGGAGAGCAGCCCGAATTTCAGGCAGAGAAATGTGCTGTGACTGACAGTGGTGTAAAAAACATACCTTTTCATGCCTTGTCCCCTTGTCTTGTGCAGCATGGTCCTCCTGCTGAAGAAAAATAACAACAACTCAAACCTTTGAGAATGGAGATACTGACATCAAATCTAATTATTCAGTCACAAAAACACACCATGCATACCAGATAAAAGACTCAATCAAAAAAAGGGGGGAAAGGGGATTGTTTCTTCCACAAGACAAAAGATTTGCTTTGAAGCATGATAACCACAGATATGAGATAGTGTCATAAACCTCATGATCATGTACTCAGTGTCATAAACCTCATGATCATGTACTCAGTGTCATAAACCTCATGATCATGTACTCAGTGTCATAAACCTCATGATCATGTACTCAGTGTCATAAACCTCATGATCAAGTACTCAGTGTCATAAACCTCATGATCATGTACCCTTGTTTTGTTTTTAGAGATGAATTATTCAGAAACATCTTTTTCTTTGCATTTTAATAACTTGTACTCTAGAGTGTTAATTTTAAATGCCCCAATACCATACAACTATGTCGGATTGCATGGTAAAAATAAGTCTTTAAGAAGGTCTTAGGCTACGGCCATAGTAAACCCGGCCCGTCCCGTTGTTTTGATGGCCGTCTCTTTGACGGTAGAACGGATCTGTCAAAGCGGCCATAGTCAACCCGGCCCGTCTCTTTCTGACAATATGGTCACCCCGAGACTGCGAGTGACGCAAAAATGAGGCTGCCGCGGTGACGCAAATCGACAGAAAATAGTTCGACATAAAAAGTGTTTTTACGTAAAATTCCCCAAAAAAACTTTTATCAAAACCATTGGAATGTAATCGGGAAGGGTCAATTTACTAGTTTGTGTAGTCAGAATTTTTGAAGCACCATAAATAAGTTTTTCTTGATTATTTTCCTTTCCGTCGACCCGGCAAACGGACGTGTTGCTCGAACGTCAAAACGACGGGTTAAAAAGAACGGGCGGGGCCGGCTCTACTATGGCCATGCACAGCCGTTTTCAGTGACACCACAGAGTAATTCAGCCGGGCAGCATTTTTCACACGGCCCGTCATTTTGACGGCGTCAAAATGCCGGGTTTACTATGGCCGCGGCCTTAAGTGGCCATGCCAAAACTGGGGCACTGCCAGAAATGCCAAAAGCAATTAGTCCTTACAATCATTGTAAAATCACCACTGAAACTTGAAAAATAAAACTATATCTTAGCTAGGATTCTTGCCTCCTAAGTACTCTAACTTGCCTCAGTAAAAAAAAACAATTTGGGGGGGGGGGGGGGGGGACTGTATATGTGAGCTAAAGTAACTTACCATGTTTAGGAAGCGTACAGTTTAACTGACCACCATGACCTTTTTTTCATTTGAACACATCTAGTTTTCTTTGGATGGCAAAGTCTGCAGTCTGTCATGACTGACCCCATAAGTCTTTTGAAGGAGACTCTAAGCCAGTCTGAACGCAACTACCTTAATGCTGGGGATAAAAACAGTTGCAAAAACCATGGTGAAACCTTGCCGAGGAACAACAGTTAAAGTTAGTTAAAGTCTGTCCCGAGCCTAAGGCTCATCAGGCCGGTGCTTATCCCGGTTTCTGTGGCGTTAAGCGACTGAGAGTCATAGACTCCCCCCTGGATAGGACGCCAATCTATCGCAGGGTTAACCCCCAACACAAGGTTGGTACCCCTTTTACACCTGGGGTGGGTGAGAAAATAGCTGTAAAGTGCCTTTTCAAGGGCACAACGCCATAGCCGAAAGCTGGGATCGAACCCACAACCTTTAGATTACGAGTCCAACGCCCTAACCACTAGACTACCGCGGCGACCGAGGAACAACAACAAACCAACAATTTTCCACTGTCACAGTGTGCATATGCATGTGGGTGTGGTGTGTGTGTGGGTGGGGGGGGGGGGGGGGGGGGGGGGTGAGTAGTGAGCAAGTGAGCATGCATGTGTGTCTGTGTGATCCAATGAAGTGACAAAAATCCTTAAACATTTTAAATCAAATGAACAGCCAATCATCAAAGTACAAGTATAATCAGCATTTTTGAACACAACAGGAGGGGAAAATGCTGATTTTGACTGTATGCTGTGCTGAGTTAGCTACCACACAGCAATAACTGCTCTCCTGAAGTGAGCTGGACTATGGAGTGTATATGGCTGTCATAGGGTTGTTCATGTTTTGAACACAGTATACAAGCAAAACAAAATTTTAAAAAAAGCAATCTCTCCACCCTGTCCTCCCCAGCAACACCCCAAACCCTCACTCTTATCAGTCAGTACCTGATCATCTTCCAGTTCTGTGCCAGGGTAAAGAGACTCTTCATCCTCTGACATCTCCTCCTCAATCATCATCTCTGGCTGCTCCTCCTCCTCCTCTCCATCAGTGGATTCTGGGTCTTCAGGCTGGTCCTCATTCTCAGCTAGGTCTTCCTCTGTGATGCTGCTCTTTTTCTCCACCAGTTCCTGGCACATGGCAAGAAAAGAAAGGGAAAATGAAAGGAGAAGCAAAAGAGGACAAAAAATGTTCAACCAGAGAATACACCACGGTATTTCTATCCATGCACATGCTTTGGGGAAGGCCTATGTTTGGGGGGGGGTTGTTTGGAAATTCATCTTTTTTTTTTATAGATCTAATTTTGCTGTCTTTTTTTTTTCCTTTCTGGGTGAATATTATTTCAGATTTTCTACTGAAACTTTATTATTTTTTTTAAATGAAGATTTTTGTTTAGAAAAGAACGTGACACATTAGAAACCAGAACAAATTATTACATTATCATGAAGAATAACAACAACAGCAACAATTAACACCAATAACAGCATTAACAGTATGTCAGCAAGAACAGATACAATCACTTTCATAGCAATACTTACAAAGGTAAAGGCATTAACAGATTCAAAAATCAATATGGCTCTGACTTCACACATCTACTTATATGACCACCTAGCATGGTACAGAAGTAAGCACTTTTGACTCCTGGCATGATGGTTGCAGGTTTAGATCCCTGAGGAAACAATGGGTTTAGTGGGCGCCTGCTGGCTGTTACCCAGCATGAGTTTGCTATAGCATAGGCTCAATGAGAAGACTGGGATCACTTGAGCAGCTTCAACATCTTTGAGAAACAGGGTTTGTTACTCAAATTATTTGACCAACACTGTAGACATATCTACCTTTAGGGCTTGGCTAATGCTGGGATATAAAATGATAAGAAGCGTACAGCAAAGCTTTCATAGTAGATTACACTTTATAGCAACATCATCATATCTTCTTTATCACCATTGACCACCATGCAGTTAAACAAACAAAAAAAGGCTTCTGATTTGGTAGTCACTGTTTCCCTGGTCTCATGGTGACCAAAGCTTTGGTTTCTTTTACACTTCAATCCCTGTGGTGAGCTTTTGTCAAAGCCCTCAGAGTCCTGAGATTCACAGGAAACAGTCATGGGGTGGAAAGACTTTGTCAAGGCTGACACTACAGTTGAGTGTCTCTTTTAGGCTGGCTCTACAACTCTGCCACAGTTATAACTGTTGTCTGTAGGGGGCTTGGTACATGCTGTCCTGCACATGCTAAATCAGACATGCACAGCTGAACACAAACAAAGGACCCAGCAGAAGTGCTGGGCCTTATCTGATGGGTGATCTCACAGGGACCTAACGCCAATAACTCTCTGAGAACATCAGACTGTACAGATAATTATGGAGGGACAAGCCTGGGTATGGCTGCAATGGTGGAGTCAGAATCAGCAGTGTTTGATGCCTCTTGTACATTTTGAAGTGCATCGTATTTTTAGACAGCAAAGGAGCAATTTTATTACACAGTCATAAAGGCTTCAGCTAAACCATACCTGCATTTCATATCCATCTTCCAGCAAGGGATGCAGAGCCTGAAAAATAACAATGTCTCTTTTACATTTCTGATCATTCCAGATCAACGGGACTGTCATCAATTCTTTTGAAAGGCAGCATAAACCATGCTAAATAATGGATTCTATACACCCCAAATCAAGGAAACAAAAAGCACTGTTGTTGTTTTTATTATTACTGCCTAAAATTCAAATGACTATCAAAGCATAGGGGCTTTCACCATGCAAATGAAGTCAAATTATTCCTCTACAAAACAAATGTAGTCATTACCAATCCACCCTACAAAACAGCAACATCTCATCTTAGCCACTGACTTCCTTAAGGTAAAAAACACTTAATCATGCTACTTAACTTGCATCAGCAGATGGTTAAAAAATGAGTCTAGATCAGTGGTCTGGCTGCAGGTTTTGGTTCAAATCCTGAAGCTGGATGCTTTTTTCCAATCCACAAACTCAGGAGTGGAGGTCTGGGTGCTGCGCTACTGTGTTGCATAAAGTCATAACCATGGATCTGAGGACAACATGCATTTCACCGGTCACCTGTCTCCACTGCAGCTATCAACAGTAGTCGATCTACATAGTGCTACCAAAGTTTGCCATCTTTCTTTACCTCTACTGAGTTCTGCAATCTCATGATGCCCTCCCAGACCACTGAGCTCAGTGATGCTGGCAATGTAGGGTATTGGTTGTCTGCCTATTTCATTTAGCCCTCAACCTCAACTTCAACAACTGTCGTCATCAGATTTGTTTGTGTATTTCTGTTTTCATGACTAACATATCTCAATCTGCACTTATCAATTTCATCCAACATTTGTCTTTGCGCAGAGATTTCATCAAGAATGCTTTGATCTACTCTTCTGTCTGACCATTTGACTTTTAGAAGATACAGCAGAAAAAACCCTGACCATTTGAAAAAAGGTAGTCTAGTTTGGCTATGTAAGAAACTGTTTGCTGTGTAGCAAAGAAATCATCTAGTGACACACATCTGAAAACCCCACCAAGGCAATCACATAACACGCTAGGTTTTCCTATCATGAGAGAGGAGAGAGAGAGAGAGAGGAGAGGAGAGAGAGAAGAGAGGAGGAGAGAGAGAGAGAGGAGAGAGAGAGAGAGAGGAGAGAGAGAGAGAGAGAGAGAGAGAGAGAGAAGAGAGAGAGAGAGAGAGAGAGAGAGAGAGAGAGAGAGAGGAGAGAGAGAGGAGAGGAGAGAGTGAGTGTTTTACCTTCAAGGCATGCGAGGAGAATCTCGCAGACCCACTTCATCAGCACGGCACAGCCACAAATTGTTCTGTCTTCCTGTGCAGTGGGCACACTGCCTGAAGGTGCAGGATGCTCTGCTGGGCCAGGGCTGCACTGAGGAGATCATCTGCACCTGTGCCATGGGACGGAGGAGGAGAAGGCAAACACGTCATTCTGCTCACTTACCCAATCATCATCTGCACCTGCTGATGGTAGGAGGATGGGAGGAAGGCAACCACGTCGTTCTTGCACACTCTGACACAATCATCATCTGCACCTGTGCCATGGGAGGGAGGGAGGGAGGAAGGCAAACCACGTCAGTTCTTGCTTCACTCTACACACAATCATCATCTGCACCTGTGCCATGGGAGGGAGGAAGGAAGGAAGGCAAACCACGTCAGTTCTTGCATCACTCTACACACAATCATCATCTGCACCTGTGCCATGGGAGGGAGGGAGGGAGGAAGGCAAACCACGTCAGTTCTTGCATCACTCTACACACAATCATCATCTGCACCTGTGCCATGGGAGGGAGGGAGGGAGGAAGGCAAACCACGTCAGTTCTTGCATCACTCTACACACAATCATCATCTGCACCTGTGCCATGGGAGGGAGGAAGGAAGGCAAAGCTCATCAGTTCTGACATCACTTTACACACAATCATCATCTTCCTCCAAACATCTACACATATTCCTCACTTACAAAAACACACATATTTATTTCTCTACACACACACACCCACATGTCAAGTAAAACTAGAACTGTTATGATTTCTCTGAAGCACAGGGCACAATGAAAAAAACAAAAGAGAAAGCCTCAGCCTAACAGAAAAATCCTCATCAATTTTCACAAACACTCAATGCCTTGAAAAAATATGTATCAGTTTTCCCTAACTTTTTACAAATCTATGCAAACACTGCTGTAAGAGTGGGAAGTAAGATTACAGACTGCTTTGAATCTCTGTCAGGTTTAAGACACTGCTGTGTCTCAAGCCCTCCTCTGCTGTTTCTATTATTTTTGTCTGAGTTACAGTCTGAGTTAGTAAGGTGTGATGCAAGTGATGTTGATGTATTTGGTGATTTATTTGAAATCTTTTCTTGACAATATTGCTGTGGTCTCCAATTCAGAGGTAAACATTCCAAAAATTAAATGTCTGGAAAGTATCACAGAAAATGGGAATTAACAGTTTATTTGGGCAAAATGGTTTATTCGAATCAAGTTAGAGGCGGTTATGCTGGCAACCAGAGACTAGTTGAACCCTGCTGCCATTATCTTGGAGGTATATTTTCCAGCATGGCTAGGCTGGGCATGATGTACGGGCAACCTTTCTGTCAGGGTACATCAAAAGAATGTGGTCCAGACTCTGAAAGCTTGAGTTACCACTCTGCAATACTCAATATAGATGTAAAATCAGCGGTTACAAATACATCTGGGGATTACAGAGGTGTGATGCTATCAAACAAGGATGTTCACGTTAATCACACGACAATACTCTCATGCAACACACTCAAAAAGCACAAAATTACAGAAAAATACAGACTCAATTTAAAGTGCTTCAATGAGTGAAATAACTGAACAACCTCTCCACCTGACTTTTTTTTTTCTCCAACACAAGAAATTCCAGCAGGGCTTGGTTGGAAAACGCTGTTTGTGTTCCTTGTTTCCAAGCTGCTGGGGACACGACAGAGCACTATCAGTAGGGTCTACACCTCGCTAGGACATCTCAAGACTTATTTTAGTGATCAGTCCTTTTCTCTAGGCAACACACTACAAAGGGGGCTGAACACATCATCTGCCAGACTAATTTTATTGATCAATCTTTTTCTCTAGGCAACACACTACAAAGGGGGCTGAACACATCATCTGCCGAAAAAAACTTTTTTTAGCTGATCATATCCACTTGATTTTTCTCAGGAGCACATTGGAAAAATTGCACATAGGGTAAATCCAGACTAATTTTTGATGAAATAAATAAAAAAAATTAGTGCATAGGGCCACGAACCATGAGAACAATGTGTCACATGTAATGATGTAATTGTGAAACATTCACTTGACTTTTTACCCTTGCACTCCGCCTGTTGAGGAACTAAAAGTGTCTGTGACAAATTTCTCTGTTCTTTGCTTTTGACCTAATTTTTTTTCATGTTAGCCAGGTCCTTCTGGTTTGTTCTAAAACTATTCCTTCTCATGCTATCATTTTATTCCGTATAGCCTTGGAGTGAGTGGGCTATTTAGAAATGTAAGGCATAGAGCAATTTTAGGGGCAGTTAGCCGTACTGAACCAACTGACAACTTCAGTAGGGCGAGCTGTCAGTAGCTTGTAGACCTCATGATAACTGTGCCCTGTATGACTGTTTCAGGGGAGACGGTTGTCTGTCTGTCTGTCTCACTGCCTCTTCTCTGTTATCTATTCCCACCCAAAACCCCCAAAGTGTGTTCCCATCTTTCTCTGGGCAGACACCAACCTCTTTCAAGGTGCTGAAGATGCTGCCTGCTGCCGCCTGTTCCTGGCCCTGCATGGCGTCTGACACGATGACCTTGGCCAGTGACTTGGAGGAGCCTGGCTTGCCCACCAGGAAGAGGGGGATGCGCAGCTCCACACACACCACCATCATGAACACGTTCTCCTTCAGGGCCTGGTTACGCGCAATCTGCTCTCCCAGTTTCACACCCTCCAGCAGTACATCTTGGCAGCTACACAGCCATAAAGGGAAAGGTGTCCCATAACCTGTGTGGTCGTAGGGGAGCGAGGCGACAGAGGCCTCAGCTTCTCTAGGGGCCAGCATGTTGAGGGCTGCACCCATCTCCTCTCCCTCGCTGCTTTACCTTCCCGACCCTAAAGAGGGCAGGTACTCATTTACAGCTGGGTGAACTGGGGGACTGTACTGAAGCCAAGGCACACAAACGGTCACCCATCCAACTGGTAACCACGCTTGATGCTGCTTAACCTTGGCTGGGGGAAAGTGAGCGCTCTGACCACTGAGCTATCCCGTCCCCACACATCCATAGGCAAGGGAAAGCATCAGACTTAGAAAGAGAAAATGTCTGTCCTGCAAGTAACACTGCTACTGTCTGCTATCTATTTACTGTTATCTCTGTTCAAAGTTACATGATCTTCTGTTTTATTTGTTCCTCACCCACCATAGAGTTGTTGATTTTGGTAGTTTGTATTTCTGAAAGATCCTTTCTGGTTCACCCAATGGGCAATAGAAACTTTACAAAGACTAAATGGGGGAGGAGAGAGAGAGAGAGAGAGAGAGAGAGAGAGAGAGAGAGAGAGAGAGGAGAGAGAGAGAGAGAGAGAGAGAGAGAGAGAGAGAGAGAGAGAGAGAGAGAGAGTACTTTCACATGAATATTTTAAACATTTGCAGAAACTAAAACTGGTGAACATGATATGTTAGATACATTGGCTCTGTCAACATAATCTCTCAATATCAACTATGTCAAACATGTACATTCATCGAAAACCAGATATCATAGATGGATTGTGCTTATGCTGACCATGTTCATATACACATGAGGCATGTCATGAGAGAGTTAAAGTGTTTATGGCAAACACAATCAATACATCAATGACATATGACTAAATTCTTAATACTTTACACTTTTAAAGAAAATCTCTCAAAGACAGAATCACAACCTGTCCAGAATGTAGCGGTAATCAATAATTCTTCTGATGTCAAAGTGTGGTTGGAAATGCTTTGCAATGCTCTCCTCAAATTTCTCTCTGTCTGGAAGCCCTGCTCGGTAGCATACGGAGAGTGATAGCACCAAGGCTTTGGTGATGTCTGATGCTTGGTGCTGAAAACAAATAAGATGCAAGGTAGCAATGAACAGGGCAAGATGATGTAGACGTGTGCACACACACACACACACACACACACACACACACACACACACACACACACACACACACACACACTCACAAGTGCTTATTCCATTATCATCAAAATATCTTTAAAAAAAAAAATTTACACACATACACACACTTACACACACACACACACACACACCACGAGCTTGATTTCAGCTTAAAATAGTGCATGATTTTTCAACCTTTCTTTAGTTAGTACGCATTGTCTAAATTATGCAAAATAAAAATACAACCAAAAGAATGGCTACAGCACAGCGCACCTATCCCACATCACTCTGTCCACTATTAAAATAAGCGTGTCATTTCCTTGTACCCCCCCCCCCCTCCCTGTGCGGAAGGCCTCAGGTCAGTTGGTCAGAGAAGGCCTAGCCTAGGCCTAAGATGTGGATGGCCGGAAAGATGTCAAAGCTTATGTTATGGAAGAGAAGTGCGCTTTGTGTGGAAGCCTGTTACACACACTGTGCTAGCCTAAATCAAGACAGCAAAAGTGACCAGATTTTCCCCAGGTCTGAATCCTTCAAAAGTGATGTACACGTAGACTAGATACAAAAAATATTGAAGGAAGTTTAAAATCAAAAAACATTAAGATTACAATCCTGACTTTGTCAAAAGTTGAACTAAATTAAATTCAGAAGGAAAATTGCAATCAATAGATGTCACTGGCATGAAACATACCACTATTTAAAAAAAAAAATCATGCGCACACGCAGTCCCCACCCCCCCTCCAAACACCCACCTTATTATGCAAATACGTTTTTTTTACAAAATCATATTCCTGAAAAGAATAGTTACCCTACCAGCATCTCTATGGTGGATGAATTATATTTTCTTTCAAAGGGGTTACGTCCCTAACAAAGTGACTAACGGTTTGAGCTGTGTGTTCAGAAGTGATTTCAGAGAAAATGGAAAATTCATCATATCAGAAATGAAGTTTTTCCATTTTCTTTGACTGCCATGAATAAAGCATTTCAGAGTGATGACATCGGTAAAAAGGTAAAGCTGTCCCATGACCTATGTGGTCAGAGAGGAGCAAGGCGTCAGAGACCTCAGCTTCTCTAGGAGCCAGCATATTGAGGGCGGCGCCCATCTCCTCTCCCTTGTTGCTTTAACTTCCCTGGCCCTAAAGAGGGCAGGTACCCATTGACAGCTGGGTGAACTGGGGGACTGTACTGTAGCCAAGCTGCGCAAACAGTCACCCATCAAATTGGTAACCACGCTTGATTCAATTCAATTCTGAAAACAAAAATGGCCATTTTTAGTACTACCAGTTCACAAAAAGGAGATGATAAATGAGTTTAAAGGCTCTGTCACTTGTCCAAAATCTTCAATACATATTCAGCCATCTTCATATTGTGCATGTTGCAAAATCCTCAGTGGTGCCCCAAAGGTCTACAAGGCAACAGGATAGGTCCGATCCAATCCAATCTTCTTGTTCATAGCCCTACAGACCACAGAGGCCATATCAGGGCTGTCACCTCATAAAATTTTAAACCCCAGAGTACAAATGTGCAGCTATATACAGGTGAAAACATGTGGATATTTTCAGGACGTACCCTCAGTTTTTTCTGGGTCTTTTTCAACAGCAGAGTCTGTCTTAGAAACCATCCGGTCACCTTCAGTGCTCTTTCAGCATCCCGCAGACTGACAAAGCTGCATTCATCCTGAACAGAACAAACTCACCACTGTTAACTTCAAAGCATCAGTTATGCATGTTTCTTTGCATTTCATATCAAATACAGTTCAGTCTGTGATACTTACTATTGCCAAAACATATTCAACAGCTCTAATCCAATCCAATCGTGTTGTTTATAGCTGTTTTATGGCAAGGCATTCTCAGGAAAACTAGCCTGATCTTTTCTATCCCCCTCTTTTTCTGGCTTGTTCCATTTCTTCCTGATACCTTCTTCTTGTCTGTTTTCTGTCTTCTGTGTTCCCCTCTCCTGCCTTTTTCCAGAAAGACTTTAATTAAGAAATAACAATTCTCTCCCACACTGAAGTCAAATGTGCTGGGCTTGACTTGTCAGGCGCTTAACAGTAGCACAATGTATCTTGCTTCTATGACAGACAACAATAGTTTTTGTCTGAGTGTTTGAGGAAGAAGAAGAGAAGAAGAACTGAATTATATAGCACTTATAGGCAAAGCAGATTTCTCTGAGATAATGGAGGAGCACTAACAATCAGGTGAAGAGAGCACTATCAATCAGGTGAACAGAGCACTATCAATCAGGTGAAGAGAGCACTAACAATCAGGTGAAGAGAGCACTAACAATCAGGTGAAGAGAGCACTATCAATCAGGTGAACAGAGCACTAACAATCAGGTGAAGAGAGACACTATCAGGTGAAGAGAGCACTAACAATCAGGTGAAGAGAGCACTAACAATCAGGTGAACAGAGCACTAACAATCAGGTGAACAGAGCACTATCAATCAGGTGAACAGAGCACTAACAATCAGGTGAACAGAGCAATAACAATCAGGTGAACCGCTAGCACTAACAATCAGGTGAAGAGAGCATTATCAGGTGAACAGAGCATTATCAGGTGAACAGAGCGCTAACAATCAGGTGAACAAGCACTAACAATCAGGTGAAGAGAGCATTATCAGGTGAACAGAGCATTATCAGGTGAACAGAGCACTAACAATCAGGTGAACGAGCACTAACAATCAGGTGAACACAGCACTAACAATCAGGTGAACACAGCACTAACAATCAGGTGAAGAGAGCACAAACAATCAGGTGAACAGAATATATCAGGTGAAAAAGACATTAACAATCAGGTGAAGAGAGCACTAACAATCAGGTGAACAGAGCACTAACAATCAGGTGAAGAGAGCACAAACAATCAGGTGAACAGAGTATTATCAGGTGAACAGAGCACTATCAATCAGGCCAATTCTACAGATAGTGAGTAAACATGCTAGAAGAGAGTACTAACACCACACTGATTTTTCATCACTAGGTGAAGATGCTATAAACTGTATCTGGTAACACACATGCTTTTTCAATCAACGAAGTGAAATTGCTTAAAAAACCGTATCTGTAACGCCACACATGGTTTTTCAATCAACTAAATGAAATTAATTACAAACCGTATCTGTAAACCACACTGATTTTTCAATCACCAAATGAAATTGCTTAAAACTATATCTGTAACGCCACACTGATTTTTCAATCATTCAAGTGAAGATGCTTACAAACCGTATCTGTAAAGCCACACTGGCTTTTTCAATCACAAGTGAAGATGCTTACAAACCGTATCTGTAAAGCCACACTGATTTTTCAATCACTAGGTGAAATGCTTACAAACGTAATCTGTAACGCCACACTGATTTTTCAATCACTAGGTGAAGATGCTTACAAACCGTATCTGTAAGCCACACTGGTTTTTCAATCACTAGGTGAAGATGCTTACAAACCATATCTGTAAAGCCACACTGGATTTTTCCATCACCTTGAGGTTCCTCATGAAGGTCTGGCACTTCACCAGCAGTGTACACAAAGTGTCCAGCTCATCCGGAGTCCGCTCCCCCAACAGCTCTCTCTGTGCCTGGCATCACAAAAAGCACAGGAGTCAGGATCAGCTGCCTTTCCATTACTTCACTTCATCACTAGCTGCACAACAGATGGTACTGATCTTAACAGAAAAAATTATCAATGATAACTGAAATGCTGTCTGTGGTAAAGCAGTATGGGAAAGGTAGTGTGGAGTGAGTTTGGTCTGTTTAACCATTCTTTCATTAGACAGAGACAAAATCTGTCTTGAGGAGAAGTTAATATTTTTTCTTCTTTTGGCTGCCTCATCTTCTGTGACATGCGTGTCCTTTTGGCCCCACACTGCTCATTTCAATCTCCCTGCCACAGCCATACCCAATATTGTTATGTCTCATTCTCAGGGTCAGAAGTCCACAGGGAGCTCATCAATATCAGGCTGCCATAGGGCCACCAGCCAGAGGGGACCTGCACTGCTACTGGATCACTTTGGTGGTGTTCAGTGGTGCCTGTTCTGAGCTAACATACACAGGTCACCACCTACTAACTACCCTACTAACGACAGTTTTAGCTCAGTCATGAAGCCAGACTGACTGAGACACCCTCCCAATCTGGCAACCACCACAATGTCTCTCCAATGAACGTCCTCAAGAACCCCCAACCCCAAAGGGTTTGACACAAACTCACCACAGGCACAGAAGTGTATGGGGAAACCAAATCTGAGGTCACCATGAGACCAGAGCAACAGGGGCTACCGAATAAGAGACAATTTTTTTTTCATTGCATGATGATCAATGATAATGGGGATGACGTAAGGATGCTGCTGTGAACGTGCATCTGCTTTGAGACTACTTGACAGGGTTGTTCTCTACACTCTCTGTCATAATATATCCCGGCATCAACCAGGCCCCAAGAGATACAGACACCTGCAGTGTTGATCAGGTTATTTGAGCAACACTCAAACTCGTTTCTATAAAGTAGTTGAAGCTTGACAGTGTGGTCCCAGTCTTCCCAATGAGCCAAAAGCACACTCTTTCTGGGAAGGAGCCAACCGCAGTTGAAAAAATCCCTTATGAGATTCAAACCCATGACATTCCAGTCTGTAACCCAAGGCACTAACCATTGCACCATGGTGACGGGTGAGAAGTTAATTAATATTAACCCCGTTACATTAGATTGGACAGAATGGATACAGGGGCTCACAACAGCTCTTTTGTGGGTGAAAATCTATCTATGGACATAGCGGCCCATCTTCCTTCATTGGCTCTCCTCATCCCACAAAGACCAGCTGCCCTCATATCAGCTGCTAGCTAGGGAGTAAAAGCCAGGTCATTAACTTACCTGGTCACCATGGCTTAAAGTAGACCAGTGGTCTGGAGGTAACACACCTGACTCAAAAGCAAAAAGTCTGGGTTCAAAGTGTGTGATGGTTCCCCATTTGTGACCTGAAACTTTTCTCCTATCTGCTAGCCACCCATGAGTAGTGGTCTGGGTGCTAGTCTTTCAGATGAGACAATAAACCAAGGTCCCATGTGTAACATGCATTAAGTACCTGTCAAAGAACACAGAGAAACAAGAGTTGTTCCTGGCAAAATTCTGTCGAAAGAAACTGCTGTGATTGGGAAACAATACACATGCAGACAGGAAAAGAGAAAAAAAAGGGTGGCAGTGCTCTTGCAGTGAAGCGCTCTCCCCTGAGAGAGCAGCTCAAATTTCACACAGAGAAATCTGCTATGATTTACAATGGTATACAATACAATACAATAGTAGTAAAGAATCCATTAAAATCTCAAGGCAGCAACTCAAGTCTGATGCAACCATTGTACAGGTGACACACAAACTTGCTTTGTGATAGTAGCAAAAGAGAAAAGATATTAACTACTGGCAGTGACTGTTCTGTGAAAAGATGTTCCAGCAGTAACTGCTTGAAGTGAAGTGTTAAGATCCACAAGGATTTGAGGACCTTCTGGGGTTATTAAAAAAAAAAAAAAGCAAGAAGTTATAAAATCAAATTACTTTCAAAATAAATACACAAAATCTTACTCATCTAAAAATACAAAGTTCAGCATTTAAGGGGAAAAAACGACAAGACATGACCCCACAGTTTGGGGAAACAAGAATCCACTTACATAGTGGCGGACCATCTGTGTGATGTATATGTGTTCCACATCTTGGGTGAGCTGGCCAAAGTCCCAAACCAAAGGCAGCATACTTTGAGGAAGAGGCTGCACCCGATACACCAGCTGTCGCATTGGGACACGACCTACAAACACACAGTATTTTACACACTGAAGCAAGGCATAGGGTCGTAACAGATACAAGGGTTGTTTGACTCTATCATTTCTGTGGGGAGTTACTTCCTTTCTTTTTCATGTTCCAGACAGGCTTTATTTCCCTTCCTTGCTGAATTTCTAGATGAGTTTATTCCTGAAAATGAGGTACTTAATTCAAAGTGAAAGGACACTGAAACCTAAGATCACTAACCCCAAGTATTATGCAATGTTAAGTTGGTAAGTGGATGCAGTCAATATTTTTCTGCAGTTTAAAGAACTATTACAATGCTAGTGACTCACAGGTGTTAGAACAAGTAAACATAAACAATTATGCCAAGAAAAATACAAACATGCATGCCTATGTACAAACTGTTCATGGAAAAGAAATAAAACGTACCTGTACTCTCTTAGCAAAGTCTACACAATGTCTTTCAACACATACTCTGCAGAGTATCAGTGTGCCACAAATGCCACAAAGACACATGGCTTCAGGACTCCTCCTCCATCCTCAAGTGCTATGAAGCCACTATGTCTTCATGATTCCTCCTTCATCCTCAAGTGCTATGAAGCCACTCTGTCTTCATGATTCCTCCTCCATCCTTAAGTGCTATGAAGCCACTATGTCTTCATGATTCCTCCTTCATCCTCAAGTGCTATGAAGCCACTATGTCTTCATGATTCCTCCTTCATCCTCAAGTGCTATGAAGCCACTCTGTCTCCATGATTCCTCCTCCATCCTCAAGTGCTATGAAGCCACTCTGTCTTCATGATTCCTCCTTCATCCTCAAGTGCTATGAAGCCACTCTGTCTTCATGATTCCTCCTTCATCCTCAAGTGCTATGAAGCCACTCTGTCTTCATGATTCCTCCTTCATCCTCAAGTGCTATGAAGCCACTCTGTCTCCATGATTCCTCCTCCATCCTCAAGTGCTATGAAGCCACTATGTCTTCATGATTCCTCCTTCATCCTCAAGTGCTATGAAGCCACTATGTCTTCATGATTCCTCCTTCATCCTCAAGTGCTATGAAGCCACTATGTCTTCATGATTCCTCCTTCATCCTCAAGTGCTATGAAGCCACTATGTCTTCATGATTCCTCCTTCATCCTCAAGTGCTATGAAGCCACTCTGTCTTCATGATTCCTCCTTCATCCTCAAGTGCTATGAAGCCACTCTGTCTTCATGACTCCTCCTTCATCCTCAAGTGCTATGAAGCCACTCTGTCTTCATGACTCCTCCTTCATCCTCAAGTGCTATGAAGCCACTATGTCTTCATGATTCCTCCTTCATCCTCAAGTGCTATGAAGCCACTATATATGTCTTCATGATTTCCCCATGCTCTCCAGGGGGGCTTCCTTCCAATAACAGACACTGACTATGCCATTGATAAACATGGACTTGTCAGTGTTTGCGAAGGGAAGGGTTTGTGTTTGTTTCAACACAAATTCAAGGGGAATCTTATCATGAACCTTTCTTGGTGTCTTGAAAACAATGAAAACTTTGCCAAAGCTAACTTAACAAAGTTGGCAAAGTTAACAATGCCAGTGAGTATAAAAATATGTCACAATACCGGTGAGTATAAAAATCTTTCACAACACCAGTGACTATAAAGATCTGTCACAAAACCAGTGAGTATAAAAATCTTTCACAACACCAGTGAGTATAAAGATCCATCAACACCAGTGAGTATAAAGATCCATCACAACACCAGTGAGTATAAAAGTCTGTCACAACACCAGTGAGTATAAAGATCCGTCACAACACCAGTGAGTATAAAGATCCGTCACAACACCAGTGAGTATAAAAGTCTGTCACAACACCAGTGAGTATAAAGATCCGTCACAACACCAGTGAGTATAAAGATCCGTCACAACACCAGTGAGTATAAAGATCCGTCACAACACCAGTGAGTATAAAGATCCATCACAACACCAGTGAGTATAAAGATCCATCACAACACCAGTGAGTATAAAAGTCTGTCACAACACCAGTGAGTAAAAAAGTCTGTCACAACACCAGTGAGTATAAAGATCCATCACAACACCAGTGAGTATAAAGATCCGTCACAACACCAGTGAGTATAAAAGTCTGTCACAACACCAGTGAGTATAAAAGTCGTCACAACACCAGCGAGTCTAAAAGTCTGTCACAACACCAGCGAGTCTAAAAGTCTGTCACAACACCAGCGAGTCTAAAGCTCGTCACCTGTGTGACAAGAGTACAGACTGTAAGGATGTGAGAGTATTTACTTCACTCACCCAGCTTGTCAGAAGTCTTTTCTGCACTGACATGGTAGCCCAGCCCCGCCTTCTCCAGACGCTCTATCACAGGCTTGGAGTGCCTGAAAAAAAGTCACCACTGAAAACTTGTAAAGCAAAAAAAAAAAAAAAAAATCAGAACTGGCTACAGGCACACACACACACGGCTGAAAGCTTTTAACAAGTTTCTGCAACCAAGGCAGTTTAATGCTGTAGGTCTTGCAAGCCACTGTAGAGCTAGCTTCTGGCCACAGGGGTGGGATTGGGGCAGGTCTTGGTTTAGTATCAGAGCACCTTGTGTAGCAGGCAGGACAGTAGTGTAAGTTCTGACGTCTGGCTGCCAGTCTTGCAAAGGCATTGCTCTGTAAGCCAAACCAATTTTTCATGAGCTTTTGGCAATTCAGGCACTTGCAGACTGTCCTGAGTCTGAACATGCAGACGTGCTCCCATTTCAGCAGGTAGTAAGGGTTGGACTTGTTGCAATACAAATGTTAATGCATTCACTTGGTTTGCTATTTAGTCTTGGCTTCAGAATAGTGTTGAACTTCTGTAATCTGGGAGTCAGTAATCTGACTTGATCTCCGAATTGATCAACTATACAGATATTGTCACATATATTTATAAACTTCCCATAAAATGGTTTACTTTGTTTTGCATATTCAAAAGGAAAATTGCTAGTTACGCCTTAAGAACGAACATTTGTGCATGACACAGAGACTCCTAATGGTGGTAAAGACCTACTTGCGATAAGGGTTACAGGCAGCCACCATCTTCAGGTCGTTGTGAAGCTGGATTGGCGTTCCATTCATGGCCCCGTCACACATCACCTCCTTGATGGCTCCAATGGCTTCTGTGGTGTTGGCCTCGTCAAAGAACAGCACAGTGTACAGAGGGTGGGATGATCCACTGGCTGTCTGCCCCAAGGATGCCTTGGCTGTCTTTGCCAGACGCTCTGCTTCCTTCACCTTCTTGTAGATGTCTTTGGCAGTGGTGCCTCCATGGACCTACACCAGGACAAGCAGAAACACAATAACACAGGATTAGGCTTGTTCACATTCTTTCCTAAACTGATATATCTTTTCCCTACTAAAATGCAGTGCCTAAGTAAGTACATAATAGTCACTGTCACTTGCTAGTTGGATGAAATGTGGACCTGTGCACCCCAACACTACTCGTTTCAGTTTTTTCATGATCATTCCCAGTATTTTTATCAAGTTTCAGAATTTTTTTGTATGCAGCATGTAACACTTTAAGTCTTAAAGTAAAACTGAGCGACTTGTTTCCTCTTCTATTCTTTAGTTTTGTTTTCTTCTCTTTATTTTCCAGAACTCCTTTCCCACTGTATACAAGTTTATATATAAACTGTTTGTTTCCTTCTCACCACCTAATAAATCAAATGGAACACCAACCTTTCTCAGTTTTTTTTCTCTAGAAAACTTCAAAATGGAAGATATCAAAATAGGTGCAAGTACCAGCCACTTTGGCACAGTGGTTAACACTTTATATTACAGACTGGAAGATCACAGGTTTGAAACCAATAAGAGGCATGGGGATTTGTTAATCTGGTCGCTTCCTACCTAGGGCGAGTTTGCTATGAACTCAACGGGAAGATTAGGATGACACAGTTAAGCTTCGTTCTCTTTACACATTTTGAAGAGTGTTGCTCTAACTACCTGACCAACACTACAGGTTTTTTGTGAAAGCATGCACCAGTTACTCGTGGATGAGAAAGCTTACTTTCATGATGATCATGGTGCTTGCATTCTTCATCTTCGGCATCTGAAGGGCACAAAGAAACTGCACCAGACGGGTTTTCCCACATCCTGTTTCTCCCATCACGATCACTGGGATGTTGCATCTGTATCAAACACACAAAGCAATACATTTTAAGTTTGCTTCTTCTCGTATTTAAACAAGTACTCAAAATGGAACCTAAAAAAACTAAAGATATAGCTCAGATATTTTTCTGAAATACTGATTCCAAAATATACTAAGCACATTTCATTTGTGCAAAGTGTATGTAGCCAAAACTTGTTTCTAATATCTCCAACTTTCACAGGCATTATCACAGAATTATATATGCATGATCTAAAAACTGGCAGTGTAAAACTTCATGGAAAAAAAGAGAAAAAATATAAATAACTTATTTGAAGTTTTAAAAAACTTAATAAAAATTATTACAAAACACTTTTCACAGCTGTTGCTTGTAATATGCAATATCAAAGAGAGACTTTCCGAAAACAGATACCAAAATCAAGACACAGAAAAATAATGCCAAACTGCTCCATTTGGCCTTACTAACATGTTCTACTGTCAGCAAGTAAAGCTGAGCCCTTGAGAGAAGAGAGCAAGGTGCGGGAAAACAAGGCTGCCAGAAAACAGTTGTGAGATCATTCCAACTCGAGCTGAAAACTGATCCAAAATGGAAAGCCAGCAGATAGTGAACACAGTAAAAGAGAGGCTAAAAATCAGAGAAACATCAGGGTACACACGACCCAACAAACAGTCAACAAAACTGGAAAGGGACAAAGGCAAAAGAGACATAAATAACCTAAGAGATAAAAAAAAAAAGGCAATCTCAAAAGATTACAGAAGACTCTCCTGAGGCTATAAATGATAGTGGGGACGAGCACTCAAAGGAACCTCAGCTACAGAGCAAAGTGGAAAATAGGCCTTCACTAGATCATCTTCATACTCGTCTAGGCTTTTCTTTTTCCTGATTTTTTTATGCTTTGCTATTGCCGACTTCACTTCTGTGATGCACCCGTCCTGCTATTCCGACATCCCTCATCCCAGTTTCACCATGCACACCAAACACACGCTCATCTGCTGTATCCTCGGGGCCAAAAGTCCACATGGAGTTCACCACTGTGGTAGATGTTTTGTTTTTAGATATACCTGAAGCGCATGTAAATGGCCAAGATCTTCTTTGCGTTGTCAGTGGTCAGCTCGTAAGTGTCATCAGGATCGACGACTTGTCCGTTTCTGGTCCTCCTGTCCTCCTCTGGCACCCCCATCACTTGGTACAGGCGCAGCAGCTTCTCCCCCCTGCAGCAGAAACACACAGCGTGTCATCAGCATAGCCTACCCACACTGGTCGGCATTCACAGCACACTGGTCAGGGCACATCCAGCACATGTCAGGCACTTGACAGCACACTGGTCGGACTTGACAGCACAGGCAGGGACATTGACAGCACACTGGTCATGGGGCATTTACATCACACTGGTCAGGGGGCATTGACATCACACTGGTCAGGGGCATTGACATCACACTGGTCAGGGACATTGACATCACACTGGTCAGGGGGCATTGACATCACACTGGTCAGGGGCATGACATCACATGGTCGGGACATTGACATCACACTGGTCAGGGGCATTGACACACATGTCAGGCACATTGACATCACTGGTCAGGGCACATTGACATCACACTGGTCAGGGCATATTTACATCACACATATCACAACTTCTTTTTCTTTCTGTTCCTTGGCTCAAGCTCCAAGGTTCACCATTGGTGAGATTTTCTGGATGTGACCATTCCCCACCATTAAGGTAGCCCCATTCTGACTTCAGGGACGATGTCTAAACACAACACCAGTGTGCATTTATTGTTTGGGTTGGCTGCCAATTTTCTTTTATTGAATGATGATCAATGATGATGAGGATGATGCAATGCTGCTGCTATGGAAGAGCATTTGCTTTGAGACAATGTGACAAGTTTGAACTCTACTCTTCCTACCATAATCTATCCCAGCCCAAGAGATACAGACATCCTGCAGTATTGGTCAGATGATTTTGAGCAACACTCTCTGTAAAGTGGATGAAGCTTGACTGTGTGGTCCCAGTCTTCCTACTGAGCCCATGGCAAACTCACTTTGGGTAGGAGTCGGCCAGAGTTTAAAAAAACAAAAACAAAACAAACAAAAAAAAAAACCCCCACCTAAAACCTTCAACTCTTATGGGACTCGAACCCGTGACCTTCTATTCTGTAACCCAAGGCACTAGCCACTGCACTAAGGTGGCTGGTCCTCTAGTTTTTTTGTTTTGTTTTTGCTTTTTTCACCTGTTGTTACTTGCTCAAACTGCCAATTCTTCAAAAAGGTGAAACAGGTTTTAACGTGTGCACAAGATGTTCATCATGCGTTTGCACACAGGCCTTGGTTTATATCCTCATCCAAAGGACTTTTGGGTGAGTGGGGTGAACACTGATTTTAACTCCAGGAGAAAATCTTCTTGAACAGGTGTCTCCTCGGTGGCTTAAACCCAGGCTGTCAAATTGCGAGCACTAATTCCCCCCCCCCCCCCCCCCTCCAATTGAGGACTTTTAACAAGGAGGATATTCATCAACAAATTAACAATTGCTTTAGTTCCTGTTTTTCCCTATTCTTTTCTTACCCTTAGTTTTGGAATCCTTCAATTTAACTTACTTATACGAGGACACTTTCTGGTAAACTGAGACCAACAAATTTTTTAGTCAAAAACTCACCAGCAATCAACTCTGTTCATTTCATCTTCTTTAACTATTCACCCCCTCTTGCCACACACTTCTGCACATGCTCAATCCATTGTAGAAATGCTGGTGTGCACTAGGCCTCTCTTGCTCTGTGTGCCAGACCCTGGAAAACCGCTGTTCCCAATACAGGCTGCTCAGCTCTGCAAACTGCTTCCTGCCTGGGACTTTAATCTTCACAGGGGAAAGAGGGGACAGTCACAAGGTGTGGGGAGAATGGAGGGGGTGGCAAAGTTCCAGTGTTCTCTGCCGCTAGACACCTTTTCACAAGCTGTGACCGGTGAGCAGGTGCGTTGTGGTGAAGGATCTGGATTGCCCTCATGCCAGAGTACAGCTGGGCAGCTGCAAGTCTATCTGATGCCATCTTGCCAAGTGCCACACACACCTTGATGTAGCTGCAGTAGTCTTTAGTCAAAGACCTCATTTTCTGTGCCATTTTTCTCCTCAGTGTCTGACAGTGCCATGCCAAAATGTATCAGAACAGGAAGACAGATAAAAGGAGACTGACATAATATGGCACAGAAATACATCACACTGACAGTTTTTTGTGATGTAACTTGCCATTTTCTGTAAATGTGTTTATAGGTCTTTCAATGCTAGTCTTAGTTTACTGGAAAGTGTCCTTGTATAGTCAATAAGTGTATTCTTCTCATTGATATATATATATATATATATATATATATATATATATATATATATATATATATATATATATATATATATATACATATATAACAAAGTGCAAAATATTTAAGCTTAACACAAAAAGCCCACGAATAAAAATTACCATTCACCAAAGATCAGCAATCACTTAAATACTACTAAGATTAATAAAACCAGCTCAATACACACACCAATCTAAACCAATCATGTTGTTTAGAGCCCCACTGACCACACAGGCCATATCAGGGCTGTCACCTTGTAAAATTTTAAATATCAGAATAAACTGTGTTAATTATATACAGATTAGAATGGGGTAAAAAACCAACTCTATGCATGCACGCACGCACGCACGCACGCACGCACGCACGCATGCACGCACACACACACACACACATCCAAATGTATAAAAATGATATGTGACATATAAACTCAAAAGAAAAAGGATCTCATTTGTGAATGCTTGCTTACATAACAGGCACAGTGACTTGTGTTCATATGCATTGTGTACTAGAGAGAGAGAGAGAGAGAGAGAGAGAGAGAGAGAGAGAGAGAGAGAGAGAGGAGAGAGAGAGAGGAGAGAGAGAGAGAGAGAGAGAGAGAGAGAGAATTGATTTTAATGAGTAAGCTTTACAGCCCATTTACATAGGGAAACAAATCAAATAAAGCAATCACTTGTAACCCCCCTCACAAAACGTATTTTTGTTTGGTGTGTTACTAAGCGTTAAGTTCAGTAACTCCCTTGTAGAGTTGAGTGATCGCCCCTTAAAAAAGAGTGCCTATCGGGATACTTCTGTTTTTTTAAATCTCACTTCCTGCCTGGGGCTAGTGAGGGAAAGAGGCGTGACAGAGACTCGCTTCTCGCTGAGTCTAGATATCTAGATGTTCCCCATTAAGGTTGGTTTATTTTGTTAATTTCGTTTTTGATCATCAAACTCTCTGTTTAAGCAAATTTCAGCTTCATTCAGAATAGTTTTGGAAGGTTCATGAAATCTATATGTTTGATTTAATTTCACAGGCTTTCAACCTGTGACTTAACAGTGAACCATAAGTGATCGCTTCGAACAAAGAAAGCGTGGGGCAAATTTTGGCGCCGTCATGGTTTTTGTTGTATGTTTAATTTGTGGTAGAATATTGTTCAGCTATTATTAAAATGCTGGAAATATTCTAGTGTGACTTACACTACAAATATATGGGTGTGAAGGACTACTTAATTTTTGTAATGATTTTATCACTACGAATTCTGACGTATTTGTGATATATCATTTAGGAAATTCAAACAGTTGATATATCAGTGGGGGCATTAATTTAATTTGAGAGGCTTTTAGCCTGTGAATTAACAGTGAGACCTAGTGGTTGTTTTGAACAAAGCATGTAAATGTTAACACAGTCATGGTTTTTGTTGTATGTTTAATTTGTGGTAGAATATTGTTCAGTTATTATTAAAATGCTGGAAATATTCTAGTGTGGCTTTACACTACAAATATATGGGTGTGAAAGCCTACTTGATTTTCAAAATGATTTCATTTGCTAAGATTTGTGATTTATTTGTAATAAATCATGTAGCAATTTTAAAACAGGTGGAATGGCATTGGAATGTCATTGTGGACATTTATTTAAAATAAATTAGTCCTTCTTATTAATGTTGGCACAGTTTCATAGGATGGACCATCATCTGTCCTAAAGTAAATGAGACATGTTATGAGACAAGTTATTAAAATTATGTAGTAATGATTTTATCATTAGAATTGTGATTTATTTGTGATAAATCATTTAGTAATTCTAAAACAGGTGTAATGGCATTGGAATGTCATTGTGGACATTTATTTTAAATAAATTAGTCCTTCTTATTAATGTTGGCACAGTTTCATAGGATGGACCATCATCTGTCCTAAAGTAAATGAGACAGGTTGGGATGCTTGCACAGTTTCATAGGATGGACCATCATCTGTCCTAAAGTAAATGAAACATGTGTAAAACTAACTACTAAAATTATGTAATAATTTCAGAGGTTATGTTAGTTTGTTTTGAGAATATTTAATTCTCATGAGAATTGTAAACTAGCTCAGTGAGGATTGGTTTTGTGGTGATGTTTTTTACATTGTATGTTTCTTTTATTACAGGAACATCGTTTTCCCCTGTCACCTCCTCACACCATCGTTTTTTCCCCTGTCACACCTGCTTTGCCCCATCGTTAAATCTCCACCCCTACCTATGGTTGTCTTTATTAATGGCCCTGATCGGAGACTGATCTTGTTCTATTTTTGGTATTTGACTGAACAGAATATATCTTTTGTTTTTTCTTAATTGTACTTGTAGTACAATTAGTCATTGGTGTTTTGTGTTATGTTGGGAGTGTTGTAGGTTGTGTTGTGGAATATATGTGGTAAACCCAATTTGCTCGGTCTGGAGTCGCATTGAATGAATGGTGTTATTCGTCACGTTCAGTGTGTTCAGTGTGGCTGCTGAGTGAGTTGAGGTTAGTTAATTTCACTTCACCTACTTTCCTACCTCTTCTATATTTCCTTTTCCTCTATTTTTCTACTATCCTCTTTCCTATCCCCCCTTTATCACTCCCCGGCCCATAAGTAGCTGAGCCCTACTCTTCTTTAGGGTTACTAAAGAAACTTAGGAATTATTCTAGGACTCTAAATTTCTGGTACCGAATAAGGCGGAACGGGAATTAGAGTGGCGCCTTAGATAATTCCCGTGTAGGACCCGTTACACGCTATTGAACCATAAACAATTCACAGCAAATCATTGTGATTGGAAACCATATCTCGGAAATGTTCAATAGTTGTATCATCATAATAATAAAAAAAATTTTAAGTTGTATCATGATCATCACACCCACAAGGAAACAGTACTGAACACTGTGATTGCGACCACTCCTGATCTATTATCTCTGTGTGGCAGAGATGTGTGTTGTGCTATGGATTGTCAAAACTATTCTCGTTCTCAACCGTTTTGTTGAAATGTCCACCTCTCTTCTGTGCTTTCGAACCATCACTGAATCTGCCCAGGCTATGATCTAACTGTTCCAAACGTTCCAGGATTTTCCAGCAATATTCATTTGACAGAGGGGTGGCTTGGGACAGTTCAGCAGCTGAAGTTACGCTATCTTCTTTTTCAGTGCTCCAGTCCTCTGTCCTGTCTTCCTCTGTGCTGTCTTCAGACAGTGTCACACACCATGTGGCAGGTTTGTCATTGCATTCCACAGAACCACTGTCATCCCTTTCACCACCATCGCTGTGTTCATAACACTCCACGTTTGTCCACCCAGCGTCAATTGATTGTGTGGCACAGTCACAGACAGAGGGTTGACGTCAGCCAGTGATGTCAGACAGGGGTGGGCAGAACGCACTGGACGTGCAGTCTGGCCTTCACAACAAGGACTGTCAACAGGCTTGGCCAACATGTCGGGGCTAGTGGTCTTTTCTTGTTCATAAATTATACTGGGAGGTGTAGGGAGAAACAGGCCAGATGGAGACGAAACATTTACCTCCTGTCTTTGCACATGAGAGGTATTTTAAGTCTCTGTTCTCCCTCTGTCCCTGGCCACTTGTGCTGTGCTTTTCTTCCTGTACACAACACTGTCGTTTTGGACAGGCTGACTGTGTGTTACAGGGGGTTGACAGGTGTTGTTGATAGGTGCAGAACTACCATGTTTATCTCTCCCTACCGTCAATTTCAAAGGATGACAGGCACATATCTTGCAGAAGGGCATTCAGAATGTGCTCCAGACAAGAGGGCAAACCTACAGCTGGCATACTGTCCACAGTTTTTGTACAAAACCCACACATTTTTTATCACAGTGTTGAAAATCCATCCTGCTGGTAGCCAAGCAAGGAAAGTCACTCCAAAGGGGGGAGAGAGAGAGAGAGAGAGAGAGAGAGAGAGAGAGAGAGAGAGAGAGAGAGAGAGAGAGAGAGAGAGAGAGGAGGGAGGGAGGGAGGAGAGAGAGGGAGAGAGTAAGAGAGGGAGACAGAGAGATATATTTTTTTTTCATTTATTTATTCATTTATTCTTTTATATCAAGGATAATAGAATAAGCACTCATGAGCTTTTTTACTTCCAGTCCCCATGTGTATTCAGTTTTGTAAATCTTGTCATCTGTTCCCACCGGCACACAATGGCCTACTCTTACGAAAAGCAGAACAGAATTTAACGTGCACGAGATATTCTGCGTGCGTTTGCACACGGGGCCTCGGTTTATAGTCTCATCCAAAGGACTTTTGGGGAAAGTGGAGTCTGCAATGATGTTAACTCCAGGGGGAAAATCTCCTCAAACAGGAATCGAACCCGGGTTGTCAAATTGCCAGTGCAATGTTCTGATAACTAGAGAGAGAGAGAGAGAGAGAGAGAGAGAGAGAGAGAGAGAGAGAGAGAGAGAGAGAGAGAGAGAGAGAGAGATGAGAGAGAGAGAGAGAGAATCTGAAATGGTTTAATAAATACTTCAGCCTAGGGCCACAATACAACCAAATAGGGGAGTGGGGTATGGTAATACAGGAGCATGTTGATAAATTTAAAACATACAATAGTCATTTTGGATCAATAAATCAATACATAAAGAAATATAATCAGAAGTAAACATAAACCCACAGAATAGATTCTGAAAGCCAAAATGTAATAAACAAATCCAGATTAATGCCACCCCCCCCCCCCCACCACACACACACACACACACACACACACACACACACACACACACACACACACACACACACACACACACAGAAAAGATAAAACATGCAAACAAAATCGAATGAAATAGAATAATCAAACAGTATAAAATGAAATAAACAAAACTGAAACAAAATGATTTTTTAAACTTTATAAATGATGAAAGAAAGAAAACCATGACTTGAGCAGTCCTGTAAGCTGCTAGCTCTACAGACCCAAGCATGGCAGCTGATAACACTGACCTGTCCAGTGAATCAAAATCCTCTGACAGTGGCACTCCATTCATAGCAAGGCTGTGGTACAGTGATCGCTTCATGATGGCAGCATCCACAACTTGGCCCTCTTTGCCAATCAGTCGGCCGCTTGAAGGATCCACTGTGAATCCCAAAAACGTCATGCTGGTTTGGTCTGGATTGAAGAAGATGTAGGGATGGGGACTGGAAAAAAACAACAACAGAGATAAGCAATTCAACCTTAATGAAAAGGTGTCCTTTTCTGTCAAAAGTTTTAGAAAAAAAAATTGTTGTCTGACTGCATACAAAATCCACAAAGTCTGAGATTCACTCCCACCCAATGAACTATCAAGCAACGCAACACACAGAGGTGACTATGAACGTAACGGGACTGTACAGAAAACAATTTTTGTTTCCTTTCTTGGTTAAAGCGCCCAGATTTATCAATGGTGAGAGTTTAGTGTATGTGACCGTTTTTAATCCACCATTAAGGTAGCCACATTCCAGCTTTGGGGAGGATTTCTAAACACAACACCAGCATGCATGAGTTTCTTTTTGATATTTTCTGTCATCTTTTCTTACTAGCATGAATGGACTACTCTTCCAAAAGGCAGAACAATTCCTCTGTCATGGGTATAAAAGATATGCCATTAGCAGCTCCTAGTCCTGTCTTCTGCTGATACACTAGAGCTACAAGGGAAAAGAAGTAGTTGTTGGGTATGTGTTGTACTATTTCCAGTGCGGAGCTCACAGGGGGCATCCTGTCATCTACAGGGGACTACATGAGGCAGCACAATTAGACCACCTGCCTTATCTTATGGGGAGACGGATAGCCTAGTGGTCAGAACATTGCGCAGGCAATTTGATGACCCAGGTTTGAGTCCGGTAGGGAGAATTTTCTCCTGGAGTTAACATCAGTGCTGACTCCACTCTCCCCAAAAGTCCTTCAGATGAGACTTTAAACCAAGGCCCCGTGTGCGAATGCACACAGGACATCTTGCGCACACGTTAAATCCTGTTTTGCTTTTCGTAAGAGTAGGCCATCGTGTGCCAGTGGGAACAGATGACATTTACAAAACTGCATACACACGGGGACTGAATGTAAAAAAGCACAAGAGTGCGTTTTTCCATTATGCTCGATATAAAAGAATAAATCAAATCAAATCCTGATGGCAACTCTGCCATACTTGCGGACAACACCAAAATATCGGTTAAGTCTTTGACATAGCTTGGAAAAGAATCTATACATGGTCACAGCCAGAAGTCACCAGGGTCCACTGACCCACAAAATGTGCTACTACGTAAGTGGTTTGACAAAGTCAAGCCCTACATTGTGTCTTTGTATTGATATAGTTTTTTGATATAGTGTTTTGGCTCCTAATTTATCTGCAACACTGTTTGTGACTGATGATTTGGGTTGTGAGGTCATTCCTCCCTTTGTCAGAGTTCAGGGTTGCTCAGAACCACCGCTGATGGCCCTCTCTGATATAGCAGTCTCTGTCTCACAACACAACAACAGATCCTCCTTTGCTCTGAAGATTCTCCTTTTCCTTTCCTGCACCACAACTTTCAGCGTGTGAAGAGCTCTTTCCTCTCAAGTTAAAAGGTTCTTTCTGATCTTGTTGTGCACAAACTTGTTAGAGTGAGAGGTTGGGTTTTTAAAAAAAAATCTTTTACTTAGAGGATTATGGAATAAGCACTCATGTGCTGTTTTACATCCAGTTGCCGTGTGTATGCAGTTTTGTAAATTTTGTCATCTGTTCCCACCTGCACACAATGGCTTACTCTTCTGAAAAGTGGAATGGGTTTTCAAGTATATTGCAATAGGTTTCAAGGAACAGACCTCTCTTTTTCCTCTTAAGATAAATGGTTGTCCCCCATCTTTTCCTTTGAGTTCTTTTTCAATGTGGATGTCAGTGCCATCCAGAATCTTGTGAAGCTTGTTTATGGCAGCCAGTTGCTACTGCCACATAGTCTGGAAACAGCTGAGCTGAAAGGTATATATGCATTTTGTGTGTGTGTGTGTGTGTGTGTGTGTGTGTGTGTGTGTGTGTGTGTGTGTGTTCTTCAATTTTACGTCTCTTCACAAAACATGATATTAGACAACACACTTAATTCCAAAGATCTTCCCCCTCATACATCTCCCTATTTTCAATAAACTATCTCCATATCCATCACCCTGCATTAGTGCATTGCTTGCGCGCATGTGTGTGTGTGTGTGTGTGTGTGTGTGTGTGTGTGTGTGTGTGTGTGTGTGGTGTGTGTGTGTGTGTGTGTATGTGTGTGTGTGTGTATGTGTGTGTATGTGTGTGTGTGCATGCGCACGCATGCAAAAATGCATGTGTGTGTGTGTGAAGTTTTAATATGCTACATATCAGGGGGCAGGATAGCTAAGCGGTCAGAGCGCTTGCTTTCCCCAAGTCAAGTTAAGCAGCGTCAAGCGTGGTTACCAGTTGGATGGGTGACCGTTTGTGTGCCTTGGCTTCAGCACAGTCCCCCCAGCTGTAAATGGGTACCTGCCCTCTTTAGGGTCAGGGAAGGTAAAGCAGCGAGGAAGAGATGGGCGGGGCGCCGCCCTCAATATTCAGGCCCCTAGAGAAGCCAAGGTCTCTGATGCCTTGCTCCCCTACGACCACCTAGGTTATGGGACACCTTTACCTTACCTTTTTACCTTAACATATCAGATATAAAGACAAACCATGTCAATATATAGAAGCTTCTCAGACAACACCAGACTAACCTTGACTCCCACGTTCTTCGCATCTGGAACTGTTCAATGCCTGCTGCATTGCCAGCTCTCTCTCCACTGTCCTCTTGTTGCAAGACAGGCAGACTCTCCTCTGACACATTCAGAGAGCGCGTGGCAAAGTCCTAAGGCGTCAAAAAGAGAGGTTGGTAATGAATCAGCTTTTCAACCTTTTTTGATAAAAAAATGATGATGATAATAATAACATATTTCAAATTTAACACACACAAACACAAACAACACACACACACACACACACACACACACACACACACACACACACCACACTTAAGCAGAGTGACTGAGATGGAGGTGGTTATTGAAAAGTAGGGACAGATATGAGGAGGGAGATCTTTAGAAATAGGTGTGTCTTGAGGCTGGGTCTGGCAGTGTCAAATGTAGGCTTTTGTAGGCAAGTCATTCCAAATCGATGAACCAGAAACAGAGAAATAACGACTGCCAACAATATAACCAGCTTTCACAATGCAAAAACAACAGTTTTAATGTCATAAATCTAACCTGCTAATGAGGAAGTGAAAACAAGGATCGAAAACATTTGAAATTTGAGGCTTACTGATGATAATGATCTACGACAGTTACAATGAACTCCAAGAACTTACAAGCAAGTCAGAAAAATGAGCTAGCATTTATGGTATGGAGATCAGTGCAAAGAAGAGCAAGGTTACAGTAAACAGATCAGCGGAGTTACAGTTAGCATCATCATGATTGGTCACAGCTTGAAGAAGCTGACTCCTTCAAAGATCTTGGATCCACACTGACTAAAGATGCCAATCTGCAGCTGAAGTAAAGCTCACTCAAGGCTTTGCAAGCTCAGCCAGGCAAAGTAGAACAGGTTTAGAAAAATCAAAGAAATTGGCCTCCCCACAAAGCTGAAGCTGTTCAGAGCACTCATCATTTCCATTCTGCTGTCCAGGTGTGAAAGCTGCACCTTGACAACAGAACTGAAAAAAAAATGCAAGCCTTCAAAATGAAATCATCTTGACGGCTTCTACACATTTTCTGGCAGGACCAGAGAGCCAACGAATCAGTGTGGCAAGAGGTGATCATGAAAGCTGGGCCACAGGTACAAACCCCTTCTGGCTGTTGTAAAGAGAAGAAAGCTCGCGTGGTTTGGTCACGTCATGCGTCACAACTCTTTTGCCAAGACTATCCTACAGGGGGCACTTAAGGGAAGAAAACGCAGGGGCAGACAGATGAAGATCTGGATGCAGAACATCAAAGACTGGACATTAACCTGATGCTGCTGCTCCAAAAGGATGAACACAAATGGTCAACCAAAGTGTCCCACGTGTCTCCCCCATGATAATTTTTGTTAAGATACTGCTGATGACGAAACAAGATGGGAGTCTTTGCAAAATTACAACTTCTCCATTCTTGCCTCTGATATCTTTGGTTTCAATGATGAATATATTTTCATGAATATTTTGTGGTCCTGAATCTTTGTGGCGCTCTTTCTTGAAGGTTCATTTGAAGGACTGATCATCAGAACAACGAAAATGTGGTAATGTTCATCACAAATTTGGTGATGAATGTGAAGAAGACCACATTGGTAACACTTCAGCCAGAGCACCAGATTGAAAAAGCACATCTATACAAAATATATCCTCTCTAGCAGCTCTAAAGGGGCACTGTTGAGACAGTGGAAGAATTCAACTGCAAAAATGTTTTAACATTATCTTGGCCATTGCAAATACCTATCCCAATAGAAATATCAGACAAACATAGAATAGCATGCAAAAATGTTTTAACATTATCTTGGCCATTGCAAATACCTATCCCAATAGAAATATCAGACAAACATAGAATAGCATGCAAAAATGTTTTAACATTATCTTGGCCATTGCAAATACCTATTCCAATAGAAATATCAGACAAACATAGAATAGCAAGCAAAAATGTTTTCACATTATCTTGGCCATTGCAAATACCTATTCCAATAGAAATATCAGACAAACACAGAATAGCAGGCAAACAATTTTGTCTTTGTTAACAGCTTCTAAGGCACCACTAGTGTTAACATGAAGCTAAAAAAGAACAAGTCCACAGGACTGCCACACATGATCCATAACTGCAACTAACACTTTTGATTCTTTTTCTTCCCCCCTTCAAACTCAAAGCCGATGAAGAAAGAATCACAAACCCTGGACATGCTTATGAGGAACCTGAGGACAAAGGCAGGGAATCCTGGCAGATCATCGGAAACATCGGAGCTGCAGAAGATGGAGTGTTCAAAGTCCTCCAGCTGCTTGTTGAGGAAGGACACAAAGCGGTACAGCTCTGACCAGGAGGGATCCCTCATTCCACATTGCCTGCAGCAAACACAGCCATGGTCACTTCTAGTAACATACACTTGCCCTGAAAACTTGTATATGGCACTTTTAATCCAACACTTTTCCCTGCTGTTAAAACTTGTATATGGCACTTTTAATCCAACACTTTTCCCTGCTGTTAAAACTTGTATATGGCACTTTTAATCCAACACTTTTCCCTGCTGTTAAAACTTGTATATGGCACTTTTAATCCAACACTTTTCCCTGCTGTTAAAACTTGTATATGGCACTTTTAATCCAACACTTTTCCCTGCTGTCAAAACTTGTATATGGCACTTTTAATCCAACACTTTTCCCTGCTGTTAAAACTTGTATATGGCACTTTTAATCCAACACCTTTCCCTGCTCTTAAAACTTGTATATGGCACTTTTAATCCAACACTTTTCCCTGCTGTTAAAACTTGTATATGGCACTTTTAATCCAACACTTTTCCCTGCTGCTAAAACTTGTATATGGCACTTTTAATCCAACACCTTTCCCTGCTGCTAAAAAGGAGCAGCCCTGTTTCATACTTGTCACAAAAATGATCTGTCAGTAATCAAGTTCTCAAAGTACATTTGCATTTTACATATTGTTGATTTCAATTGTTCAATTCTGGATTAAATGCTAGCAACAAACAAAGGCAGATATGTATAGTTCCCAAGTCACAGTAAGGCAGTTAGTAAGATGGATGCTTTTAGATCATGCATATTAATGCTTTCTTTAAAACAACGCTTTTCTTACAATTCTTACACACGCAACCAGTAACAATGGAAAGTTTTAACAAAGTCAAATGTACACACACACACACACACACACCACACACACACACACACACACACACCACACACACACACACACACACACATACACACGCACACACACAAAGGCTATATACTTTGGTAGGTGGTGGATATTTCAGCAGCTGAGAGCAGGGGCAGCCACACACACACACACACACACACACACACACACACACACACACACGCACACGCACACACACACACACACACAAAGGCTATATACTTTGGTAGGTGGTGGATATTTCAGCAGCTGAGAGCAGGGGCAGCCACACACACACACACACACACACACACACACACACACACGCACACGCACACACACACACACACACAAAGGCTATATACTTTGGTAGGTGGTGGATATTTCAGCAGCTGAGAGCAGGGGCAGCCATAAGATGAAATGGGAGGGGAAAATTTCAGCTTTGAAATAAATATGACTTGAGGCTTGATTTAAAAGTGTTATAGGTAGGCTTTTGATGAGGGGAGAGAGGAAGATCGTTCCAGATCACTGGACCAGAAATAGAGAAAAAGCGACGGCCAACGGTGGATTGATTGAATCTAGGTATTCTTAAATGCAGGGTATCTTCATTTTTTTTACATAGTACACTGACACGTACATAATTCTTGCTCATTTCCTGCATCCCTCCACTATATGCACATGAGAACCGCGCGCAGCCCCTACTGTCAGTTCGTGCCTAGCCGAGCTACTGTCCAGACGTTTATCATATCGCCTCTCGCTGTGTCGGCAACGCCCATCACTATCAGGAATCTCAGCACTAGCTATAATAGTTTCTAGACCTTGCTTTTCTTGGTTTGTTTTATTTTGTGTATAACTTGGGGTTGTTGTTGTTTTTTGTAGTACTTGTGAAATCTATTTTTTGTGGAAAAGTTTCTGGGGGGGGGAAAAAAAAAAAAAAAAAAAAAAAAAAAAAAAAAAAAAAATGGAGACCCATTCTGTGGACTACACCAGTGACCAGGATTCGGTTATGGAGTCAGAATCCTATGAAGAACCACAAGCTGGCACCTCTGCTGAACCCTTGGTGGAAAGGGAGCCATCTCTCCGAGACATTTTTTCAATCATTCAGAACCTTTCCAAAAGAATGGACAATTTTGAAAGAAGTGCACCGCACACCAAGAAGAGGAAAATTAGCGCTGACGCTGATAAACCCCTCGCTGAGAATGAAGGGAAAAGGAAGAAGGCAGGTAGTGATTCAGAATTTGTCACCGACAGTGTTTCTGATAAGGCAGAGGAACTGGAAAAAGAGCTGATAGCAGATGCTACAGAGGAGGAGGATGACGATATTTTTGCTGAAATGGCATCATCTTTTGACGATAATGAAGAAAAAGGACCACCGGTCTCAGGAAAATTGGCAAAGCTGCTTGAATCCAGATTTGGATCAAAACTTCCAGACAGAAAGCTGAGGGAAAAACTGACAAAGTACCCGATTCCCGAAAACTGCGCATACCTGGGCGTTCCCCGAACAAACCAGGAAGTTTTTTCTGTCCTCAAGCCCTTCACTAGAAAGACAGACATTCGGATGGCAAATACACAGAAAACACTGTCAAAAGCTGCCATAGCCATAAAGAGATACCATCTCAGGGCAGGATGCCACTACAGTACGCAGTGAACTGACCGGATGCATAGCTCAACTTTCAGATGCCCTTGCCCTCACAGGTCACGCCAACCATGACCTGTCCCAGAAACGGAGAGACATGCACCGACCCTGCCTACCCCGTGAACTCTCTGGCATATGTGCACCGCAGGTTGCCATGACCCCAGATCTACTGTATGGCTCTGATTTTCACAAATGTCTAAAAGAAGTGCAAGAGTCCCAGAAACTCGGTCAGAACATGCGTGGTCAGCAAAAGAGGAGCACGTGGCAGCATAACAACAGTAGCTCTTTTTTAGGCCGGAAGCCGTGGAGGCAGGGGCAGGGGGGGAGTTCCTTCGGTCAAGCAAACAAAGTGTTTTGGAAGAAGGGTCAGAAAAACAGCCACCGGCAGTAACTCGATCTTTGACAGAACCGCCCCTCCCTTCTGGAAACAAGGTTAGTGAGTTTGAACTTTGCTTGCCTTCTTTGTGTGCTTATCTTGAAATGAAGCATGATAACTTTAAAGCAGGAAGCTTAAAGGAAAAGCTGTCGCACTGGAATGAACTAACTTCTGACCCTGATGTACTTGAAACAGTTGAAGGAATTAAAATCACCTTTGATGATTGCCCAGTAGACATAAAGCAAAGTTCGCAAAGGTTGTTTAGCAAGCGTGAAAACTATGCTGTTGACTCTGAAATAAGAAACTTGTTGAAAAAAGGTGTGATAAAAGAGTCTTTACCTGAATCAGGACAAGTTGTCTCACCTATCTTTGTTAGGGAGAAAAAAGACGGATCATTTAGAATGATTTTAAATCTGAAAGCTCTGAACAAAAATGTGGAATATAAGAAATTTAAGATGGAAACAATATATACAGCTTTGGATCTAGTTACACAAAATTGCTTTTTCGCATCAATTGATCTGAGAGATGCGTATTACGTCATAGCAGTAGAGGAGACTTTTCGGAAATATCTGAAATTCAGATGGAGAGAAAAACTGTACTGTTTTCAGGCAGCTGCTATGGGACTCAGTCCGATTCCCAGAAAATTCACAAAACTCATGAAACCTGTCCTAGCACGCTTACATGATATGGGTCACCTGATCACTTCATTCATTGATGACAGTTTGATTGTGGGAGAGACTGAAACAGAAGTTGTACAGTGTGTGGTAGACACGATACAATTATTAGACTCCCTAGGTTTCTATGTACATGAAAAGAAATCACAGTTCATGCCTGTGCAAGAAATCACCTACCTGGGTTTCAAAATAAACTCAACAGACATGACAGTCACACTGACAGATGAACGGAAACAAAAACTGCTGTGTGCATGCATTCTATTATTCAGTCAGGAAAGTACAACTGTAAGATCTCTGGCATCTTGTATTGGACTAATGGTTTCTTGTTTTCTTGCTGTGCCATTGGGTCCTTTGTACTACAGAGCACTTGAACAAGATAAGTGTTCCGCACTTAAACTAAGCAAGGGGAACTGGGAAAAGCCTGCTGTGTTATCAGCTGAAGGGAAGACAGAGCTAGAATGGTGGATTAATAACATAGACAAGCAAAAGGCTCCCATTCAGAGATCAGACCCCACCATTACTATGAAGACAGACAGTTCACGTACAGGATGGGGTGCTTGGGTTGTTGATACCAAATCACAAACACAAGGCATGTGGAGTGAGAAAGACAAAGAAGGACACATAAATGCTTTGGAGCTATTAGCTGTCTTTTTTGGTCTCAAGTCTTTGTTGCATGACCAACGTAATGTTCACATAAGAATTATGACTGATAACACAAGCACTGTTGGTTGTATTAACAACATGGGTTCGAACAGATCTAAACATCTGAATGATGTATCTCAGCAAATCTGGCATTGGTGTGAAAGCAGAAACATATGGCTCAGTGCTGCTCACATTCCTGGTGTTGAGAATGTTGAAGCTGACAGTCTGTCTAGACAGATCCACAATGACACAGAATGGAAACTGGATTCAATGCTACTTTCTGAGGCTATGAATATTCTTGATATAAAACCTGTCATTGACTTGTTTGCCTCTAGATTAAATTTTCAGTTTTCCAGATATGTGTCTTTCTTGCCTGACCCAGGAGCATGTGCTATTGATGCATTTAGCATGTATTGGGGAAATGAGACTGTTTATTGTTTTCCACCTTTCAGCATTATACCCCGGGTCCTGGCAAAGATAAAGAAAGACAAAGCAAGAGGGGTTATAGTAGCGCCAACCTGGAAAAATCAGCCCTTTTGGCCAGCACTGATGAAAATTCTCACAGCCAGACCTGTCCTCTTGTCAGCCAGAAACACTCTTCTGACACAACCAAGTCAAAAGGAGACAAAACACCCACTGAGGAAAAGCCTGACGCTGCTAGTCTGCAAAGTGTCAGGGATAGATTCAGAACACAAGGCCTTTCTGAGGAGACTACCAGTATTCTCATGTCCTCATGGCGACCCGCAACAAAACAGATGTATGATGTGTACATACGAAAGTGGGAGAGGTACGCGTGTGAGCAACAAGTGGATTCAGTTTCACCGCCTCTAGCCACAGCTGTAAATTTTCTGGCATCGCTGTTGAAAGAGGGATATTCTTATAGCGCTGTGGGCACCGCTCGTTCTGCGCTAAGTTGTTTTCTCTGCAACTATGAAGGGGCAACGTTTGGTCAACACGAACTTGTAAAAAGATTTATGAAGGGTGTGTTCGAAAGAAAACCACCACTACCAAAGTATCACCACACTTGGGATGTAAACATTGTGCTAAAAATGTTAGAAACATGGGTTCCAGTGCAAAACCTGACGTTCAAGGAACTGACAATGAAACTTGTGATGTTAATTGCCCTTCTGTCGGGTCAGAGGTGTCAAACTATTGCTGCTTTGGACATCGACAATATGCTACTTTCAAGGGAAAAGTGTGTTTTTTATGTAAATAGATTATTAAAACAGTCAAGAAGAGGAGCCCATCAATCACCTATTGAACTCATGGCTTTTGTGGAAAAAGAGGCTTTGTGTGTAGTTCACACTTTGAAAGAATACCTGAGACGGAGCAAAGAACTGAGGGCTCAGAATGCTACCCGACATTTGTTTATCACTCTCCAAGCACCGCACCGAGGGGCCACTAGCGATACCATCGCGCGCTGGCTGAAGTGGACGATGGAGAGGGCAGGCATAGACATTACACGCTTCACGGCACATAGTACGAGGTCAGCCAGTACTTCCGCTGCTAAACTTGCAGACGCTCCAATAAACATCATCATGAAAGCAGCTGGATGGACAAATGTTTCCACGTTTGCTAAGTTTTATAATAAGAAGACGGGGCCAACACTGACCATGGGCCAATCCATCATGGAGCGTTTCCTACAACATAAATAAGGTAGGACAGTTTCTTGTTTACATGTGGTGGATGTGTTTGTCTCGAGAACACTGTGGCTCTAAAATCTCATGTGCATATAGTGGAGGGATGCAGGAAATGAGCAAGAATTAAATACAACAAAGCGAGACTTACCTAGTAAGGTGAAGCTGGTTGTAAATTCTTGCGAATTTATTGTAGACCGGAACGGAGTGCACATGCCCACCCCTAAAATGGTCTGCATGCATACCATGCAAGTAAAATGAAATGCATACCATGCAAATGAAACAAATACCACTTTGTGGAACTTTGATCTAGAACTGACAACAGTGTTCTGCACACCGTGCATCAGTAAGACATCCCACCCTTTCAAAATGATAATAATGATAACAATGTTTATAAAATATTTAGTGTTCCTGTTATAGTATGACACAGTGTTCTCTCGAGGCTCTAAAAACTGACAGTAGGGGCTGCGCGCGGTTCTCATGTGCACTCCGTTCCGGTCTACAATAAATTCGCAAGAATTTACAACCAGCTTCACCTTACTAGGTAAGTCTCGCTTTGTTGTATTTAATTATACTTTATCATATTCCCCATCTTTTTAATAACCCACTGATACATATACTTCCCCCTTTTACACACTTGGATACATCAGCTCCCTAGTGCACAATCATGTTCTAGCTGTTCCATGTGAAAAGCATACACTTGATTCCCCGTGATAAAATGAATAAAATGAAAATGAAACAGGGAGGAGAATAAAATCAAATCAAATCAAATGAAACAGGGAGGAGAGCAAACAAGCCTGCCAACTCATCAAATCCTGTATAGCTACCCGAGGAGGATCTTCAGGCAGTTGCTTCGAGCAGTGAGTGAGCATGGCTGACACTTTTTGAAGGGCTTTGGATCTCCATGACGACCCACTGTCTGCAGATAGTGGTATGGTCGCTGGAACACCACGCTCCTGTACTCCTCCACATCAAACAGCAGCTTGTGATCATCCTCAGCTGAAAGACAATACCCAAGTCAGTTTACTTTACAAACATGATCTAATTCTAACGGCTTTGGTTCTGAAAGGAATTTCAATATTTATGCAGATACTGAGAATCTGTGTGTGTGTTTTGTGTGTGTGTGTGTGTGTGTGTGTGTGTGTGTGTGTGTGTGTGTGTGTGTGTGTGTGTGTATGTGTGTGTGTGAGCGTGAGCATGTATGTGTGAAAGCTTGCTGGTGGTTGTACATTAAAGCCCTAATGTGAGTGCATTTATGTTTCATATACCCACACACATGAGGGATGTCCTTTGATTTCTTGGTCACTTGGAAATAAAAACACTAACAACGATTCATTCAAGGCATACCCCTGAAGTCAGAATGTGGCTTCCTACATGGGAGGGGGGGGGGGGGGGGGAATAAAAAAAATGGTTGTATATGCAAAAATCACATCGTTAGTCAACCTAGGAGGAATGAGAAAAGAAAAAATATGGCAAGAGGACCAGTCCTACAGAAACACCCAGACTGAGAAGTGTGGTTTGGTTTGAGGATCAAACTGATAAACCCAGTTTTCATGTTCACTAATGGCTTCCTTCCCATGTTGATTTGGAATGTCCATGGTCAAAACTTTCAAGCACTTTCTGGCACGACTATACCCTTCCCTTATTCTGTGCATCACTGAGCTGATGTGGTACCTTTCAGCTGTGTACTCATATTTATGCAATAGACTTTTCAACAAGAAAGCTTCCAGTGCCCTTGGTATCCTGTTTCTCTTTCTGTGATCTCCTCTTATGATATGCTATACATTACTGATGTTTTCTGGTGTAACGATGGCTGAAATAGACCAACCTAGATAGGTGTCATTTTCAGGCTCTGTCTTTAGTGACTGAATTCAGTGTACCAACTGCACACAGTGGTTTTGCATGGAACAGTCATCCACAAAGCTTTTTTTTTGTTTGTTTTGTTTTAACAAACTTTCATACAACAAAGAAACAATCATCTGTGAAGTTTTTTTTTTACAACCTTTCATAGAACACAAATTAGCAGGTTGTAACTTTTTTTTGAAGTTGTATTTAATCATGGCCCCAATACCATGGTGTTTTGGCTCCACAGTGCAGATCACCTGCGTTAGCTCAAAACAGGCACCACTGAACACCACCACTGACCCAGCAGCAGTGCAGGGCCCCTCTGGCAGGTGGCCCTGCAATAGGCTCCCTGTGGACTTCTGACCCTGAGGATGTGGCATGTCAAGTGTGGACCTGGCTGGGGTGGAGAGACTGAAATGGGCAGCATGAAAAAAGCAGGACAGGAAAGTCACAGAAGATAAGGCAGCAACAAAACAACAACAGAAACACACATACATCACACACATATGCATACATGTGAACACATACGAACACACGCACTCTAACCTGTTTCCTTTCTGCCTCCAAGTATTGCCAGTGATTCCAAGGGGGAAGCACAACTGATGCCCGGCAGAATGGAGAAGATCTCATGCATCAGCTTTTGATCCTGTGGAAAGCCACACAAATGCTCAATTACAGCTACATCATTCATTCTTATTTTCCGTAATAATAGTAACAAAAACTAAAAACTTGTCCATCATGTTCACAGTTTGTTGTTCAAACTCTAGTAGTGCAGTTTCCAGAATAGTCTGGGACGACCTTTCACCACCACACGGTGGATCTCAGAACATTCTAAGATGATGTAGGAGGTTGTAATTGGAGGCTTAACTTTGCTTTCAAAGGTCACCCAATGAATGTTAAGGCCATTGTAGGGCCGCAGATATAGTTGAAGGTCATTCAACACATGCAAGCAATGTAGATTTTGATTGGTTTAGAGGGAAATCTTTTTTTTCGGACCAGTTGCCAGCGTCTTCTAGAAAAATGGCAGCAAAGCATTTGCACCAGAATTACTTTAAGTGTTTTGCAAGTTTTGGGACAATATTGGCGGCAAGAAGTTTTAGAGGCTGGATTTGGTTGAATTAAACAATGACAGAGATGATAGGGTAAGGGTTGTGGAATATTTTTGAAAAACTTGGGAAAACTTGATCGCGATCAGACCAAATCGAGCGGTGCTAGTTTTGCCCAATGCACTTCTTCACTACTCTGCGATTTTGACAGTATACATTGTTTTACTTTATTTTAACTCAACAAGGCTTCAAAATAACTGTTGTTGAGTCATTTCAATATGCTGCAAGTACTTAACATCTCACAAAATCAAGCAATTGCTGTAGTTTTGTCATAGAACGCCGCCACTTTGCTCAAAATGAGTGTTCACCGCCATGACAATCGTAGTGGCGTTGATCATTTCGCTGGACTTTTCCGAGTATTTGACAACCAGTAAAGCTACACAAGCTCATTATTTTTTTCAACACTAATGTCAAGATGTAATATTTACCAAATCATGACATTTTTGCACAGCAACAAAATTGCATAACATTTGCATTGCATTGTCAAAATCAATCTGAGGCTCTGACGTCACAACAGTGATTGGTAATGCACACACAATTTAAAAAAAATTAATTTGTTTACATTATCATAAATACTACATGCTGCTATAAAATTTCACACATTTAAAAGCTTGTTATCTAAGCTTTCCGGTGATTTACAACATTACACACTTAGTTCAGTTTTACATATTAATATCAAGGGTTGTTTGACCCCACCCTGCTTCAAAACAACACTGGCTGCTGTTAATTCTGAGTATCACTGCTGTTAATTCAGCGCTACCAGGGTGTCTTCATAAACTCACAATTCAGCTCTGATAATATGCGTCCAAATCCCCATTCACCCCACCTGTCTCACCTGCTGGCATCACTGGGTACAATGAAGCCACTGTGCCAAATGACATCAACATGATCCTCCTTCTCCATTTGCTCTGGTCTTCACTGGCCCTGCTGATTTCATGGATTCTCATGCCACACAATACAACAACAACAAAAAATGATGTTTCAAGATACATTACCCTAGATTCTGAGTACTCCAAAAGTGGCATGGCCTCCACAAGGAAGAGATCCAGCATGGAACGCCTCCAGACGTGTCCTCTGGCGTCAGTCACACAGCCCAGCACCAGCAAGCTGTACAGCAAATGGTCTACTCCTTCCTGCACCTGTGGTATGCAAAAACTCACCAGATCAGCAAAACCAAGAAGAAAACCAGCTACACCAATTGTCACTGCATCATAGGTAAGTTTTTCTCTCTTCTCTCTCTCTCTCTCTATCTCTCTCTTACCCTCTCTCTCTCTCTCCTCTCTCTCTCTCTCTCTCTCTTTTATATTATGATTTGCATGACTTTTTTGTCGTTGTTGATAGGTTGTATCTCAAGTTTTTGATGTTTTGTTCTTTTTTTGTTTTTTTTGTTTGCTTGTTTGTTTTAACTTTGCTGTTAGCTTTTGTTTCTTCTTTTTTATATGAAGTATGAATGTAAAAGAAAGGACAATATTGTCACCTGATATGATTGTTTGACTTTTATCATTCTTCTTTTTTATGACTAAATTTTTTTTTTTTTTTTAAACAAAAAAACAAAACAACCCACCACCTCAAGTACATGTGCGCCTGCGGATATGTGCTTATAAATATAAGTGTAAGTGTGTGTGTGCATTTGTGTGTGTGTGTGTGTGTGTGTGTGTGTGTGTGTGTGTGTGTGTGTGGATATTTGTATGTGCATTTGCGTGCGAGCGTGCATGCGTGAGTTGCGTATATGTATGTATGTATGTAGTGTTGTGTGGTGTGTGTGTGTGTGTGTGTGTGTGTGTGTGTGTGTGTGTGTGTGTGTGTGTGTGTGTGTGTGTGTAACCTACGTGTAGGAGTGAGTTTTATGTATATTATTATCGTACTATTACTACTATTGTTGATAATTATTCTTATTGTTATCATTATAATCATTGTATTAATCTTTAGTTCCTTTTGAATTCATTTTGTTGTTATGAGTTGTAACAATGTTGTAGCTAAATATTTTTGGGTGGACTTTTCTTGGTTGCTAAGCTGTTTATTTCATTATGTTCCTTTATGTTCCTTTGTTTGCTCTTTATCTATTAACGCTTCTCTTTTATTCTATAATCAAAATCATTTTATTGTGACTTCTGATTTTCGTCTTCTGAATGAGTGCATTTTTATTACCTTATTATATATAATGTTCTTATTCCTTTATGTGGTTTGGTACTGCATTTAGTTTTACTGTTTAGTATCTTTTTATCTTGATGTTATCCCTGAAAAGGGCGGGGACTGGATGTAAAAAAGCACATGAGTGCTTATCTATTATCCTCGAATAAAAGAATTTGTCTTGTCTTGTCTTGTCTCTTTCTCTCATTCATCATTGATTCTTACTTCTTCTTTTCGTTTCTGAATGAGTGCCTTTTCATATCATTACCTTATTATTGTATCTCTGAATGAGTGCCTTTTCATATCATTACCTTATTATTGTATCTCTGTCTTATTTCTTACCTGTTGTTTGATACTTTGTATGGTTTCTTGATCTTGGTATTTGGATCATTATAATTGTTCTTGTTTAATTGAGGTTATCTTTTTATCTTGATGTTATCCCTGAAAAGGGCGGGGACTGGATGTAAAAAAGCACACGAGTGCTTATCTGTTATCCTTGAATAAAAGAATTTGCCTTGCCTTGCCTTGCCTTGTCTCTCTCTCTCACACACATACACACACATGCCAGAGGGGATAACAATGATCAATAACAGATAGGTACCATGTCATTCAATTAATAAAGACTACATATGACTGGAACTAGTGCATATTATGGTCTGCACACTACAGCACCATTCAGAGTAAATGTTTAACAGTAGAGAATGATGGTTCATGCTTGCAAGTTAAATCATAGTGCACTTATGAGAGGTACATCACATGGACAGCAACTTCAGAATTACCACAACAAAAATGTCTGAATACTGAAGGTCACAAAGGTGCTGGTGAGATATGGAGGCAATGCTCTTTTTGAACACAAGATGGAGGGGAGGCAAAGCCCCATGGATGCTGGTAAGGCTTTTATTTGCAGTTTATGCAGTAATCTTTAAGTAGGGAAAACGGTCTTCCTATAAATGAATCATTCGAGCTTGAGTTTAAATTTCCTCTGTCAATAAACTGAAATACGCTTATGGTGTAGGCATATACTACCACATTTATTGCATACAAAAGACAGGAGGAAGAAAGTTGTTGTGTGTGTGTGTGTGTGTGTGTGTGTGTGTGTGTGTGTGTGTGTTGTGTGTGTGTGTGTGGTGTGTGTGTGTGTGTGTGTGTGTGTGTGTGTGTGTGTGTGTGGTGTGTGTGTGTGTGTGTGTGTGTGTGTGTGTGTGTGTGTGTGTGTGTGATGTGTGTGTGTGTGTGTGTGTGTGTGTGTGTGTGTGTGTGTGTGTGTGTGTGTGTGTGTGTGTGTGTGTGTGGTGCGTGCGCCTGCATGAGTGTGTACATGTATGATTAGCTACACAGATATATGTGAAAAAGAGAAAAGGAAGCCAGAGATAAAAAAATCAATTCATCCAAATCTTTTTTCCAAATGTGCTAGATTCTTAGTAAAAAAAATAATAATAAAAAGACAGAAAAAAAAGAGAGACACATCATAGCCAAAGTAGCTTTTGATTTCATCTCCCAGATCAAAATGACTAACACACATTGCCGTTACATTTGTAAGAAGTGACAATGAGGGACTACACAGGAAACCATATTTTCTATCATATGCTTTGGCAGAGCCAGGAGCAACTTCAGTTTGTATTTTCAAATGTAAAACACTTGATGTTTTTTGAACAGCATTCTTTGTATTTTCAAATGCAAACTACTTGATGGTTATGGCACAATATCAGAGGAATAAACCACTATAGTGGCTAGGAGCTAGAATAGAATACCTCATAAGCAATGTCCAGATGAATGATCCTGGCTCGCTGTGCCTGACTGAGTGGCAGCCTGTGCAGAAGAGTGGCTGCAACATCGTCGCTGCTGATCTGCTTTTCAAAGAGAGGTACCGTGATGTGGACGCTTGTCTCTTCTTCCAGCGTGAACCCTGACACCACGGATTCACCAGCCTCAGAGAACTCATCTTCTTCCTCTTCTTCCTCTTCTTCTAGCAATGTTTTCAGCTGAGAAACACACCGCTTCACGTACAACGTCTTGCCCATGCCAGAGAAGGAGGATTTGACCATGCGTACACACAACCTGAAAACCGTGTAGAAACACAAATCCTTAATACATTTCTGATTTTTGTCTGACTGTGACAAAGGTTACATCCCATAACTGCAGTGCCCCCCTGGTTGCTTTCCCTGACAGGCAGCACCTGACCAAGTCCTATTTTGGGCCATCCTTGTGAATGGTGTGACATGGTCTATTCCAAGATGGGGATTTTGACATGAAGGCCAGTGTTTGGTTTTCTCCTGTTTTTGTAAATCTGCAGCAGGTCTGCCCGCTGGCCTCAGCCCACACATTCCAACTTCAGGACAGCTCATTAAAAAGTTCATAAGAAAACATTTCATATTCGTATAATGAAGGCAGGAGAATGGGTGGGTAGGCAGAAAAAAAAGCAAAAGAGAAAGGAGTTAGAGAGGTGAGGGAAAACGCAGAAACAAAGGGAGTGAGAGAAAAGGAGAAATTTCTAGCTGAGGATTTCCTCCAGGAGGGGTTGCTCTTTGTACTGAAAGAGCCCCCAGCATCCCTATAGGGGGATCTATGAGGAAGACGATGCTGCCTTGGAAACCTCCCTGGTCTGAGACTCCCTGACAGGGCTGGTCTCTGCCAGTCATAGTATACTCCAGTGTCAACCACACCCCAGATATTCAGTCACAGTTGTTGTTCTTTAGTCCTTTGAGACACACTCTCAAAATTACACCCATACAGTAAAAAACGCTTGACTGAATGGCACCAATCTTCCCATTTATCCTGAAGCAACTCATGGTAGAAGCTGGTGAGAGCCCAAAAGATCACTGGCTCTTATAAGATTCAGGCCCAGGACACTAACCAAAGCAACCAGTAATGAAAACAGAGCTTATACAGTCACAAGAATTCAGATTTTTCACCGCCTCAGTTTTCACCTTAAAAGACCTGGTCTGTGACACTTGTGTCCAAGTTATATCCTCAAAGGAATTATGATCAAGAGTCTGACCACCTAATACATCCAGTGCACAACAAAGTTCATTCTGAGAATGTTTTTTTCACAATTTGATGCGACAAGCTTTAATGACATGTAAGCTGATAAATTGCCAATAAATTTTATATCTATCACATGCTTGAAAATGACCATTCCATTGTTGCCAGTCACAGTCAATCAATCTTTGTCTACAGGTATTAATAAACTATTTTAGATTTCCAACACCTTGTTTTAACCAGACATATCCATCAAGGGAGAGAGAGAGAGACAGCGGGAGAGATTACTGACCTCTCTGGATCAACTTGAGCTGCAGGTGCAGACCCCAGGCCATGAGGGACTGTGAATTTGTCGTGCAGGTAGCTGACCATGGCTTGGGTGTCCTTTGCACTGATGGGTGCTGGTCGACTGTACCGCTCCAGTGAGGCAGTCAGCCCAGAGTTGAACTCATTCTCTGCAGTGCATACCACTACAAGCTGGTATGAGTGCTCTAGAAAGACAAAAAAATGAAACTGCTTATAGTGACCAAAATTTAAAAAGTGAAAGCCTCAATCATGTAGCTGTCTAGTTTAATTTAGTTTTTACATTTTGAGGACTCGGGTTCAATTCCTGTTCATGGGGATTTTTCTCCTGGAGTTAACATCAGTGCCGATTCCACTCCCCCCAAAAAAAGTCCTTCGGATGAGACTATAAACCAAGGCCCGTGTGCGAACGCACGCAGAACATCTTGTTAAATCCTGTTTCACTTTCCGTGAGAGTAGGCCATTGTGTGCTGGTGGGAACAGATGACAAGATTGACAAAACTGCATACACATGGGGACTGGATGTAAAAAAGCACATGAGTGCTTATTCCATTATCCTCGATATAAAAGAATAAATAAATGAACAGTTTTCATTATGACAGAGTGGGGTTTTTCCCCTACAGAATGGCATGTCAACTTACTCTAAAATTGGCTGAGGCCTGAAAGGTGCCTAAGGCCTAATGGGGTACATGGGCAAAGCTGAAGACAATGAAAATAAAAGAGGTTTTCTGGGCAGGGTGCAGTTTTAACAGCCTTGGAAATTCTGAATCTAACACACACACACACACCAGTGAACCTGTGGTTCTGCCTAGAAAGTGAAAAGTACAGATTCAATTCAAGTATGAGTTCAAACCCCCCCCCCCCCCCAAATCCACTAAACCATAGCAGCATTACACGTTTGTTTTGTGCTAGGAGCTGTCACTCCTGCTGGAGTTCTGTCTCTTTGTCTGAGGACAGGGCTTGTAGGACTGACAGGGCATCAGTGAAAAAAACTACTTGCTGACATTCATCTGTGGAGTGTCTGACCATGGTGGCAGCTTGTTTCAGGGCTTGAGTTTCTGCACGGTAGTTGGTGCAGTGTGTCCCTGTTTGGATGTTTGCTGTTTCTACTTCTCCAGATGGGTACGTGATCAGTACACCTGTTCCTCCATTGGAGACAGCATCTGCAGCTGATCCATCTGTGTTGATATGGATCCAGGCTCGTCTTGGATAGTAGTCTTCTACCCTAACAAGGGTGAGTGCCTTCTTACTGGTGTCGCTCTGAGTTCCTTTTGGAGCCACATACTGGACAGTGGTGTGGATCTCAGGCTCCCTGTGGTTGGCTTCCCATGGCCTTGGTAGAGTAGCTGGGTCCCATGGAACAGAATGGGCAGGTAGACTGTTCAGTTGCTGTCATCTGAGTACACGGCTATGGTGGAAACTGCAGCACTTTATCCAGTTTCTTGTTACCTTCTACATTCTACAGTACACTGGGTGTTGCAGGTGACACTTGTATTTCTCCAGTATTTCCTAATGCAACTGTTTTTCCCCACCATTAACTGCAAGGAAACCACACTCCAGCTTAGGGAATACATTTGGGAATTTACAAGTTTTGCCAGGACAGTAAGGAGGAACCTCCCTGCTCTTTCTGATTTCCAACTGTCATGGGTTCTTTTGATGTGCTAGTCCATAAGCACACGGGTCTGACTGCTTTAGTCTCCTCTGAAAGACTTGACAATCAGTCCAACTTACCTGTCAAACTAAGAAGAAAAGACAAGGCTAGGAATTGAACCCAGTACCTCACAGTTAACTTGTTAGGCAGGTGAATGTCTGAACCAACCTGCCACCTTCCTTCTAGAAATCAGTTTAATTGTGAAGTTACCAGGATACAAAGAAACATCGATACATACATGTGTGTGTGGCAAATGCAGTGTGACATGAGAGAGGAGAAAGAGACTTACGAGTAGCATTGATGAGTTGTTTGAGCTCCCTGTCTGCAAACTGGCCCACCTCAAAGTGCAGGAGGTCAGCAAAGGCCAGGCAGTGGAGCTTTGCCATCTGACTGGGTCTGCAGGAGAAGGCTCGCCGACAAAACATGCTGACCTGACACACCACAACAAACCCTCAAAACTTTGAAATGTCCACACCAAATCAACTAATGCCAAAGAATTTAATTTCTTTAAAACAAACTTGTTCAGTTTTAAATGTCACACATTGATTACATTCAAGGATGTGATATGTAAATTACACCATTGTGACTTGGCATTCAAATCCATGTTTGGACATGATCTGTGAGTTTCAACATCTAAAGGAAATGTTTTATACTCACAGGGTCAGGCTCTTTGTTTTCCTTCCACAGGTGCAGTTTAAGATAACCGGTTGCATCTCTATAAACCTCAAAGAATTTCTGGCGAGCTGTTCAATTCTCCTAAGCAGCTCATGTGGGGGACCTGTATCAGAGCTTGCATATCATGAAAGCATTGAATGCGATGCTTCTTTTCATTCTTGCATCCATGACCATTTCCTTTTATACAAGCATTGCCGGTCAGACTGAGAGCTGATTCTCCCAGATATTAAAAAGGCAAGTGTTTGGTTGTAACAATACCATTTCTACTACTGTTTGACAGGTACATAATTATATCTCTGAGGTGAAGCAGCTTTAGCGGTTTTCTGTCAGCCTCAAATGGTCTAGGAAAAGAGTAAAAAGTGATATCAAAATGCAATAACTCTTCTTTGTTGATTATGATCAGCCATTCTTGAATTTCAGATCAGTGTCTGTTTACAGACTTACCCAGACTTACACTCTAATTGTTGTTGGTGTGTGCATGTGCATGCGTGTGTGCGTGCGTGCGTGTGTGCATGCGTCTTTCAGAAACTGCTTTGATTTTAATGAATTTTATGGGGAATCTGATGGCAGTGTTTTTGGAATGAATCCAGACAATGGAAAAGTTATTTTACTGAAACTTCCAGACAATGCATAGTTTCTGCTTTTAATTTCTTCCATTACTCATCATATGTTCAGGAGATAAACAGTCAAGAAGATGACAGACAAAGTGGAAAACTGGCAATAACCTACTGTACCTGTTCTTTTGAGGTCCGAGAAGTACACAGCAAAACCTCATCTGGCTGAGGCAGAGGTGCTTCCTTGGTGAACATGTAGAGACTGGTCACAACTTTCAGCACATCACCTAGGCAGGCCACAATGGAAGTCATCCACACACAGCTAATGGGGTATTCAAGGTTCACAATGCACGTCAACACATGAAAGAGGGGCATGTTCACACAGATGTAAACTAATATGTGTTACAAAATTAGTCCTCCACAACATGATAAAACAATCCTTCCCATAACTATTAGCACAATGCTATTTTGACAGCAGTATGGTACAGCTAATCCTCCATTGAATTACTTTCTGTTAACAAATTTTCTCATACACACACTCATATCTTCATACATACATTGTGTATAATATGTATTAAGCTTTCAAAGAAAGGCCTCTCAAGACCTGTGTGTCTCACACCTGGCCTATTGGTAATTTTACAGTAATTCATCAATATTCTTTGACACAAAACCAGACCATTCTAAAACAGATTTTGTAAACTAAAAATATCAACATTGTAACACTGGTCAATTTCAATATCAGACCACTGATTCAAACAAGTTGGACATGTTTTCAGTTTCCCAGGAAAGTGTCACTTGATATCCTGGAATATGTAGCACAGAGGGGCTTTGCAAGATTCTGGTGTCGCAGTCATTCCATCAAGGAAAAAGTTACAATAAGAACAATTGCCTGCCTAGATTTGGTTAAAATGCTGGAGACTAAAGCAAATAGCAGTTCACGGTGCCTTTAAATGCACCCCAAAAGCACACACTGCAACATTGCCAGCCAGGTTATTTAGTGATGATAACTCTGTCATGGTGTGCGGAATAGCTCAGTAGTCAGAACACTTGCTTTCCCAAAGCTACAGTTAAGCAGCATCAAGCATGGTAACCAAGTGGATGGGTGACCATTTGCGCGCCTTGGCTTCAGTATGGTTTCCCCGTTCTCCCAGCTGCAAATGAATACCTGCCCTCTTTAGGGTCAGGGAAGGTAAAGCAGCGAGGGAGAGGAGATGGGCACTACCCTCAATATGCTGGCCCCTAGAGAAGCTGACATCTCTGATGCCTCACTCCCCTAGGACCACATAGGTTATGGGACACCTTTGCCTTTAACTCTGTCACAGTGACAGCACATCGATCAAAAGGTCTTCTCGACAGATGTCTCACCAACATGTCACTTACATGCTGGTGAAGTACTGAGGCATGTTTAGTATAGCTCTATGTCTGCAATCTAGCAAATGCTGACATGATTTACAAGATGTTTCATGTGCATATCTGTCCTGTATGCCAAAAGTTCAGAAACAGATTAAGACACTGGCAGGCCTGTAAATATGTTGACCAAGGAAATTGCAAACACACTCTCTCTCCATGCACCTGCCAGTGATATCAGGATGAATGAAATGTCACACGCTTAATTCACAACCAGCTGCCCTGGCATGGAGGTTAGCACTTTGAACTGGTTGGAAGGTCATTGGTGTGTATGCCATAACAGACACATTTTTTTCCCCGACTATGGTCCGCTCCTACCCAGAGTGAGCTTGCTATGGGCTTGATGAGAAGACTGAGATAACATAGTCAGGACTCATCAACTTTCTGAAGGCAACTTTGAGTGTTGCTCAGGTTACTTTACCAACACTGCAGATGTCTTCTCTCAGTCCTAGTTGATGATGTGACAATTGATGATGGGAATCATAGTCTTGTTACTTAATTTAAACACTGGTGCACTTCCACAGCGTCAGTTTTATATCAGCAATGTGACCAATGTATAGCCAAGTGGTTAAGACCGTTCACTTCAATCCCATGGGTCCATGAAGTCGTGAGTTTGAATCTCGGCAGCACCTGGTGAATTGAGGGTGGGGATTTTTACAATCTCCCACGTCAACTTCAAGTGCAGACCTGCCAGAGCCTTAATTCCCACCTTGTATATACACATGCAGAAGATCAAATATGCACATTAAAAATAATCCGGTAAATCATGTCAGCGTTTAGTGAGTTACAGATACACCAACTTACTCAGCATATATCCCTTACAAACCTATTGCACATTGTACATTTACAATTAGACTTTTATGAACACATTTTCAACAAAGTTCAGAAGATATAAAAGAGCATGTATATCTCTGCTAAAAACACAGGCTAAAACCATTGTCAGCATCTAAATTCACAGCAAAGCAACATGACAAGGATTAATTCCGTTTTGTATGAATGCCATTTTCTATCTTCATTAAAACAAGAAATAATTTTCATAAAATTTCTAAAATGAATATGAAAAAGAAGAAAAGACAAATGAGAGGACACTGCATGAAAAAAAAACCAACTCAACCAACAACAACAAAACAAAAACCCCTCAGAGAAAAAGGTAGCACTATATGAAAACTGGGTACCACATCTACCTTCAGTAAAGCTGACAACCTTGCAGTCCTATAAACTCAATGCATACACAAAAAGGCAGCACCAAACTTTGGCTAATCTTTTGTACTTACTTTTAGGACAGACAACAAGGTTGGGGCTGCTTGTACTCATCGGAGCTGGTAGTTTTCTGTCCACTTTCAAGATTCCTTGAAAACACACGTGCGCACACGCACACACACACACGCACACACATCACACACACACACACACACACATATCTGGCATTAATAAAAAGACTTGTGCAACACCACCTCCTCTAGATTTTCATGCAACTGATTTTCCATTCACATTATGTATGTTTGTAAGAACATGCTACCTTCTCAAGTAAACTTGAACACAAGCAAGTTTCCTGTACATACAGAACGATGTAAAAACAGATTAGAAAACAGGCCACAAATAGACATCAGACTAGAGCCATTCCTGCTGTGTCACTACACTGCACCCAACTGACCTGTCTCAGCCAAAATTCTCAGAACACAGCCAATGTGCTGCAAACTGAGGTAGTCCTCTCCACTGGTGGTCACCCTCTCCAAGAACAGCGTCCATGTGTCTGCAAGATGCCTCTCCACACTGTCCAAGGACAGCTTGTCCCTGAAGAGAAACATCACAGTAAGGCAAGTAGCACAGACAACACTTGCACATCTTTTTCATCACATGCCCTAAAGCGCAAACCCTGGGTAAGTAAGTATGGAGGGTAAGCTGTTACCCATGCAGCAGACACCCCCCCCCTCCTCCATGTTGCTGGAATAGTCCATTAGAAAAGCAATTGCTGATACCAATGATTCCAGAGTGCCGTCACAGGAGCCACCAGAACGTTGCCATATACAGCCCTGAACTGCCCTGGGGACTCCAATTCCCTGATTTTTCCTCAGGGATGGTGTCTAAACATGACACCTGTATGCATGCTGGTTTTTTATTTTATTGTCATCTGCTCCTACTGGCACACAATAGCCTGCTCTTCTGAAAGGCAGAACGGGTTTTTAACATGTGTGCAAGATGTTCTGCGTGCTTTCAAACATGAACATAAGGCCTTGGTTTATAGACTCATCCCTATGACTTTGACATTCAGTTTGATTTTTTCATCAAACTGGGAAGGTGAGACTGGGTATCGAACCCAGAACCTCACAGTTTACTTGTTGGCAGGCAAACATCTTCACTATCCTGCCACCTTCCTTCCTTGTGCCTGCACCACAAACAAAAAAACAACAATGAATGAAAAACAGTAGTTTCAGTCCTGTAGAAAGTGTGCAATCTTTTGCAGTCTGTCACACATCTACTGAAGTGAATGATCCAATGTCTACAGCACACACAGAAACAGTGGCATGCAGAAGCTATGTTGTTATGTCTTACTCAGAAGAAGCATCCACAATTTGTAAGGCAGTGGCAATGGTTCCCTCCAACACCGAAGTATTCAGACCGGTCAGTGAAGCGGAGAGGTCAGGCTTTTCCTCTTGTATGTCTTCCAATTCCTCCTCATCTTCATCATCATCGCTATGTTCAATACACCAAGTAATGCCTGCACCACAGAAAAATGAAAGAAAAATGTTTTAATCCCATAAGGAACAAGTTTTGTGCAACACTGTTATTGCATGAGAATCTGAACATCACGAGCTATCTTTATAATGCCCCTTCTTCCTGTAACAGCCTACACAAGTACAAACATCTTAAAAGATTTTGGACAGCTTGATTGCAAGCAGACAGTAAGTACATTTTGAGTTCTGATAGATTCTTTGTGTAGCATTCAGTCAAAGTCATACTGAAGGTAGGTCAACCAAAAGACTAGAGATCCAACAATAGCACTTCAAACATCATGAACACAAGGCCACAGGTTAGATCCTATCTGAAGCAGGACTTTTTCACATCCACTTGCAAATGGGAGGTAGTAGTCTGGTTGGAACTCTTTTGGATTAGACAATAAACCAAGGATCTGTCTGCAGCATGCAATTAACAAGTAAAAGAGCCGATGGCAACAAAAAAGTTTCTCTAACATTTTTTGTGAACACTAATAAACAAACTATGGACTCGAAAAGTAAAGGGTACTTAGTGTTTTGACCATTAATGGCATACATAAGAAGGTTTTTTTTTTCCAAGTTTGAAAGAAAAAGCAGAGAACAGCACAGACAAATGCTTTGAAAGCTGGAAGGGTCAATGCAAAAAAAGGGAGCAATTTCAAAGCATGCAGCAAAGGAACCATACTCCTTAGATATATGAATTCCTTTACAAAGACTTTGGAAGAGAAAGACATTACTTTGCACCAAAATCTTTATAACTGGCATTCTTAAGAGTTCTTGAAATGTCACTATCATATAGGTAACCTATGATCTGATAAGCAGTTATTCTTACAATTCGGGAAATCTGAAAACCATGTAGCAAATTTGAGAGTGTTGCTCAAATTACCAGACCAACACTGCAGGTGTCTGTATCTCTCAGGACCGGTTGACGCCGGGATATATTATGACAGTAAGTGTAGAGTACAACCCTGTCAAGTAGTCTCAAAGCAGATGCACTTCCACAGCAGCAGCATTACATCATCCCCATCCCATTACCTTTGGTCATCATGCAATAATAAAAATTGCCTCTGATTCTGTAGCCCTCGTTGCCCTGGTCTCATGGTGACCTCAGACGTTTCCCAATAAACTTCTGTGCCTGTGGTGAGTTTGTCAAAGCCTTTGGGGTTGGAGGTTCACGAGGAATGGTCGTTGGAGGGACGTTGTGGTGGTCACCAGCTTGGGTGGGTGACTCACTCAGTCTGGCTCCGCGACTGTGCTAAAATTGTTATTAGTAGGGGGATTAGTAGGTGGTGTCCTGTGTATGACAGCTCAGAACAGGACACCACTGAACACCACCAAAGTGACCCAGCAGCAGCGCAGAGCCTCTCTAGCTGGTGGCCCCATGACGACCTGATATTGATGGGCTCCCTGTGGGCTTTTGACCCTGAGGATGCTACATAACAAATCTGGGCGTGGATGTGGCAGTGAGATTGAAACGAGTGGCATGGGAACAGGGGGACAGGAACATGACAGAAACTAAGGCAGAAACAAAAAAGGAAAGGAAATATTAATTCACTCATGCAACAAACCTTCTTCAATGTTACTTGGATCCACACCACTCTCTACAGCTTTGATAATGAGCTGCCTGGGGAAGCCATTCTCTGTTAGGGTTTGGATGAAATCGGCCACCTGGCGTGCTCCATCATCCGCATCTTCCGTCTCTTCTTCTGCTCCGTCAGTTTGGGTTTTCATCTGGTCAACGGCTGTGATATAATCATGATAAAGTCATAACTGGAATGCTATGAAACCTCTGACTGTCGCCCACAGGCTATCAAAAACAAAAGAAGAATTTTTCCTGATACTACAACTGGATGAGACAAAAGTTAGTCTAATTCCTTTGAAATGATTTTCTGCTCAATCCTTACAAGATTGAAATCTTAAACAGGTAATCCAAGAGACAGTTACAAATTGTCTGCTGATTACTGTCTTGATGACATCATGTGCAGTCACACACAAACACACACACACACATGCATGCATGCACACACACAGGATGGGATAGCCTAGTGGTCAGAACATTGTGCTCACAATTGGATGACCCAGGTTCAATTCCTGTTCGAGGGGATTTTCCCCTGGAGTTAACATCAGTGCTGACTCCACTCTCCCCAAAAGTCTTTCGGATGTCACTATAAACCAAGGCCTTGTGTCCGAATGCATGCAGAACATCTTGCACACACGTTAAATCTTGTTCCGCTTTTTGTAAGAGTAGGCCATTATGTGCTGGTGGGAACAGATGACAAGATTTACAAAACTGCATACAAAAACAACCCAAAAACCCAGCATACACACGGGGACTGGATGTTAAAAAGCACATGAGTGCTTATTCCATTATCCTTGTTATAAAAGAATAAATCGATAAATAAAATAAACACACACACACACGCCCATATGCACAATTATCACATAAATGTCTAGATGACAAAAACCACAAAAACAAAAAGACCACTCTTGACCTGTAATGTTTGTCATATATCTCATTCCATCCACAAATATTATATCTGACTGAACAAGGAAACCCACTTCTCCCCATTCCTTGTATGACTGAGACACTGACTTGTAAAGCTGAAAAATGAAGAGCCAAAACCTGAATTCACTGACCTTGCTCAATGGCTGTCCGCAGCGTTTCATGGCTACAGTCTGCAGTAAGCAGAGAGAGAAGGGAAAAAGTCTGTGGAGATATGTCCTCCACTTCTGTCTTTGCCAGCTGCTCCTGGAGAAACACTAACTGGTCCATTGTGTAGGTATTCAGGTCTTCATAGCTCTTGCGTGATTGTGCCACATACATCAGCCAGCCCTTGTGACTGTTTTCAAGGAAACTGGCCACCTGCCATTCATTACCAAACACACCTTTTTATTTGTAATCAACACTCCCCAACAGTACGTGCAGGCTTCATACATACAGACATCTCAGTATGAAATTCAAGAAGTTTTCAAACTTCTCAAATAATTCAAAAGTGCAATTGATACAGTGTTACATTTGTACTCTGCACATGCTAGGCTCCATTACTGACTGCCAGACAAAACAAAATCTGAAATAGATATGCATAGCCGCCAATTTGGGGGAATCCAGAAACTGAACCTGAGAGGGGACGGGGTGGGTCAGTGGGGGTGTTTGAGAGGGGGCTTACTTACCCCCCTCCTGAAAAAAGCGTTTAATCAGGGGGCACAACTCCCTGAAGCTGAGGCATTTGTATGGTTAAAAGAGCAGACTATTCATCTTCTGATAAGATAATGTGTCCAGGAAAGAACAGTGTCAAGTGGAAACCAAAGGTACAACTATCACTTATCACCTCTACTTTCATATAGGATAACTATCACTTATCACCTCTACTTTCATATAGGACAACTATCACTTATCACCTCTACTTTCATATAGGACAACTATCACAGCCAGAGATGAGAGCTGTGCACCAACTGCACTGATTTAGGTTCCCTTTTCTTTGTTTTGTAGCTACTGAAGCCCAAATAAAGTGTCAAATCTGCGCTGCACTCTGCCAGCTCTTAGTTGAAAACAGCTTCACATCTCTCTATCACTACCTCCAGGTCAGCACTTTTCCTCACACAGACAGAAAAACCACTTGTTTTGTTGGTTGCTGCTTCAATGATCTATTCCCCCCCCCCCCCCCCCCCCCCTAGTTCTGCTTTCATCAGTTACACAGGGTTTAATGCGCAGCTTTAGCCTTGCGTTGTTGTTTTGAACTCTTTTTAGGCACAAATCCATCCAACTTGGGCAACCAATACTCCACTCCTGGTAGCTTGTTTGGCAGGGGCTAAAATCAGTATTTACCTCCCTTGGACACTGTGTCATCTCACATTCCTTGTCTGTTTTGTCCATGCACGTATACGCATTTGAACCGGTTTTTTTTTATCACACAAAAATATGCATCTCAAGTTTATAATAATCCTTAGAATACTTTCAACTGACATACCTTGATTTTCAATAGTTTTCAAGGTGTTTGCCACAGGTGGATATTTTGGTCATTTTGAAGGGGCTCTGAGGCCTTGAAAAAGGGTCTCAAAATTTAAGATTTCAGGAGCATGCGAACTTTGTAAATGAAATCTCTTCTTCTGTAGCTTGGTATCACCATTTACCATCCATCAGTCAATAGTAAGGCATATCTCATTAGTAACTATTAAATTTAATGTTCTTAGCACAATGAAATTTTTTGTTATCTCAAGATAAGATGAATCAATGTTCATGGCAGCAAAACAACCAAAACAAACCAACCAAAAAAAAAAACAAGAAAGCAAAACACAACAGATTAGAAATGATCACTTTCCTTTACAAACTATATGTCTCACGACACTGCATTTACTTTGAAATAAATTCTAAGCAATAAATCAAATCTTCCATTTCCATCATCCTCAATGAGGCAGGTTTACAAAGTAGCTAGTGCATGGGCAAGCTGTTGATTTAAGACTGTCACCCCCCAATCAGAGCCTTTTTACATGTGTGGAGGTTTTAGGCACCCAGGGCATCACACTCAAACTTTCAAGCAGTTTGTTTTAGTAGAGCTGAAACTGGTGCAGCCCATTCCTCTCCAGGTCGCAGTTAATTTTCTGGGTAAGTTTGTGTCCATACTACTAGACATAGTTGGCCAACTCTTCTGTGAAATGCAGACAGGTCTTTTAAAAGTGCACAAGATATTACCAGTGAGTTTGTTCATAACGCCTTGGTTTATTGTCTTGCCTGAGCTTGTAGGGGAATGGAGTCTGGACCCATGTTAACTGCAATGAAAAGACCCCTTAAACAGACATCTGAGCACCCCTCAAGTCTACAAAGCTCTGTTTCAGATTTTACAGATGTAAGTAAGTAAGGATATTTTGTGTGCCTGATCTTTCCTATGACAGCTTTAAGCCCTTACAAACATGACACCTACAGAAAAATTCAATAGATGAGTAAAAAGACTAACGCATATAAACAACCACACACACCTCTCCACCTGACCCATTCACCTCACTAGCTACCCTTCATCCTTAACTTAAAACAGCCTCCCACATGAAAACGCCTCACCCTCCCAGGCTACTACCTGGTGTACCCAAACACCCCTAAATGCGACAAAAACAGCTAAGATGTGGGTGTTGGCAGCAGAGTACTTAGAAATTGAGCGGTGTGAGAGGAGAAGAACTAGGGTGTCACAAAAGGTGAAGCAGGAAAAAATCTGGGTTTCAAAGGGATGATTTTACTGATGGATCCTAAACATTTAAAATGATGCGAAAAAATTGTACAGTACAACATAGTTGTAAATCAGAATCTGATTCCATTACCATTGCCATGTACTGCTCCAGTGTTTGTGACTGCTGGACATCTTGCAGGCCCTTCAGGTGTCTGCCTTCATGGACAAACTCAATGATGCAGCACACTCCACGAGACTGGTCAAAGAAAAACTTGACCATCCAGTTGATAAAAAGAAGGCAGCCATCTTGACACAGTTGAATGTATGTCCTGACCAGTCGGACAACACTGTCCATCACCTGCAAACAGAATGCGGACGATAGTTCTTTTCTCTCTCCCTCCCTCTGTCTACACAAAATGCATGTCACATTCATGCTACAATGAAGTTTTTATGTCCATGTTACTTTCCTTTTAGACATGCATAATAAGGCTGCGATGCGTCAAGAAACACTAGTGCTGTTCAGTTCAGTCTGATCGTGATCACCTTCTACTGTTTTCCATAAAAAATGGCACAATCTTTACCGTGCTATCTCTGTCATTGTTAAATTCATTCAAATTGAGCCTCTCAAACTCCCCATTGCTATCAATATCATCAAAACGCATCATGAAATTCAGATGCATAGTTGGGTGCAATTTTTCATGAGTATGACAAATTAACAAATGCAATTGGTATCTCCCCCCCCACCAATCAAAATTCACACTGCTTATGTATGCAGAATGACTTAAAACCTTTTTGCATCCCTGCAATGGACTTAGTAGTTATAATGTAACCTATAAAAGTGAAAGTTAGCCATCAATTACATTACCTAAGTCATCTAACATGATTCCACAATTAGCTATGCAGCCTAGCAATGGTATCCGGGAACATGGTTTTTTGGGTGTTTTTTTTTTGTATTTTGTACCACTTTATGTCACAGCAGATTTCTGTGTGTGAAATTCGGGCTGCTCTCCCTGGGGAGAGCGCGTCGTCACATGTGTAGCACCTACCCATTTTTTTTCTTTTTCCTGCATGCAACTGCATTTGTTTCCCTATTAGAGAGGCTTTTTTCTACAGAATTTTGCCAGGGTCAACCCCCTTGTTGCCGTGGGTTCTTTTACATGCGCTGAATAGTGATGTGTAACACACGGGACCTCGATTTATTGTCTCATCCGAAAGACTAGTGCCCAGACCACCACTCAGGGTCTAATGGATGGGGAAAAAGTTTTGGGTCCAAACAGTGTATGAACCACCGCACACTCAGACCCGGACTTTTTGCTTTCTAGGCAAGGCACGTTACCACCTAGACCACCAATCCCCATGTTGGGAAGCATGCTGTTAGGGCTAAAGGGACAAGGCAACTCACAGAGATGAATCTGTCCACACTTGTGCGGTCTTGGTCCTCTGGCCCCACCACCAGCATCAGTCTGCTCTGCAGGTCCAGCAGATCCTGGTAGCTGTATGTGCGGCCTCTGTCCTCCCCTTCACTGGCAGCTGCCACTTCCAGACACATCACCTTGCTCAGGTCCAAATGCTGTCAACACCACAGCAGATGCTAAACCCTGTATTTACAATCAGTCATTTGACAACTCTTATCAATAACCTTACAAACCATTATGATCACACCATAGTCATCACTGTTTTTAAAAAGACTAAATGATTTTTTTCTCTGGTAATCAGTGAGTAACATGGGATATCATCCAAACAAATGCTGAATAACAACTATTTTGATACATTTTTACAAACATTGAAGTGACGATGCTATGTTCTGACTGTATGAAAGACTCTCATTTCCTGAATTCTTGAGTGTCGCTCATTGTTCTAATACTGAAAAGATTTCATGAACTGAGGATCTTGCATTGCTTGAAATAAATGACGTGGTGTTCAGTGCGCCTTGCTATGCCACTCCATCACACCACACCTCATTGCCATTGTGAAGAAGAATAGGCAGCTGTGGTCAGTGGCAAGAGTGACATGAACACACTCAGCATGCACCCTGACACCTACAGTGGGCCAGGATTTACCAGGTTCAAATGACTCCTGCAGACATACTGCCTGAAAAATCAAATGCTGTGCCCAACCGCTCCACATGCAGTCAAAAAGACGACAGTCAGGTCAAGTTACGTTAGATGACCACAAATAAAATTGAGAACCCATACAAGCTGGCACCACTGCAGAGTAGATTTGTATACCCACCCCAAAGACCTGCACACTCAGTCACTGCCACCCTTGGGCACTGTCATCTGCTACTCCTGGTTTATTCTGTCCTCGCATCTGCATGCATTTCTCCCACTGTGTTCCCTTACTGAGTGGGGTGCATAGTGCCTAATCTTTTTCTGTGCTTGTAATTTTGCAGGAGGCCTGCCTGCTGGCCTCAGCTGACACATTCTGACTTCAGAGCAGTTCATTTCATTGTACAGGTTGCATGCGGGTTGTGATCGTGTTTCAGTAACCCACCAAACACTGACATAAATTATGGGATCTTTAATGTGCATATCTGATCTTCTGCCTGTGTATACGAGAAGGGAATTAAGGTACTGGCAAGCCTGCATTTAACGTTGATCTGGGGAATGTAAAAAAAAAAAATCCCTGCCCTTAATTCACCAGATGTTGCCAAGATTTGAACACATAACTTTATGGACCCAAGGGATATAAGTCAAACAGTCTTGGCCACTCAGTTGTAGCCTCTGTCATGTATGCATTTAAACCAGCACTACAAACTCACAAAAAAATCTGAGTTTTGCCTTGTTGAGACTGATCAATGCACGAAAATCCTCCTTGTATTTGGAAACACACTTCTGATGGGCACAACTGTCAGATGTTGTGCTTTTCTTCCACAGCTTGATGGTCAGCAGTGGAAATCAGGGTGGGCAGTGACATCACACTGGATTTACATGCATGTGCATGTGAGTGTGGTTGGGGGGGATTATGGATACAGGAAAAAAAGTGTAAACACCAGAAGCACAGTTAAAAATTTGAAAAATGCCAGGGTAAAAAAAAAAGGAATGCTTGGCGGCTATGAAAAAGTAGTCCAGTAATTAGTGAGAAAAACAGTTTGACAAAAGGACCAAAGGTTCACACACACACACACACACACACACACACACACACACACACACACACACACACACACACACACACACACACCCCCCATTCATGCCAACAAGGAAACCTTAACCAAAAGGGATCTCACCGTCTCTGTATTCCTTGCCTGCTGCAGCAGACCAACCTTGAGGATGCCTCTGCTGGTGATACTTTCTACCTGGGCCATGGCTGTCTTCTCCACTGCCCCGTGGAACTTGTGAATGTGGTCAAACCACTGCACCAGGGACACTGTGCCTTCCTGCTCACATACACACACCACACAAAGCAAGTTGTCATCATGTTCTTGATAGGTATTGTGGGCATGTCTGCCGCAGGTTTTGGGGAGGGATTTTGTTTGTTCTTTTAACAATGCCGATTCTTGTTCTGTGAAGTACTTCTGTGTTCCCATGCTGCTCATTCTAATCTCACCACCCCAGTCATGTCCAGCATTGTGCTGTCATTTCATATGAGCCGCAAGTTCACAGGGAGCTCATTTGTGCTGCTATGAAGCCACCGATCAGACCAGGCTGTGCACTGAAGGTCACTTTGATGACGTTCAGTGATGCCTGTTTTGAGCCAACAAACGCAGGACACTACTAACTCGGTCCCAGGCTGGAGATGAAATAAACATGTTAACGCAGCCAAGTGTGGTTCTACAGGTAGCTTCTAAGATTCAAACAGCCAGATCCCCTATGGGGATGCTGCTAGCTGGGGTACTGTCAGAATAAACAGTATCCTGATCCCCACCCTCTGGATTTTCTGCGCTAGGAATTCCCTCTTCTGTAAATCTCTTTTTGTTTTCCTGAAAGACTTAAAAGATAACAATTCTATCTCAAGCTGAAGTTGCAAAATGCTGGGCCTGACTTGTCAGCACAATGCATTTTCACTCATGGGACAGACAGCAATAGTTGATGTCTTGAGCATTTGAAGAAGATGAAGAAATGATCAGGCAGAAGAATGAATGAAAGCATTCTTAATGAAACTCTTGAGTGGACAGACAAATGTTGGCTGAAATTGATTAGCACACACTGTAGGTCATGCAAACAGACACACAGAACAAATCTGATGACGACAATTCTCCACGATAAGGCTGAGGGCAGAAGGAAAAGAGGCAGACCACTACCATCCTACACTGCCAATATCACGAGATCAGTGGTCTGGGAGGGGTACAGGAGGTCGTAGAACTCTGCAGAGAAAGAGAGATGGCCAGCTCTGGAAGTATTGCGCAGAGCTCCCACTGACAACAGCGGTAATGGAGTCAGCTGAGTGAAGTGGAGTTCAATCAGACAATTGTTCAGATCACTCCCTAAGGGGGTCAGAAGCAGGAGTGGATAGAATTCCTTTGCAATGAACATAGGAGTGAGTAAAAACAGCAGAGGGCACTGCATGGACTGTATACTCTCTTGCTACATTTTGCTAGAATATAAGCATGCATTCATGCTTGCATGTGCAAGAACAATAAAGAGAGACAGAACTTTAAAATAATTTAGTGATTAACAGCCTTTGGCCACAATAAAATCCAAATGGCAAAACAGGAAGTATGATGAAGATGAAATATAGAGATAGACAAAGAGGAGAGAGAGGGAGAGAGAGAGGGGGGGGGGGAGAGTGAGAAAGAGAAAATGAGAGAGAGAGAGAGAGAGCAGAGACAGAGACAGAGAGAGAGACAGAGAGGAGACAGAGAGAGAGAGTGTGTGTGTGTGTGTGTGTGTGTGTGTGTGTGTGTGGTGTGTGTGTGTGTGTGTGTGTGTGTGTGTGTGGTGTGTGTGTAAGCATGTGCATAAGTATGTCTGCATGGGTGGGTGTTTCTTTTAAACTTCAAGCAATACATCAAAGATTGTAAATATTGGACACATGTGCATGTCTCACTACAAGCAATATGTCAAATGTATACATATTATATAATCTTTTTGTCATTACAAAAGTAGAAAAAATTGTACAGTAAAAATAAGACACCTACAAATACATTATGTAAAAAAAAAAGGCAAGAAAACAAAAGAATGCTAATCAATCTTTTCATTGTCCTAATGACTAAAACCCCTTTTTGTAGATTGACAATAATGGATTGATACTTTTACACTCACAAGTTTTGTTGGAAGGTCTGCGTCGGCCTTGATGTTTCTTGCCACTCTGCAGCACCGGTCCAGAAAAGTGGCCTCTGTGCCGGTCTGAAAAATGAGTGGAGCATACCCTGTGATGACAGAGCGCAGATTGCGGATCTTGTCCATTTCCCTGGGGTCATCCCCCACATAGTTGAGTGCCAGGTCCACAAACACTTTCAGCTCCTTCATGCCATCTGTAACAGAAAAGCACACGGATCACCTTCTGCTAAGACCCTTGGATATCTCACCCGCTAACATTGGCTGTACTATCCTTTTAAGGAGGAGTGAACTCAACTCGTTGTTGTGTGTTTTTGGATCGAACCACCACACACTTGAAACCCAGACTTTTCATGGCAGAAGCGTCACCTATGGACCACTGATCCACCTCTGTGTGTGTGTGTGTGTGTGTGTGTGTTTTGTGTTTGTGTTGTGTTGTGTTGTGTTGTGTTGTGTTGTGTTGTGTTTGTGTTGTGTTGTGTTGTGTTGTGTTGTGTGTGTGTGTGTGTGAGAGAGAGAGAAAGAGAGAGAGAGAGAGAGAGAGAGAGAGAGTGTTGTGTGTGTGTGTGTGTGTGTGTGTGTGTGTGTGTGTGTGTGTGTGTGTGTTGTGTGTGTGTGTGGTGCATGTGTGCATGTGTGCATGCTTGGTCGCATATGCGTGGGGTTGCATGCATGTGTGAGCCAGCTTGTAAGCATTTATGGACGAGTGTATATTTTGCAAGCTTATGCATCATGTCATCTACATGTGGACTTGAAAGTAAAAAGGATAGCATAGTGGTTAGACTTATATAATGTGCTCGTGATCTGACGGCCTGCGATTAAGCCACCAGAGAGGTGACTGTTTTGGAGATTTCACCCTGGTGTTGAAGTCAGTATGGACTCCACTGCCCAAAAGTCTTTACGATGAGACAATAAACCAAAGTCACAAGTGCAACGGCATGCACAACATGTTGCACAATGTTAAAAGCCCATTCAACATTCACCAAGTGGTTAAGATCATTCCACAGCACACAAATCCAGCATAACTCGGTCAAGGGTCCAGGGCCAGAGTTCGAATTAGCAAGCCCCTTCCTTTTACTAAGCCCAAGTGTGGTCAGTTCCTGCTGTAATCAGCCCCAGCCAGGCTGAGATGGGAAGAAAGAGATAGCAGCTGGGAGTAGCTAGCTGAAAGTGGGGGAGACTGACAGTTGTGGTTCCACTTCAATCCCATGGGTCCATTAGGCTGTGGAATCAAATTCCAGCAGTGTCTGGTGAATTAGTGGTGAGGATTTTTACAATCTCCAGTGTCAACTTCAGGTACAGACCTGACAGTGCCTTAATTCCCTTCATGTATATGCACATGCAGAAGATCAGATATGTACTTTAAAGATCAAATAATTCATGTCAGCATCTGGCGGGTTACAGAAACATGGACATGTATACCCAGCATACATTCCTGAAGTAGGAATGCTGCTTCTTTCAAGGAGGGCAAAAATGGTCACATACACAAAATCTTACCATTGGTGTACCTCAAGAGCTCTAGCCAAGGAACCAAACCCCCCCTCAATAATGCTGGTAGGTACGGATGACAAAATCTTTTGAACAGCACATGCACACAAGTGTTGTGTTAGGCACCATCCCTGAAGTCGGAATGCAGCAGCCTCAATGGTGGGTAAAAACAGTCACATCAGCAAAATCTCATCATTGGTGAACCTCATAGCTCCAGCCATGGAAGAAAACAATTCAGACTAGAATCATATTCATTCCCAATCCTTTTTGGAAGTCATTCATACATAGTCCTAGCAACGAAACTTACAACCACTCCATTCATTTTTCCATTAAAGTACCTATTCATCACACCAGAACTGATATTTAGCTCAGTCTCACCTCCTGCCATGGTTTCTCTGACCCACTTAACAAACTTGCTGCACTTCTCACTTCCAAACTGTTCAAAATGTTGCACATTTTCCATTTCAATATCCTGCAGAGCTTCTGAGGTTTTCACCGCTGACGTATCTAGCTGGCCAATGGGCTGGGTCACATCCTGCACAACAAATGATGGTTGTCACTTATGGTCCTTGCATGAGCATTTGTATCACTCAAGATTCAAGACAACTTTGTCATCCCATGAAGAGACATTATGGCAGTTGCAGCCCTACAGAATGTAAGGCAATAAAATACTCAATGCATGCACAAATCAAAACAAAACAGAACACCAATTCTCTGCAACATGAAGTATCACACATATATCAGACACTGGAGACAGAAAAACAAAATACCACAGTGAGTTTTCATCATGGCTTCAGATATATTGGCATTCAACACTGCATGACTAGGCATTGCAAAATTCTGAAGTACTAATCTAGTTAAAAACTGCAATCAAGATACAGTTTCAGTATGAAGAATTTACCATTCACAAACTCCACATACATATGACCTTGCATATCCGTACCCCTACCTCCCCCCCAAAAAAAAAATCCAACAAAAAAACATATACATATATACATACACACGTCATGAACATGAACATCCGTACCCCCATATATATATCATGAATAACTGTAAATCTATTCTTACCCCCTTTCTCTTCTATACATGCATATTTAGACACGCATGCGAACAGGGATTTTTTTCCTGGAACAGTGCTCACTCTACTCTCCCAAAAGTCCTGTGGATGAGACTATACACTCAGGCCCTGTTTGTCAATGCATGCAGAACTTCTTCAGCACACATTAAACCAGTTCTCCCCAAAGTCAGAATGCAGCTACCTAAATGGTGGGGGGGGGGGGAGGGGGGGGGGCAGAGAACAGTTGTATTCACGAAAATTCATCACTGGTGAACCTTGCAGCTTTAGCAGAAGAACAAAACCCTCCTTCCCCTCTCCCCCATTTCAACCTTTCAGAAGAGTAGGCCATTTGTGCCAGTGGAAACAGATGACAAACTATACAAAACTGTGGGTACACAGGGACTGGATGTAAAAAACAACATGAATACTAATCCCATTGTCCTGGAGATAAAAGAATAAACAGACAGACACACTAATGTCAACCAGAATCCATGAAAATAATGAACTGGTAGTGAGTCAAGAGTTCAAAGCTGAATCAGAATTGATTGTGGAGTAAGTTTCTTAGGGTCTTGCTTTTGCTCTCTTGGTCATGTGACATCTTCTTCAAGGTAAGAGTTCAGAGTAGTTTTCTAAAACTTGGCTGCCATCGTTACTTCTCTTGGTTTTTGCAGCACTCTGTAATACAGCTCCAGCGCTCACTATCTGAAATTTTTACTGACAGTTCAGTATCAGAATCAAATAAAAGCATTTAGTATTCCTGACTTAAAAGTTTTTTAAAAAACCTGTTCATATTGGCAAACATTTTTTCCACTTTTATTGGAGAACTATATGCTGTGGCAAAATTGTGGGTTGTATGCAAATGAATCTGAATGATCTGTATGAATGTCGTGTGAAAGACAGTAAAAGAAATTGTGAGTGATGGTACACACATGGTTGCTAAAAATTTTGAACTCCTTCCATCTCAAAAGCGCAATAGATCACCCAAACTCAAAACCCTCCAAAGTACTCCAAATCTCATTTTCTCACAGTCCTGCATTTACTTTTGATTGTCATTTTCTTTAAGAATTGTATACAAAGCAGGGACTTGATACAATATCAAAATATGGGAATGTTCAAAGTATATCATGTATGATTCTCAGCCATACAATAACACCAATTGCTGAAATCATATATCATTCAACAGTGGGAGAGACCCTGCATACTCCCATCTCCTTTAATCAATAGTTTTATTCTCAAAGTTTGCTTGTCTGAATCACCTAGTACTGAATGGACATTAAACCATGTAGAAAAAAAATCCTCTGTATCGCTCAACAGACGCTTGTTTTGCACAGCCAGTTGGCTTTTCTGGCTGCATCAGTGCTGTTGGTGACACCGACCTCGTAAATTTAATCAAGAATCAGCTGCCCCTCCTCACTGCCTCCCCACCCACCTCCTTAAAAAGGCTAAGAAATGGACACTCTCCATAGCAAAAGAAAATCAAAGGCAGTAAAACACATCAAATCCCCTATGTGTGTTTAAATGCATGCAGAAAATCTACCGCACACATTAAAACCTGTTCTGCCTTTTGGAAGTCAAGAATAGACCATTATGTACCAATGGGAATGAATGACAAAATTTACAAACCACATGAACAGTGAGATTGGATGTAAAAACGCACATGAGAGCTTATTCCATTACCCCCCATAATAAAAGAATAAATAAACAAATAAACAAAAAGGTCCAGTACATTTAAAACATGGGGGAGGGGGGTCTGTGACCCAGTAGTAGCTGTAAAAGCTTTAACTGGCATTACCCTGTGTAACACTGATACACAGTGGACTGGCATTACCCTGTGTAACACTGATACACAGTGGACTGGCATTACCCTGTGTAACACTGATACACAGTGGACTGGCATTACCCTGTGTAACACTGATAAACAGTGGACTGGCATTACCCTGTGTAACACTGATACACAGTGGACTGGTATTACCCTGTGTAACACTGATACACAGTGGACTGGCATTACCCTGTGTAACACTGATACACAGAGGACTGGCATTACCCTGTGTAACACTGATAAACACAGAGGACTGGCATTACCCTGTGTAACACTGATACACAGAGGACTGGCATTACCCTGTGTAACACTGATACACAGTGGACTGGCATTACCCTGTGTAACACTGATACACAGTGGACTGGTATTACCCTGTGTAACACTGATACACAGTGGACTGGCATTACCCTGTGTAACACTAATACACAGAGCACTGGCATTACCCTGTGTAACACTGATACACACAAAGAGCACTGGCATTACCCTGTGTAACACTGATACACACAAAGAGGACTGGCATTACCCTGTGTAACACTGATACACACAAAGAGGACTGGCATTACCTTGTGTAACACTGATACACAGAGCACTGGCATTACCCTGTGTAACACTGATAAACACAGAGCACTGGCATTACCCTGTGTAACACTGATACACACAAAGAGGACTGGCATTACCCTGTGTAACACTGATACACAGAGCACTGGCATTACCCTGTGTAACACTGATACACAGAGGACTGGCATTACCTTGTGTAACACTGATACAGACGAAGAGGACTGGTCAAATGGAGAATAGTTCAGTCTCTTGTAAGATTCATGTCAAATCTATTAGTTTTCAACTTATCTTATGATTCCCCATCTCATCAGGAATTTCAAATCAGGCCTTAAAACCCACCTGTTTTCAGGTAAAATACTTCTGTCCTTCAAGAGTTTCCCTGTTGCTATCTAAATTCTGTGCATTACTTTCACCTATTTTCTTCACTCTCAAACAAGGTTATACAAGGTAAGGCCCTGACATGTGCAAGAATAAATCATAAGCAACATCTTTTTAAAATCTTGACAGGCAGCAAGTACACTATCTGATCAAGGAAGAATTTTCACATCATCCAATATTATCTCTGATGAATATGAAAATGCAGTGCATACACACATGCTTGTGTGTGTGTGTGTGTGTGTGTGTGTGTGTGTGTGTGTGTGTGTGTGTGTGTGTGTGTGTGTGTGTGTGTGTGTGTGTGTGTACATCCCTGAAACATGGCATGAAATGTGTAATTAGTGTAAAACTATTATACACTGATACACATTCTAGTTTCTCTTCCTTTCTTTTTTTTTATTTTGAGGATAAGAAGGAACGTAGCAGAACAATTAAGATCATTCACCTGCCTAACAAGTAAACTGTGAGGTTCCAGGTTCAATTTCTAGCCTTGCCCTTTCTTCCCAGTTTGAAATGAAAATCAAAATGAATGCCAAAGATTTCGGAAGAGACTCTAAACCTGTTGGACCCATATCATTACAAACCTGTGCATGTCACAAAAGCACGTGATAGTTGAAAATCTGAAAGAGCAGGGAAGTATCTCCAGACTAGGTTGGTTAGTTTAATTCTCCACTGTATCTGTAAAGTCGGAATGAAGCTACCTTAATTGGGGGGGAGGGGGGGGGGGGGGGGGCAGGCAACTGAATACGCCAAAATTTCACCATTGGTGAACCTCGAAGCTCAAGCTGAGATATAATATTAAAAATTTTATTTTTTATTTTAAATGTGTAAAGAGGATAATGGAATAACCTGTGTGCATGTGGTTTTGTAAATTTTGACATCCATTCTGGTACAAATGATTTACTTTTCTGAAAGGCAGAACAAGTTTTAACATATGACTGATAAATGTGTGTTGTGTGAATGTGCATGTGTGCGCACATACTTTTATGGAATTTTCATACCTGCTTTTTAAGTAAATAGTTAAATAATTATTTTAATCATGAAACAAATGTCCAACGTAAGGAACATGCCATATAAATATACCTTGACACATACCTGTGGATCACCAAAAATGTGTTTGATGCACTCTTATTTTGATTTGAATTGAAAATGCACATCAACTTTGGAGAAAATGGGCACAGTTCCTACTCACCACTTGCTGAAAATGTAGTATGTTCTCCACATCCCCGGAGAAGCCAAACTCGTTCTTGATGTCGCACAGGATGTTGGCAACCTCTTGTAGGGTGTTTTTTTCTGGACAGGCACAGGAACTGCTGCAGCCTCTCCTCCATCCAGTTCTCTGATGCTTGCTCACACATGTTTTCCATCTCCGTTCTGCATTTTTCTTCCCACTTGTTACCTTTTGGTACAGCTGAGAACAGTTTCTCCACCTCCTGCACAGTGATCTGTCCATTTCTCATGGCCTCACAGGCATGCCCCCACTCTGACTCTGCATCGCCCCACACAGACACCAAGACATCCCAAAACTTGCTGGCTGGGGGGATGTTTGTGGAATCAGCACACTTTTGCACCATATCTCTAAACACTGCTGAGTTCAGCCGTTGGGTCAGTTTGGCCAAGTACTGTCTGAAACGCTCAGGCACAGCATCCAGATGCACTTCAGGTGTGTAGTTTTCAACTGGAAACTGTCCTGGTGCTGCTGGTGTCTTACAAATATCTGTCACTTTTTTCCCCTCAAAGTTTCCACTTTGCTCTCTGAAGTTGTCAGACTCCTTTCTTGCATCATCTGTTTTGAAATAGATACCATTTATCTGTGATAAAATAACAATGTTTCATTACATAATGGTCACAGCCCTGCTGACCACAAAGGCCATATCAGAGCTGTTGTCCCAAATATAGAAATTCACATTAACAGTCAATTCAAACTGAACAGATACTAATCCATTAAAACACACACACACACACACACACACACAGTGACACACACACACACACACACACACACACACACTGACACAAGCACTACCTAAACTACTCTGTTCCTTGAGGCAAATAAAACCAGGCCATGCTAAGGATGCCAGGAATTCCGCTTTACTCAATCAACGCCAGGTTCTAAAAAAAACAACAACCAAAAATGATAATACTTTTCTTACCAGCCATTCCACTTAATTTATCATACCCAGATTACAAAAAAACATAAAAAAGGATAACAAACATTTTAAAGTACAGAAATATACATAAACAGTGCTACATGGGCAAATACCACTGCAGAATGGACATCCTATGCCCATCCAACTATCTAAGTATCACTACCTGGTCGCCAGAACAAAAAAAAAACAGGCAAAATGTCATGTAATAAAAAGAATATTGTTTGAAAGATTTGCTTGAAAACAGACAGGAGAGTGGACTGGGATGGCAGAAAATAAGCAAGAGAGATGACAGAAAGGTAAGGAGAAAGACAGATACAAAGAGAGAGAAAAATGGAAATTTGTTGTAAAGAATTTCCAGAAGGTTGGGATGCTATTTATATTGAAAGAGCCCCCGGCATCCCCACTGGGGTGGGGGTGGGGGTCACAGTATTATATCTACACATGATAAAAGAGTACAGTTTTTAACCTTTCTATTCAGAAACGAGCTTTCTCCTTCTTTCCAACTGTTCCAGTGTCCACCCACAGTGTCCACAAATGACTTTTGAAGAAAACATCATGAGACTTTTTCTAAGAGTAGTTTCTAAATAAAAAATGAAAGAAGAGTTCTGTTGTGTGATTGAAAATACTTCTGCCTTTTTTGTTTTCCGAGTAGTCTTTCTTTCTTTCTTTCTTTTTCTTGCTGCCTTATCCTCTGTGACATTCCCACCACTTTTCCCACGCTGCTCATTTTTATTTCATTGCCCAAGCCATACCAAGATTTGCTCTGTCACATCCTGCAGGTCAGAGGTCCACAAGGAGCCTATCATGTCAGAACCCAAAACCTTTCAGCCTTAACCCAAGGTGCAAACCACTGCCATGGTGGCTGGTCGAGTTCTCATTCTTAGCTGTTAGCGAGGAGCATAACAACATTCCATAACAGAATTCTAGGCAAGTGAACAAATTTATACAAGTTTGCTCTGAAAACTACAGCCAAAATTCTTACAAGGGAAGATATCATTAAAGAAAATGTAACAAATCGATAGGAGCTAATACCCACCTGTGATGATGAATGGCTCGCAGATTTCGCAGCATGCAGTTAACTCAGTATTTGCATTCTGAAATGCTTCCAACTCCTTTGCTCGTAGCTTTAGAGCTTCACTAGCTAGGCCCTCATCTCTGGCAACAGCTTGAACAACTTCGTCAAACCTTCTGCCATGACCATCACGAAGGAGCCACTGAAGGTCACTGACCAGGATCTGTCCACTGATGACTTTCTCTTTCAATTTCTGTAGAAATTTGTGCATCTCTTCAATTTTCGACCAACTTCATGGCTGACCCACATCTGTCCAACATCGCATCCTGAAAATTAACAGAAACTTGATTCTTATTCAAAGATCACAGACAGTTATAAAAACTATGCATACACTGCTCCCTGCAGAATCGTCTGGCCATTCATACAAGCTGTCAACTTCAGCCAGCCTAAACCAGATATCAAAGTTAAAATCGCTTTATCTGGGAAATTTGTTTCATCCAAGATCCTCCAATAATTGGCAATGCAAGAATAGGTTGAATGCAGGCTGCTTTGATTTGTTTTTACACGATATAGCACATATAAATTCATTAATAATATCATTATATAATAGTTATTATCATTATCATTAAATTGATAGTTGCTTTATCTCAGAACTTTGTTTCATGCTAGATCTTCCATGAAAGGGGTTAGTAGTATAACCAAAGCAAGTGACAGTACTGCATTACCCTTGAAAATCTGTCACATATGGCCTTGCCTGTGGAAATTGTAGAGAATTCCCTTGGCCCACAGGCAAGATCACTGGTCATAACTCAGAAATAGAAACTGTTGTGTAACAAACATGTCATCTCTTCTGGGGCTCTGCCACTATGTTCTCACTTGAGGGATCTAAAATAAAGCTGTTTATCTGTCAAAATGATAAAAAAATATGGAGTTTATAAAGAAGCAAACTTCCCTGTTCAGAAATGGTTATTTAGGAGTTCCTTGCTTCAGGCTGGCTGGGAAGATACCAAGATGCACTTAACAATACTGCTCTTGACCACAGCGACTCTGCAAAACACTATTCCTCCACCAGGTCGAGACTTTTTGTACCACAATCGTGTAGAAACAAAACAAAACAAGCAAAACACATAAACAAACAAGCAAAACACATACACAAACATACAAAACACATAAAAATAAAAACAAAGCAAAAAACAAACAGCCAAAACAACATAAACAAAACAAAACACAAAAACAAGTAAAACACATAAACAAGTAAAAACATGATTGAAAAATAAAAAGCAAACGCCCAAACAAACAAAATAAAAAGACTTCAAGCAACTGGTGCATCTGATCTTGACATGAATGAAATCAACAGATGATCACACTATCACAATGCCCAGTTATTGGTTGAGGTTCTGTTGACACTGAAGCAATGTCCCCCAATGCAAGGTATACCAGTGAAAACTGGATTATTCTTCAAACAAAAGCCTTGAGGCATAAACACACCCAAGACCCACTAAAGGAAAAAAGCCTGTACAGAGGATGCAGAAGAAAGATAGATATTGTTTCAGTTTTCACAAAGAAATGACTGAATGACAAACTCTGTCCCCTTTGTATGATAGATCCTCTGTTAATAAATGAAAAAATGTCAGAATGCATCTCAGAACAATGCACACTGCCAACCTTAAAAACATTTTAATGGATTTATACTTTCTATTACATTCTGTGCTGGTGCTATTAAAAAATTTGCAAGGCATTATGACACGACATTACTGCACAAGCACATGGGAAGATCAAAATTGTTCAGGGGTGGTTTGCTACCCACAGAAAAAGCTGAGACCAGGGGGTGTCCCTGAAGCCAAAGCATTTTTGTGGAGAAAGAAGCAAACTTTTTCATCTCATGACAAGATGACATAGTCAGGAAAGAATAGTGTTCCATACTTTAAAATCAGTTCATAAAATCATTCAACAGATTTATATGTGCATTGAGTACCAGTTGCATGGTTTAAAAAAAAAATTTTTTTTGGATCTGAAAGCCAAGGTGCAGGGTTCAAACAGACTTCTCAGTATGAAATTCAAGACTCTCATGGAGATTTTTAAAACAATGGTACAGTCATCCCTCAGAATATCAAAATCACTGGAGATCTGGAATGTATTCATTACACTAATCTGGCCTACACTGCTGAAAGGGTCAGAGGCCTGGACACTACAAAAACTGAAAAGAAGACGAAATAAATATAGCCAAAGTGTGGTTCTACAGGCGACTTCTTAGTGTCAAAAGGTCAGACAAAAGATCAAATAAAAGCTTTCTTGATGAACTCTGTGTTGACTGAAACTAATAAGGGCAGACTGAGATATGTTGGTCTTACACACAGAAACACACAGACAAATCTGATGACAACAGTTTTCCAAGGTGAAGTTGAAAGCAGAAGGAAAAGTGGCAGACCATCAACATCCTACACTACCAATATCATGAGATCAGTGGTCTGGGAGGGCTACAGCAGGTCATTGAACTCAGCACAGAGAGAAAAAAGGTGAATCCTTGTGGCGTTAAGCTCCCACATACGACAAAGGCAATAAAGACAATTGAATTTTTCCTTAATTCAAGTGTGCAATTTATGCAGTATAACATTTGTAATCTACACTTGCTAAGCTTTAATAGAATTGGCAATACATACGTATAGCTACCAACATTTGAGAATCCAGAAACAGAATTTGGTGGGGGTAGGTTCGAGAGGGAGGCTTGCCCCTCCCCTAAAAAAAGCATGGTTCAGGGAGCACCGCCCCCTGAAGCTGAAGCCTTTTTTGGTTCAAAGAGCAAACATGTCATATCCTGACACAATGATGTAGCCAGAAAAGAACAGTGTGATGCACTATGAAAGGAAATGGCTGGAGATGGAAGCCAAATGTACACTTATTACTTCTCACATCAGCTTTCACTAAGAACAAAACTGGTAGATGAAATTGTTTAGAGACGAGTGTTGCACACCAGTTGCTTTTTATTTGTTTTAGAGCAACTTCAGTCGAAACAAAGTGTCAAATGTGGGCCAGACTACACTGGCTCTTTGTAGCTGGGAACAGCTTCACATCTGTCCACCACTGCCTGCAGGTCAATACTACTCATCACATGCTCAGCAAAAACACTTGCTTTGTTTGATACTTCTTTGGTCAGCTAGTCTCTGAACTCTCTTTTCATCAGTTACAAAGCATTTCATACACAGTTTCTGCCTTGCTTTGAGCTTCAACAGACAAAAATCTATCCATAAGGCGACTGATACATGACTTCCTTACAGATAAGTTTATTTACATCTGCTGTTGTGTAATGTTTTCCATTTCTTCTATAGATATGCACTTTCTTTTATACAGGCTGGTGGTCTTATAATTTAAACAATCTCCTTCTCTTTGTGTCTGCCTATCTCTTTCTCTCATTTTGAACATGGCAAAAGTTTGTTTTTTGCTGCACTTTGTGCAGGTGTGATTTTAAAAATGTTCATGCTGGACAAAATAAAATCACTGCACATTCACATGAGAAGACCAAAGTTATTTTGCCTCAAAGACACATGTCTAAACAATGTTTGTCTTAATATTATACAATGTCCTTCTTTATTTGAGGTATGTCACACTGATCAAGTGTGCACAATCACTTGATGCATGAAGGTAAATACGTATGTATATACATACATACATACATACATACATACATACATACATACATACATACATACATACATGCATACATACAGAGAGAGAGAGAGAGAGAGAGAGAGAGAGAGAGAGAGAGAGAGAGAGAGAGAGAGAGAGAGAGAGAGAGAGAGAGCGAGCGAGAGTAGTAGGCACCCATCAGTCTCTGAAGACTATGGAGTTGCGCTCTGGGTAGGTAAGTATGGAGGCAAGTTGTATATGCAAGCTGTATACATATTATATATATTATATATATATATATATATATATATATATATATATAATAATATATAATATAAATATATATATATCTATATATATATAATTCTATATTATATATATATATATAATCCGTTTATGAGCAAAACAAAAACTGTCATAACCATGCTACCTCCAACATAACTATAATCTTTATATTAAATGTGTGTGTTGCAAAAGTGCAAATGGACACACTTATGCAGAAATGACCACTAACTTGTCAGTGTATGAAAATAAGTTTCTTGAAAAGGTTTGTGTATTTGCAAAGGAACACCACTCACTGTTCAAAATGCGCAGGTAAAACACCATAGGTTTCCACATGAAGAGAAGGTCAAGCTGTCCTTCCCTGGAGGAGATATTCTTCCTACTGCATTTGGCTTTGTACAGGTCAGAAAGAAGTCCTGGAATCCTTGCATGGTTATGATACTGAACAAAGTGCTCTATCCTGGCTTGATCCTGCAATCAGAGAGAGTATTTGTATTTGTTTTTTGTACACTTTGTGTCACAGTAGATTTATCTGCATGAAATTTGGGCTGCTCTCCCCGGGGAGAGCACATCGCCACAAGTGCAGCGCCTACCCATTTTTTTCTTTTTCCTGTCTGCAACTGTATTTGTTTCTCTATCAGAGTGGCTTTTTTCTACACAATTTTGCCAGGGTCAACCCCCTTGTTGCTGTAGGTTCTTTTACGTGCACTTAACAGTGATGTGTAACACACGGGACCTTGGTTTATTGTCTCATCTGAAAGACAAGCACCCAGACCACCACTCAGGGTCTAATGGATGGGGAAAAAGTTTTGGGCCCAAATGGGGTACGAACCACCGCACACTCCGACCCAGACTTTTTGCTTTCTAGGCAAGGCGCTTAACCACCTAGACCATCGATGTATCACTTTACATCAAAATGATTCTTCAAAATCTGCTTGCCTTACCTTAACAGGCAATTGCAATCACAGCCTGTTGCATGGTTCTTTCAGACAGAGAAGTAACTGGGATGCCTGAAGAGGAAGCCTGCTTCACACATGCCTGAAAATGAACTTCAACTGGATACCCATGATCATTCTCATTGTCTACTACCATGAAGACATGTCCAGCTCTTCCAACTTCTATCACTGTTCAATCTTGACGTAGACCTTCAATCTAGTCTGTCATCAGCATTTTGTTAAATATTTTCTGTTTTATTTCTTGTTGTACTGATTTTAGCCCAAAATATGGGTTGCTCCATGTAAATATGGCCTTTAAACCCCCATTTAACTTTAAAATTTCTATCTTAATGCTGTTCATAATGTTCATTTTTAGCACCTACTCTGATATAGATCTTTGAGCCACAGACAGGTGACCAGAGTTAGGCTCTTGATTTGGCTTATTATGTGGGGTCAGTCAAATTTCTTCACACACAGAACAAGTTTAGACCTAGGACTCAGAGCATAGGTCCTTAGTTTTGAAATGTTCTTTCCACCTGTGGATATCTTGCCAGTGCAGGAATCACATTTCTTTTTGGAAAATGAATGTGCTTTGATGGCATCCCTAAAAGTTTCCAAATTACGATTGTCAGAACAGTAATTTGGTCTGTACTGCTGCATGCATTTCTCCAAATTCTCCGTTATTTGTTCCTATACACTTGTCATGAAAAATCAACCTCTGCAAGTCTTCAGAGGTGATAGGGGGAAAAGTAAAAAAGCTCCTTAAACAATACACTTTCAAGAAACACAGCACAATATTGGTGATCTTCATACCACTTTTCTTGAGTAGAAACTGACCTTTGAGTGAAACAGACAAAAGGTGCTTGTCGGCGTCTCTGAAGCTGGTGAGCTTGGTGAATAGATGAATGAAACTAGATTTCAGATATGAAGTAAAATTTTGAATCTGGGATTGATCCATGTGGGAATCATCCAAGTGAAAACAGCCTTGTTAGGATCATAGCAGCCTGAGAATTAACATAAACACACATATACATTAAAATTTTAACAATGGATGGGATAACCTAGTGGTCAGAACACGTGCTCACAATTTGACAACCCAGATTCAATTCTGGTTACATTGTGTGCGATGGGAACAGATGATAAGATTTACAAAACTACATACATATGGGGACTGGATGTAAAAAAGCATTTGAGTGCTTATTCCATTTGCCTTGATATAAAAGAATAAATAGGTAAATAAATAAAAATAGATAAATAAATAAAATAAATGAATAAACAAGACATTTCAATTGATCTAAAAAAAAAAATCGTCCTGAAACAGCTGAAAAGGCAATATTCCACCACAAGGTGAAAGATTCTCATGTTCAAGTCTTCTTCCTAAAGGAAAAATTAATTCTGTCAAACACACACACACCACAACACACACACACAAACACACACAACACACACACACACGAACCAGACTACAAGCTGGAGATGTTATCTAGAGAAACTAACCCCAAGAATACACTGGAAGGCATTTTAAATGTTTAAAATGATCAAACTTTCACTTGAACTTCAGTCATCATACCACTTTGCAAGAAAGTGCTCTTTTGATCTTGGGGGCATCAAGAACTCATAAAAACATGTCAGTCATGTGAACAATTGTAAATGCACAGAGCAACTTATAAAACACAGGAATGCATACTTCTGCTAGTGCTTGTTCAAGATAGGCATGCATATCCTCTCCAACAACAAATCCAGCATGTCCTCTCTCTCCATCAGCCTGATGCAAGCTCCTAGTCTCTCCACTGGGGTCAGCTGCCAGACAGACATATGGTCAGACAGACATGTCAATATACAACAGCTAACTGCTCTGTTTCTTGGGGTGTTTTTTTAACAAGCAGAAGACAAAATAGCACGCTGCTAAAATCAGACCCTCACTGGACTGATATGCACACCTCTACAGTAAACAGTCTCCAAACAGTCTAAAGGATATCATATGATATGCTACCTTAAATCTGCCAACTCTTGAACGTGTTCACAAGGACTATTTCTGAAAAAACAAATCAGAATATCTTTTTTCTATTTTTGTTTTTTTGTTGTTGTTTTTTTTTGTGCCTCAACATCTGCAATGTCCCCATCCTGCTGTTCCCACTCCGCTCATTTCAATCCGCCCACTACAGCCATACCCAGATTCGTTGTGTCTCATCCTCAGGGTTGGAAGTCCACAGGAAGCCCATCAATATTAGGTTGCCATGGGGCCACCAGCCAGAGGGGCCCTGCACTTCTGCTGGGTCACTTTGGTGGTGTTCAGTGGTGCCTGTTCTGAGCTAACATACGCAGGATACCACCTACTAAGCCCCCTACTAACGAAAAGTATTAGCTCAGTCGTGGAGCCGGAATGAGAGTCACCCACCTGAGGTGGCGACCACCACACATCCCTCCAACACTGTCTCCTGTGAACCCCCAACCCAAAAGGCTTTGACACAAATTCACCACAGGCACAGAAGTGTATGGGAAACCGAATTTGAGGTCACCATGAGACCAGAGTAATGGGGCTGCAGCATCAAAGGCAATTTTTTTTAATATTGCATGGTGATCAATGGTGATGAGGATGATGTAATGATGCTGATGTGGAAGTGCATCTGCTTTGAGACTACTTGACATGGTTGCACTCGACACATACTATCATAATATATCCTGTGTCAACCGGGCCCTGAGAGATACAGACACCTGCAGTGTGGTCAGATAATTTGAGCAACACTCTCAAATTCGCATCCATAAAGTGGATGAAGCTCGACTGTGTGGTCCCAGTCTCCCTACTGAGCCCACAACACACTCACTCTGGGTAAGAGCCGGCCGGAGTCTGAAAAATCCCTATGACTCTATGGGAATCGAACCTGGACCTTCCAGTCCCCCTGAAAATCAGAGGTGCTAACCACTGTGCCATGGTGGCTGTTTTTTTTTTCATTCTGTGTCTAGTGCTCTGAGGTTCAGCAACAAAGTGAGTTAGCATGCATATGTGAGCATTCTTCCACCATTAAGGTGGCAAGATTCTGATTTTGGGGATGACGATGTCTAGTGATTGTAACAATGCTGGGACTCATGAACCTATTTATTGATGCAAGAGAGGCCACAGAGGAGGAGTCAGATGATGTTTAAGATGATTTAAATTTCAACCTGCTTTACCCTCTATCATTTTATCAAATCTGTGATCAATCAGACCCAATGAACGCAATTTTAACTTTGAGGAACAACAAGCCAACATACAGTGTTTTGTTTTTTTTATTACCGGAATACAAGAATTCATGTTTATTGTGTTTTACTGAAAGGATAGTTGCTTTCAGTTCTGTCATTAATCTCCATAATGCAAAGCTGAAATGAAGTCAAATACCTATACAGTTACTGAATTACACACGTTTTTGTAAAAAAAAAAAGCCTCCCATCAACTTTACACCGAGTCTTTTGGCTTTATTTTTCATAGGAACAACTCGGGAAGATTAGTATAGAATTTTCACCTGGAGGGAAAATCAGTAAAACAGACTTTGTGGACAGTATCATACCAAATACTCATGCCTATTGCACATAAAAATAAATATATAAAATACATTGCTTAATAAAATGATCATTATAGCTTTAAAACATTGTTTGGATTCAGGACAATAAACTGAGCACAGTTCTATTCATAAGCAAACATTGCTTGCTTTCTAAAGTTCTGACCATACCTTTTCCAGCAGTTCCTTGACTTGTGTTTGAATGAAGGTTTTCAGGTCTTGCGCAATGGTCTTGTTGGAAATTTCTTCAGAAATACTGATGAATCTTTCAACGAACTGCAACAATGAATAGTGCTTATTTCAAAGGTATTCAAACAAAGAGGAACTGCATTTTATTCACCATATGTGTGTATATGTGTTTTGTGTGTGTGTGTTTTGTGTGTGTGTGTGTGTGCGTGCGTGCATGCGTGCGTGCGTGCGTGCGTGCGTGAGAGAGAGAGAGAGAGAGAGAGAGAGAGAGAGAGAGAGAAAGAGAGGGAGAGAGAGATAGAGGGAGAGAGAGAAAGAAAGAAAGAGAGAGAATGAATGAATGAATGAATAATCTTTATTTTTCAAGGGTAACAGAGTAAGTAAGCATTACATACTTTTTTTCATCCGGCCCTTAGAGAGAGAGAGAGAGAGAGAGAGAGAGAGAGAGAGAGAGAGAGAGAGAGAGAGAGAGAGAGAGAGAGAGTGTGTGTGTGTACGTGTGTGTGTTTATTTATTTTATTTATTCCTTTATATCGAGGATAATGCAGACCTGCCTACCCCAGAAAATGAAAAATAGTATTTGGACAGACCAAAAATAATATTTTGATAGCAAAAATAGTATTCCTTATCTTTCTTGATGTATTTGTAACCCCCCTCACAAAAACGTATTTTTGTGTTTGGTGTTACTAAGCGTTAAGTTCAGTAACTCCCTTGTAGAGTTGAGTTCTCTCCCCTTAAAGACATGCCTATTAGGATATTCCTGTTTAAATCTCACTTCCTGCCTGGGGCCAGTGAGGGAAAGACGTGTGACAGAGACTTGCTGAGTCTGGATGTTCCTCATTAAGGTTTGGTTTCATTTTGTTAACTTTTGTCTTTGATCAAACTATCTGTTTAAGCCAATTTTAGCTTAATTCAGATTAGTTGTGGAGGGTTCAGGAAATCTATATGTTTGATTTAATTTCACAGGCTTTCAACCTGTGAATTAACAGTGAACCGTAGGTGAGTGCTTTGAACAAAGAAAGCGTGGGGTAAATTTTGGCACCGTCATGGTCTTTGTTGTAAGTTTAATTTTTGGTAAGATGTTGTTCAGCTATTAAAATGCTGGAAATATTCTAGTGTGACTTTACACTACAAATATATGGGTGTGAAGGACTACCTAATTTTTGAAATGATTTTATCACTAAGAATTTTGACTTATTTGTGATATATCATTTAGAAAACCCAAACAGTTGAAATGTCAGTGGGGGCAGTAATTTAATTTAAGAGGCTTTTAGCCTGTGAACTAACAGTGAGACCTAGTGGTTGTTTTGAATAAAGAAAGCATGTGGTAAATTTTAATACAGTCATGATTTTTGTTGTAAGCTTAACTTTTGGTAGAATATTGTTCAGCTATTAAAATGCTGGAAATATTCTAGTGTGGCTTTACACTACAAATATATGGGTGTGAAGGCCTACTTAATTTTAGTAATGATTTTATTACTAAGAATTTTGATCTGTTTGTGATAGATTATTTAGTAATTTTCAACAGGTGCAATGACATTGGAATGTCATTGAAATTTATTTGAAGTAAGTTAATCCTTTTCGTTAATTTCATAGAATGGACTACTATCTGTCCTAAAGTAAATGAGACATGTTGTGAGACAAGTTATTAAAATTATGTAGTAATGATTTTATCATTGGAATTGTGATTTATTTGTGATAAATCATTTAGTAATTATAAAACAGGTGCAATGACATTGAAATGTCATTGGGTACATTGATTTAAATTAAGTTTAGAGTCCTTATTAATGTTGGCACAGTTTCATAGGATAGACCACTATCTGTCCTAAGGAAAATGAAACATGTGTGAGACTAACTACTAGAATTATGAGGTAATTTTAGAGGTTATGTTAGATTGTTTTGAGAATGTTTTATTCTCATGAGAATCGCAAACTGAATAGGGTGAGAGTGCATTTTGGTAATTGAGCTTAGTATTGTAAACTAGCTCAGTGATTGATGGTTGATGTGTGAGTATATGAAATATGCGGTAGGATTGGTTTTGTGATGTTTTTACATTGTATGTTCTTTTATTACAGGAACATCATCTTTGCCGTCGTCACCTTTCCCTCCACACCCCATTCTGTGTTTGTAAGACTGGTCATGATTAACTGGTTATGAGGAATTGAACAGAATATTTTGTGTTTTTTAATTGTACTTGCAGTACAATTGGTGTTTTATGTTGTAATGTGGTAGTGTTGTAGGTTGTGTTGTGGAATATATGTTGTAAACCCAACTTACTCGGTCTGGAGTCGCATTGAATGAATGTTGTTGTTCATCACGTTCAGTGTATTCAGTGTGGCTGCTGAGTGAGTTGAGGTTAATTAATTTCACTTACCTACTCCCTACCTCTTCTATATTTCTTTTCCCCTATTTTTCTACTGTCCTCTTTTCTATCCCCCCTTTATCACTTCCCGGCCCATAAGTAGCTGAGCCCTACTCTTCTTTAGGGTTACTAAAGAAACTAGGAATTATTCTAGGACTCTAAATTTCCAGTACTGAATTAGGCAGAATGGGAATTAGAGTGGCGACTTAGATAATTCCCGTGTGGGACCCTCTACATATTCTAAACATTATTTATTTGACGGTTCCAACTGGGGCTTTGATTCACTGGCAGAACTATGCTTTTATTATATATGAAGAAGTGTGTGTTTTCAGAAAACTTGCCCTCCTCAACTGGTATTTCAGACAGAGAGGAGAGAGAGAGAGAGAGAGAGAGAGAGAGAGAGAGAGAGAGAGGGAGAGAGAGAGAGGGAGAGTCTGTGTGTCTGTGAATGTGTGAGTAGGGATACTAGGGAAGTGACCAGATGCTGACTTAAAGGAACACAGAAAATAAGAAGAGAGGGGTGGGATGGGGAAGTGAGAGATAAAAAACAG